>SJYA01000944.1:983870-1381319 GCA_006410615.1 Neotragus moschatus
ACTGGAGTTTCAGCTTTAGCATCATTCCTTCCAAAGAAATCCCAGGGCTGATCTCCTTCAGAGTGGACTGGTTGGATCTCCTTGCAGTCCAAGGGACTCTCAAGCATACCTATGCCCAAGGGCTTGACAGGTTACTACTTTATCCTTATTTTTCCCTTCACAGTCAGTTTATTAAAAAATATGTCTAACTCACAGTCTTTGAATTTTAATTTTTCATTTCCTCTTCAATCTAGTACAACCTGGTTTCCACCTCCACTACCCGAATGAAATGATTTTTCCCCCTAAGGATACCAATGTCTTCCATTTTGTCTAAAATAGTGAATATACATTTGTTTTACCTTAATTGATCTCTCTCCAACTTTTATACTATTGACACTCCTTCTTAGAAATTTTTATCTTTCTTGATATCAGATACATTTTTTTCTGTGAAATTACAGTTTCTCTGTGAAAACCTTTCAACTTCTTTATTCATATATTTGACAAACTGCTTTGAATGCTGCTGAAGATCGAGTTCTTTTTCCCGTCCTCTTCGTTGTCATTGTCGGTGTTGAGTCACCCAGTCGTGTCCAACTCTTTGCAACCACGTGGATCACAGCATGACGGGCCTGACTGTCCCTCACCATCTCCCAGAATTTGCCCAAGTTCATAAATGTGGAAGCCCTCCATCTATTTGATTCTCAGTATACACATTCACCTAGGTTGCTTCATCCCGACTCACTGCTAATGATTCAAAAACGTATTTCTCCAGCAAGACCTCACTCATTATTCTCAATGGTTCACAGAACGTCTTTATGCTGTGTTCAGAAGACACCATATACTGATTTGCCATCAGTTATAAAAGTAAAATGTTTAAAATATTTATTCTGGCCTATGCCATCTTAAAAAGTGTGAAGTAATATCTCACTGTGATTTGCATTTCCTTTATGGTTAGTGATACTGAGCACTTTTTCATATACACGTTGGGCATTTGTTTATCTTCTTTGCAAAAATTAATATGTCAATGAACATTGGGGTACATGCATCTTTTTGAATATATTTAGTTGCTTAAGTTGTTATTGTGATGATCAATTGGTCTTTTGTTTTACCTCTGCAATGTAAGGAAACAATAATGAATTATGTCCCTGAAACTACACAAATATATACAATCCAGTGCTGAAATACTATTGAATGGATAAAATTGTGGCTCTCAAACATAGTAAGTCTTAGATAATTTGGGAAAAATCCATATTTTCCTGCTGCCCTTAAGAGATTTACACATCATGTAAAATATATATAAAACTCAAAAAAGTATTTATTTTGTTTACTTTCTTCCTTATTAGATCTCCCTTCCTGTATGACCCTCACAAGAATATACTTTTGTGTAGGACAGCCAGGGTTAATAAATTACAGCAGGTTCATGATGCTTTTGAAAATGTAGAGGAACTATGTGTTCAGGGAATCAGGTTGAAGATAGTCAAATACTTTGCCAAAGTTATGCCTATCCACTATGCTTGAAATCACATGCTGTTAAATTTTAGTATTTCTCATGTTGTTCAATATATGTTGAAAAAAATTGTTTAGTTTTTCTCACCCAATCTTTAAGTTCTCCTTTAGGACAGAAGGACTAAATTTATAGGCTGAGAAGAAAGTGAATCCATATTAACAAGACATATGAGTAAAAAATGAACACTTCTGCCATCTGGAAGTTTCCAAGTGTCCAGATGTTTGGTATCACGTTGGATAACTATCTAAACTACTAATTAAATATTTTTATTGTGCAGCTTTTGGATATCATGTAGATTTTTAAAAAATATGTCTGCATTATACCCAGATGTTGGTGTGACAGAAAAATAAAATAGTCCATTGTGGGAAAAACTATTATTATGATTGGCTTGAAGGAACATGTTCAGATTTACAAGATACCAAATTGATCATTAATAGAGTAAAGGTAATTATGCCAATTGTGCACAACTATTAGCAGGCACAACTCTACTCATCAATCATTTCTTAGTAACGATTGTGTTCAACTCATGATAAAGCAAAACTTTATTCAACAGGGAACGTTGTTTGTCTTTGTAGGATAATGTAAATTAGAAAGTCAAAAAGCACCTCCATAACTGACACAAACCAATGCCAGCTAGCCAAAGGGCACATTGAGGAGTTTGTTTTTAACAAGGCTTTGAGTTCTTTTCTCTACTGTCATAATATGCTCAGGCATTCCAAAACTCTAGCCAGTGAACAGAAGTTTTCACTTGTTGAAAAATCAGGGAGAGTATCTCATCATCAGTTAAGTCCCACAAATGCATGAAAACCAGCACTTACTGAGTATCTATGGTGAACACTTAGAGATTGAAATAGAAATGAAAATAGAACATGATGCATGGCACTAAGTTCTAGGATTTTATGACCTAAAGCTAACAGACAGTATTGTAAGACAACTAGTAAAACTAGAAGATTTCCTTTAAGTTCCCATAGTTTGTCATTACTTTCCATTGGCTATTTCTTTTCTTTGTGGGAGTAAAGATATAGATACATAAAATTAATTAATTAGAAAATACTTGCAAACCCAAATGTAAGATGCTGTAGGCAATGGAGTTGGACCATAAAGAAAGCTGAGCAAGGAAGAATTGATGCTTTTGAACTGTGGTGTTGGAAAAGACTCTTCAGAGTCCCTTGGACTGCAAGAAGATCAAATCAGTCAATCTTAAAGGAAATCAATCCTGAATATTCATTGGAAGGACTGATGCTGAAGCTGAAACTCCAAAATTTTGGCTACCTGATGTGAAGAACTGACTTATTTGAAAAGATCCTGATGCTGGGAAAGACTGACGGCAGGAGGAGAAGGGGGCGACAGAGGATGAGATGGTTGGATGGCATCACTGACTCAATGGACATGAGTTTGAGCAAGCTCTGAGAGTTGGTGATGGACAGGGAAGCATGGTGTGCTATAGTCCCTGGGGCACAAAGTGTCAGACACAACTGAGTGACTGAACTGAACTGATAGGTCATGGAGAATTTAGGAAAAACACAGTTTATCAGAAACAAAAGTAAAAAGAAGAGTGTGTATGTATAAGAGAGATAACCATGAAAAGTAAAATTATAATTAAAGTTTATTTAGCTCTAAATAAGAAATCTTTATAGAGAAATTGGACATGTTGGAGAATTTCATATGACAAAGAACTGATAATGGTTGCCTCTGGATTAAAACCAAAAAGAAACAGATTCCCTCGATCTGATAATTTTCAGGGAACTGAATGCTGCCAAAACATGTGAGTTTGGAAGCAGCTCCTTCCTTAGTTTGGTCTTCAGATGAAAACCCTACCCTGGCTGATACCTTGATTCTGACCTGTGAAAGACTCTAAACAGAGGACCCAGGTCAAGTTCTTCCCAGACTCCTGACCCTCAGAAACTGAGGTTATTATAAATGTATGTTGCTTCCAGCCACTAAGTGTGTGTAAGTCATTACACAGCACCAGATAACTAACATAGAGTCCAAACTCCTTATATATGGAAGCTATAAATATAATGTTTCCCAGCTCCTGAGTTCCTAATTATATTCAGTAAATGGTTTAATAAAATTAACACCAACTTCACACAAATAAAAGTAAGGTTTTAATCCTTGCCATGCACACAAATGGAATTTTAGACTATCTTTTAATGCCCAGTTTCTAAAAATATATTCCTGTGATATCTAATCTTATTTGCTGTTTTTAAAAGTAAAGTAGGAATTCAGTAGATTTGATGAATTATAAAGGCTGTGATGGAAAACAGTTCTTCATTCTGAGTCATTTTGCAGAAATTTTGTTATTTTCGGTTATTTTTTTTTTTACATATAACCAAACACTGCTTGTTTATATATTCGCTACCAAAGTCAAACAGAATTCCCATTCACTGAGACTCATTTAAAAGATGATTTTTAAAGACAATACTCAGTGAACAAGAAAATCTTTTCTTCTTTAGCCTCAGAAACTGTAAACATCCTTCCTACACCCTACTTATTTTTCTTATAAAAAAGGTATTTATTTCTTGTAATAGGGAGGTCTGGTTTTAAAGCCAAGAGCCTCTATTTTGGGAGATGAAAGAAAGGGAGAAATCTGCAAGCAACTGCAGGTAAACAAAAGCAGTCAGTTGTCCAAATACTTCAGCAGAGCAAAAATGAACAGGAGAAAGGAGTGGATAGCAAAGAAAGGAGTGGATAGCAATCAACTCTTGCTGCTGCTGTTAAGTCGCTTCAGTCGTGTCTGACTCTGTGAGACCCCATAGATGAGGGCCCACTGTCTCTGGGATTTTCCAGGCAAGAACACTGGAGTGGATTGCCATTTTCTTCTCCAATGCATGAAAGTGAAAAGCAAAAGTGAAATCGCTCAGTCATGTCCGACTCTCAGCGTCCCCATGGACTGCAGTCCACCAGGCTCCTCCACCCATGGGATTTATCACCTCTTACATAGTGCTTAAATTTTGAAAACACCACACAATTGTTAATTTGCAGAGACAGTCCTTAAGATACAGCTGCATATTATGGACAGTTTCACCAAATGCCTTCATGGGACAAATTCTATGGGTTGGTCTAACACCAATATCAATCTAGAATTGACTTAGAAATTGTGCTTAAGACTAGCAGGCATTCAGTCTCATGCTTTACATCTGGAGAACCAGCTTTGTTTCAAAAAAAATATTAATCCAAGACTCATGTAATGATTCTGGTTCTAGATTTGCAAATATGGAGTCAAGGCACTTGGGTGTTATTTTAATCCTAATACTGCATGAAAAGGGCTTCCCAGGTGACAGAGTGGTAAAGAATCTGCTGCCAATGTAGGAGATGCAAATTCCATCCCTGGGTCAGGGAAGATCCCTTGGAGTGGGAAATGACCACCCACTTCAGTATTCTTGCCTGAAAAATTCTATGGACAGAGGAGCCTGGCGCGCTACAGTCTATGGGTTGGAAAGAGTCAGAAGAACTGAGCAACAGAGCACACACACACTTCAGGAGAATTGTAGCCAAAGGGGAAGAAACATTCCCAGATCTGTGAGGGGATGATCAGCTACATCCTTTTAAGCGAGTGAGAATGCCTGTAGTCATAATAAATAGTACCCTGTATGTGTGTGTGTGTGTGTGTGTGTGTGTGTGTGTGTTAGTCACTCAGTTGTGTCTGACTCTTTGTGATCCCACAGACTATACCTGTTCAGGCTCCTCTGTCCATGGAATTCTCCAGGCAAGAATACTGGAGTTGGTTGCCATTCCCTTCTCCAAGGGGATCTTCCAAACCCAGGGATCAAACCCAGATCTCCTGCATTGCAGGCAAATTCTTTAACCATCTGAGCCATCAGGGGAGTCCAGCTAGTACCACAGTCAACTCTTTACCCCTAATCTCACATAGCATATTATCTAAAAGAAATAATTTTATAATTGGTGTCAAGGATTTTAAGAAGGTTTTGAAAAAATTTTTTATATCATCAGGGTTCACTTTCAAACATAGAAAATTTTCTGCAGAGTCTAAAATTCCACTCTACTGATAAATATGAAATTTTTTGACAGTGTTATGACATAACATCACACTAGCTTTTATTTGTAAGATCATTTTCTTTCATTTTGAAATATTTTAAAGAAAGTTTTGTACATCATGCTTAATTTTGTTGACATTAAAAGAGATGCTTTTTTATTTGACAAAAAGTAATTTTCCAATTATCAATCAAGAGTTTATAAATTGCGCTACAAATACTTATCTCTGTGGAATGTCAATGGTTTTAAGAAGGAAGAATGTGATTACATATTCATATTGCCGTTTAAACACAAAAGTTTCAAAAATACTCAGAGGAATTCTCCCTTTCATTCAACTCTTTAAAAGGGAAAAACTTAAACAGTGGAACCATCATCAGTTTAATTAACATAACAATTAATTATATGGAAATGTCTAAGGCAAAGTAAGCATTCTGGGACCTAATAAAAATGTCATAACTGAGCGAAATGAAAAACAACACTCAACTTGCTGTGACATACTCAGGTGTAGATTTTTCTGAGTATATATTGTGCACAATGAAGCCTTGATTAGAACAGTCTATAACACCTAATGGAACTCTCCAATATTCTCACAATAGGAATAGCAAACAAAAGAGCTTCAGGGAAAGTTTGAAAGTAAATGACACTCTAAAATAATAAGCTAAATAATAATAAGCTAATACGTCTTCCAAAGGAAAGGTTACGGTTCATTTGGGAAGAGGGTTGAGCTAAAACACACATTTGTTCAGTACCATAACTAAAATTAAAAAGATTAATCTTTATCTTCTTTAAAATCAAATTTATGTACTTAGAACACACACTAACTAACAATTCTTTCCAGATTACCTCTTCAAAGCCTTCCTAAAATTTACCTTGGATAAGCTATAAAACAGCACTCAATAAATACTTATTGGTTGATCTGTCTTAAGTGTAGATAAATGAAGTAGCTATTACCTATAGAATGACCATTGGTGGCTGTAAGACTTCCATGACCCCTAATATCTACTGCACTCAGCCCATCTTATAAGTAAAATGGGGATAAGTATATATGACTGTTTCATGGGTTGGAATAATGAATACTTGAGTTAATAAGTATAACGTGTTTAGAACTGTGCCTGAAAGAATCTCTGCTTAGTGAACAGAAAACTTTAGACATATGTGAGAACAGTTAGCCTTGGGGATAACAAAAAGCCTTCACAATAGAAGATGCATTTGAAATATGAATAGAATATCCATAAAAAGGGAAAGAAGGTGAGGAAATTCTGCCCATGTTACTTTCCTGCTACTTTAAATCCTTTAAAATTTCCCAAAGAGATATATGTGTTCATGCGTGTGACAACATACACATAAACAATAATACATAAATGCTCAAATTTGGCTTAAAAGACCTATCCTGGCCTGGTTGGTTCCCTTTTGCTCATTATGCATGCTCCTCTGTCACTCTTTTCACCCTGGTAGTCATCTGATCTTATTTCCATTCCAAATGCCTTCATTTTTCTCTTTAAAGTCCTCCATCTCTCTCTCAACCTGAGCGCCCCTTCCCACTGACTTTTCCTTGCTCTTACTCATCATTTCAGGTCTCAGTTTCATTTTACTGTCTCTAAGAAGCCTGGTGGCTCAGATGGTAAAGTGTCTGCCTACAATGCAGGAGACCTGGGTTCCATCCTTGGGCTAGGAAGATCCCCTGGAGAAGGAAATGGCAACCCACTCCAGTATTCTTGTCTGGAAAAATCCCATGGACAGAGGAGCCTGGTAGGCTACAGTCCATGGGGTCGCAAAGAGTCGGACACGACTGAGTGACTTCACTTTCAAGAAGCCTTAAAGGCTTCCCAGGTGGCGCTATTGTAAAGAACCTGCTGGGCTGAGGTAATGCAGGAGACATAAGAGATGTGGGTTCCCTGGGTGGGAAAGATCTCCTGGAGGAGGGCAGGGCAACCCATTCCAGTATTCTTGCTTGGAGAATCCCATAGACAGAGGAGCCTGGTGAGCTATAGTCCATAGAGTTGCAAAGAGTTGGACATGACTGAGGCAACTTAGCATGCACAAGGAGGCTTTAAGACTAAATTGGATGAGCCTGCTATATACTTCCTTAGGGCCTTGTATTCTTTCTTTTTTATTAATATAAAACCAACTGCCACAAAGTTAGTAACTTAAAATAACAGTCATTGAATATCTCACAGTCTATGGGGCAGAAATTGGAGCAGGCTTGATTGTGTTCTCTGTTCAAGGATTCAGAAGCTGAGTCAAGTTGTTGGCCAACCTTCTGGGCTCTTCTCTGGAGACTCTAGGGGAGAATCAGCTTCTGCATTTATTCAGGTTGTTGGCAGAATGCAGTCCAGGGGGTCGCAAAGAGTCGGACATGATTGAGTGATTTCACTTTTGCTCTCTGCACAGTGCAACCCCCAAGACTGTATCTCTCTCTTATTTATTGCAGTCCCTATGCTTATGCAGATGACACCACCGTTACGCCAGAAAGTGAAGAAGAACTAAAGAGCTCTTGATGAAAGTGAAAGAGGAGAGTGAAAAAGTTGGCTTAAAGCTTAACATTCAGAAAACGAAGATCATGGCATCTGGTCCCATCACGTCACGGCAAATAGATGGGGAAACAGTGGAAACAGTGAGAGACTTTATTTTGGGGGGCTCCAAAATCACTGCAGATGGTGATTGCAGCCATGAAATTAAAAGATGTTTACTCCTTGGAATGAAAGTTATGACCAACCTAGACAGCATATTAAAAAGCAGAGACATTACTTTCTCAACAAAAGTCCGTCTAGTCTAGGCTATGGTTTTTCCCGTAGTCATGTATGGATGTGAGAGTTGGACTATAAAGAAAGCTGAGTGCTGAAGAATTGATGTTTTTGAACTGTGGTGTTGGAGAAGACTATTGAGAGTCCCTTGGACTGCAAGGAGATCCAACCAGTCCATCCTAAAAGAGGTCAGTCCTGGGTGTTCACTGGAAGGACTGATGTTGAAGCTGAAACTCCAATACTTTGGCCACCTGATGCGAAGAACTGACTCATTTGAAAAGACCCTGATGTTGGGAAAGATTGAAGGTGTGAGGAGAAGGGGACGACAGAGGATGAGATGGTTGGATGGCATCACTGACTAAATGGACATGAGTTTCAGTAAACTCTGGGAGTTGGTGATGGATAGGGAGGCCTGGTGTGCTGCACTCCATGGAGTCAAAAAGAGTCGGACATGATTGAGAGACTGAACTGAACTGATGCTTACTTCAGTCCATAGCTGCTGCTGCTGCTGCTAAGTCACTTCAGTCGCATCCGATTCTGTGCGACCCCAGAGACAGCAGCCCACCAGGCTCCCCTGTCCCTGGGATTCTCCAGGCAAGAACACTACTGGAGTGGGTTGCCATTTCCTTCTCCAATGCATGAAAGTGAAAAGTAAAAATGAAGTCACTCAGTCGTGTCCGACTCTTAGCGACCCCATAGGCTGCAGCCTACCAGGGTCCTCCGCCCATGGGATTTGCCAGGCAAGAGTACTGGAATGGGTTGCCATTGTATAAATCAATATAAAACTTTCAGAAAATTTTCCAAATAATTTTATTGAGCAACCATAGCTCAGTTTGTGCCATATTAAAAATTATAGTTCCATAGATACCACTCATATGTACCAAGCATGATCTAAAAATCAAGAAGACAACATTAAGCAAGCCAAACATATTGTCTCCTCTTGGAATTTGTCTGGATGTCAAGACATACAAGTAAATATCCAAACACAACATGATGTGGTAAGTGTTACAGTGGAATCTGCCTGACAATACAGGAGACTCAGGTTGGATTCCTGGCTCAGGAAGATGCCCTGGAGAAGGAAATGGCAATGCACTCCAGTACTCTTGCTTGGGAAATCCCATTGACAGAGGACCCTGGCAGGCAACAGTCCATGGAGGTGCAAAGATTTGGACACAGCTTAACAACTAAACAAGTTTTACAATAAAAATTAAATTTCATTATCAGATGAATTAATGGAATATGTGCTGAAAATATGATGTCTATCCACTTTCCTATATTTGAACATCCCAGATCAGATCATTTAAAAGAGTAATTTGGGAAATGACTTGAATAAAAGTAAAATCCTAAGAGCTGAAACATTAACTAATCAAGAAATTAAATTTGAAGTTCTCCACGCATCCTATTCCTCATGTTACACTTCAAAATTAATCATATTCCCACTGGCAGAAAAGCTAATATCAGTAAGATTAGCCACAGGGATTTGCCCCAGTTGCTTCCTTTTGTGAATATATTACTTTCCCTAGGTGGAGTTTGAGTGGAAGCACTTAAAATCACATCAGCACCAAAATTAGTCTTCTTGATTAATGTCATGTTTTATAACAAGCATTTGAAAAGCAGTCAGCCTTTGCCACTATAATATGAGGCGTCTGTTAATGTGAGTTTATATCTGTTCATCGATTAAACTTAATTATCTTTCCCTGTGGTTTTCATCCAAAGAAGATCTACATGAAAATATATGGCTTCTTTTGATATTAATAGAAATTCTGCATGAAGAGTGAAGGAGAAGGGAGCAAAGGAAGTTAGCATTTATTTAGCAACTATTATGCACCAGGTACTTTTTATATACTAGCTCATTTAAATCTTTCAAAAACTGCATGACATTTCTAGAATAATTTCATGTTACAAACAAAAACCCCAAGGCTTGGTGAGATTAAGAATTATTTAAGATCATAGAATTCACAGACAGCTTTCATAGCTAGCATTAACCACCTGTAGGCATCTAAGAAAAGTTGATGTCAACAGATTTTGGAATAAAAAGCAATTCCCAGCTTGCTGCTTCCAAAAGGTGTTTTAATTTTGGTTTGCTTTTTAATTTCTCACTTTAGAGTGGCTCACAAAGCATTATATGATATGGTTCTCAAACTGGCACATCCAATCTAGAAAAGCAAATGTTCCTACCATTTTCCTTTTTGAAATTAGCATGGTCTCAAACATGTCTCTTCTTTTCTGATAACATTCTGATATTTCTCAGCTCTACCTCCACAATCCTCTATTCTTCAGGATTTCCATTCCAACTGTCTGTTAAAAATGGGAAAAAAAAGAGCAAATGATTTAAGTCTAGATGGATGCTTTTTTCTGGGACTTAACTGAGAGCCAAACTTTATACCCACTCCCCCAAATTATAAATAATTTAAGCCATAATCCACATGGTACAGTCATCATTAAGGATACAGTTTCAGAACCAAAATGTAACTTGAAAATAAGCAAATGTGCACTTAGGTTTCTCATGTAATATAAAAATGATGCTCAGATTGCAGCAGTGCTTAATAACCCTTTTCCATCCATTTCCTATAGTAACATAACTGCCTTTCTACAAATTACCTGAAAAATTCCCGCCGAAACTTTAGACCATGCATGTCTTATTTTTTTATAGTATTTCCTTCTCTTTTCAAAACCAGCATGAGGGATAAAAGAAAAAGAATTTTTCTCAGAAGTTAATCCTCAGAGGAGGAGGTGAAAGGAACAAAATTGCAAGCAAAGCAAGAACTCATTTACTATGAAGGAAAAGAGAAATGTTAGAAATATTCTAGCATTAGTAATTTACAGGTTTCCAGACTCCATGGATATGAAAATGAAAGTGTTAGTTTGCTCAATCATGTCCAACTCTTTGCGACCCCATGGACAGTAGCCCACCAGTCTTCTCTGTCCATGGAATTCTCCAAGCAAGTATACTGGAGTGAGTAGTCATTTCCTTTTCCAGGGCATCTTCCCTTTTCCAGAGGATCTTCCTGACCCAGGGATCAAACCCCAGGCTCCCACATTGCAAGCAGATTCTTTACCATTTAAGAAAAATCTGAACAATGAAAACACCCAAACCACGAAACTCTTAACAAAATAACAACTTGATTAATATGTAGTTTACTTATCATAAGTTTACTCATTAGCATACAACTCAATATTTTTTAGAATTAATATACTGGCAAATGTTCAAACACCAGCACAATCTAATTTTCATCATTTTGCTCATCTCATAAAGAAACCCAATAGGCAGAGTGCAGAGGATTTTCAGGGTAGTGAAACTGCTCTGGGTGATACTGTGATGGTGGGTACATGTTAGACAATTGTCAGACCCATAAACTGTAGAACACTAAGAGAGAACCCCAGTGTAAACTAGGGACTGTGGGTGACGATGTGTCAGTGTGGCTCATCAATGTTGGTAGTCTTCAAGAGAAGACTCTTGAGAGTCCCTTGGACTGCAAGGAGATCCAACCAGTTCATCCTAAAAGAAATCAGTCCTGAATATTCACTGGAAGGACTGATGCTGAAGCTGAAACTCCAATACTTTGGCCATCAGAGGTGAAGAACTGATTCATTTGAAAAGACCCTGATGCTGAGAAAGATTGAAGGCAGGAGGGGAAGGGGATGACATAGGAGGAGATGGTTGGACGGCATCACCGACTCAATGGAGGTGGTTTGAGTAAACTCAACGATTTGGTAATGGACAGGGAGGCCTGGTGTGTTGCAGTCCATGGGGTCGCAAAGAGTCAGACATGACTGAGCAACTGAACTGAACTGAATGTTGATAGTGGGGCAGGCTGTACATGTGTGGAGGCAAAGAGTGTATAGGAAATCTCTATATCTTTCACTGAACTTTTTTGTGAAACTGATACTGATTTTGAAAATAAATTTTATTAGAAAAGAAAAAGATACTCTGTGTCAATGGAAGGCCTCCATCCTCTAGCCCCTCATTCCTCCTTGCCTCTTAGCAACCACAGATTTACTTTCTCTCTATATAGATTTTTGCCTCCTATGACAATTTTGTATACAGTTATTTTAAGTAGATAACAATCACTCCAATATAAATAATAGGAAATTATTTGCTAAACCAGTGGCATGGACTTCTGGGTTTCCCTAGGATAATGTCAGTTTCTTAGACTAAAGTCTCTCAGTATTCTCTCCCCAAAGCAAACTGATCAACAGAAGAGCAAATGAAACCACAATAAACTGCCCTCTTTGGGGTCACCTGGATATTGAGAGTGCCACAGTACTTGTGCTAAATATAAGGGGAAAAATTGAAGACCAAATTCCAACAGACGTCAACGTGACCTCACCCCATAAGCCCATGTGGAAGTAAAGTGGTGCCTGAAGAGACTGAGTAGAAAAAGGATAATGGAACAAATAAGATCACGAATGGCAAGGCTCAGTCACAGCATGGAAATTCTGAAACGGTCTGAAACCTGGTAGACCTGAACTCTGGCTACAGAAAGGTGCTCAGGATCTGAAGAGACAAACTCAAAACACTTTCTCCTGTAAAAGAATGGAACAAATAGGATGGGTAGGGCATCTTTTACAGGTTTGGTTATTAAATAAGAAAGTAAGAAGAGAATCTGAGAATCTTGCAGCATGTCCAAAGACATGCTGATCTACTTCCCCCCAAAACATTTATTCCTGTATGTTTCCCAAACCCTTTACTGGTGTATACATAAATTATTATTGTAGACCCAGGTTATAAAGAGTAAAAATTCAGTCTACCTAACAGAAACTTCTCTAAAAAGGAAACAGAAAACTAAAATCCAAGCAATCCAGTTAAGGAAAAATCTTCTCCCTTAAGGAAAAACAACAATGAAGCAGAAGAAAATTATACAACAGCACTCCAGTCTGGATTAAATATATTTATACAGCATTCATAGATGTTTAATAAATCATCTAAATCAGAAAATCAAAAACTCTGAATAGAAATAAGCAAAAACACAGAAGAACCATTTAAAAAAAATATTTTGACCAAACTCAGAAAGAAAATGAAAATGAAACAGTTTTGTGAAAACTAAATTATAAATGCCTAATTACATGGTGCACTAGATTCAACTAAAAATTTTATAATGTAATAAGAGGAATTTAAGAATGGCTTGAAAACAACAAAATAAAAATTAGATTTAAAATTAAGTAAAAAAATCACAAGAGAAAAAAATGGTGAAATGAAAGTCAGGCAAAACAGATTCAAATACTGCATAACATGAGGACTTCGGTTAAAAACCAAACAACAAACATATTTAAACAATAACACAAGACAAACTTTCAGATTGCTTGAAAAGTAAAATATTTCTTTTTAGAAATGTCTATGCCTTTTATTTATTTTTCTTTGTTGCCAAACAGCTCTGTAAAGTAGATCCAGAACAATGCTGAAAATAGTGGTCAGGGCACTTCAGTTTGGTTCCCAATATTAGTGGGAAAGCATTCAATATGATACTAACTGTTGGATATTTGTTGATGCCCTTAATTAGTTTGAGAAGCTATTTTTTTCCTGGTTTATTGCAATTTAATCATGAATGAGTTAATCATCTACTGACATGATCACTTCTATTTCTCCTTTATTCTGTTAACATGGTGAATATTTTGATTGATTTTCCAATGTTAAACAGATCTTGCAACCCTGGAATAAAGACACTTAGTTATGATGAATTATTTGGTAATTGAAAAAATATACATATATTTATATATTTTGTTTTATTAAGTACATATGATATGTATATATATATCTACACATATACATTATATTTTCTCATATTTAGATGAAAAATTTTGGACCAAGATTTTTTAGTGTGTGTGCTTTATTATTTTTTTTTAATTTTTAATTAGAGGATCATTGCCTTATAATGCTGTGTTTGTTTCTACCGTACAACATGGATCAGCCATACGTATACATATATCCCCTCCCTCTTAAGCCTCCCTCCCACCTCCCCAATCCCAACCCTCTAGGTCATCACAGAACACCAGCCTACTTTTTCTGAGAGTATTTTTTGTACCTTTTTTTGGTAACTTTGTCTTCTTATAATGCTGTATAATTTTACTACCATCATAATGCTAACATCCTAAAATGCATTAGTAAATGTTCTTTCCTCATTACTTTTCCAAAGATTTTGAGTAGGTTTGGAATAATTTTGTTCTTAAATATTTGGTAGATTTTACTGGAAAGCCATCTGGACCTAGATTACCTCTGTGGAGAAGTTTTCAATTAAGAATTTAGTATCTTTAATAAGTATAGGCTTATTCAGCTTTCTACCTTATTTTTATGCAAAATTTGATATTCTGTATCTTTTAACAACTTTAAGTTGTCAAATTCATTAGCCTATAGTCCCTGGGATCATGTCCAGTAAAATATTCCTGTCGTTGATAATCTATAGCAACACTGTTCTTGCTCACAGTTACCATAATTTAGGCGGAGAAAGAGAAGGCTACATCTGTATTATCTTCCTCTTCAGTCAACAAGTGAATGTAAAAGAGTAGTTGTTGAATGTGTGTGTGTGTGTGTGTGTGTGTGTGCATGTCAAAATTTGATTTAGAGTATAATTTTGTACTAAAAACCTGTCAGTTGTCAGGTCAGATCCCCTAATAAGTAGAAACTGATTCAGCCAATAGCATGAGAAACAGGGACTGGGGAAAGGAGTCAACTGACCTGTGATTCAGATCAATCATATTCTCAGCTGAGTCCTGCAGGGGTTCTGGGGCTAGAATGGCCCTTAAAAGCTATTCTGACATGGGGACCTGAGACCTGGTCATTATATTCAGCATCGATGAGCCATTNATGTGTGTGTGTGTGTGTGTGTGTGTGCATGTCAAAATTTGATTTAGAGTATAATTTTGTACTAAAAACCTGTCAGTTGTCAGGTCAGATCCCCTACTAAGCAGAAACTGATTCAGCCAATAGCATGAGAAACAGGGACTGGGGAAAGGAGTCAACTGACCTGTGATTCATATCAATCATATTCTCAGTTGAGCCCTGCAGGGATTCTGGAGCTAGGATGGCCCTTAAAAGCTATTCTGACATGGGGACCTGAGACCTGGTCATTATATTCAGCATCGATGAGCCATTAGATGTGGGCTGCCTCTGGAAGGAGATGTGACTTCAGGCGGGGCGATTTTCTTCGTGAAGGGCAATCTGCTTAAAGGACTGGCAGCTAAGGACTGAATTATAGCATCTCTCTGCAGCTGTGGAATTAGTCCTTCCTTCCTAAAAGGGAATCAGGGCAGCACANTTAGATGTGGGCTGCCTCTGGAAGGAGATGTGACTTCAGGCGGGGCGATTTTCTTCATGAAGGGCAATCTGCTTAAAGGACTGGCAGCTAAGGACTGAATTATAGCATCTCTCTGCAGCTGTGGAATTAGTCCTTCCTTCCTAAAAGGGAATCAGGGCAGCACATCCCAGCATCCACCATACAGCTGCCTTCTTAAATTACTACCATTGGCAGATCAATTCATTCTAAACTGTTTACAGTTCCATACCCATTTAAATATGTCTGCTTATCAATAAGATCATGTGAAATAAACTTCATTGACAAACTTGGCTGAAACTGTGAAGAAGAGGCACAGCCAAAAGTTCCTAATATAATACAAACCAGGCAGACTGCTCCCTAGGTAAAAGTATAATTGCAGGAAATTGGCCTGCCATTAATTTTTAATAGGCTGTCTAATTTAGGCAGTATATCAACGATACTTGTTGAGTCACAAAGTAATATCTCTCCCTGAAACTTGTTAGAGGTTGCTAAATATTATGCTGTTGAGGCTAGTAAAGTGATTTGGTATAAACCCCTAAAGAGCACTTCCAATAAATGATGTATTATTTATTCCATTAGCATTATTTGCTCTCCAACTCCTCAGTGCTAATAATTTCAACTTGTTCATTTTCTCTTATAAACAACAGAGCTCAAACAACAAGGAAGAGAATTTCTATGATCCAAATCAGAACCAACAGACATAGTCAAATGAAGATTGCTTGCCTCATTCTAATGAATTTCACACAATTTCTTCTTCTCTTAAGAAACAGAGAAGGGACGTTGAAAATGATTTATTCCCAGTTCTAACTGCAATTATTATGCCCCATCAACTGTCAAGTGTTTAAATAAATAATATCATTTCAGCATAAAGAATAAACTTCCACTCGTTTGTTTCCATTCTCAAATGCATTAAGAATATGTCTCTTCGCAGGAAAGTAGAGGGAAAATTAGGATATTCTGAGCCTTAACTGTATGGCAGTGTCTTTCACAAGCGTGACCTCTCATTGACTTTCTTTTCTATTCTAATTCCAGAGGCAGTGGGACAAGGAAAGGAATAATGTTGCCAGTCCCTGAGGTTATATTAACACCTTGGCTTTCTGGGGCTGAAGTAAAGGCACATCGCCAAAGACCAGTTTAATTTTTCTCATTTCACTACCACCTTCATGACCACACTGAGTCTAATGACAGGGAATATGTTTCCAGACTCAGAGATAATTTTACATACATTTAGTCCATCGTAGAGTAGAAGAGATAGTCAGCCATCTGTTTAAAGGTAACGGCCGAAGAAGAATGATAATCATGTGATGTGACGGAGGTGTTACCTAATGCTATGATGGTGATTATTTTAAAATATATTAGAGTTCAAATCAACCTTCTGTACACCTTAAACTCATACAGTGTTAATGTCAGTTGTATCTCAATAAAACCAGGAAAATAAAGAAAACTGCCTCTCTCTCTCTCTCTCTCTCATATATATATATATATATGTATATATTAGATACGTATCTGAACAGTAGTGCAAACAGAAACTTTCCTAGTAGGAAAATGGGCTCTCTCTAATAGAAAAATGAGAAGCTACAAACTTTTGGATCTCTTCAGTTCAGCTCAGTCACTCAGTCATGTCCAACTCTTTGCGACCCCATGAATCGCAGCACGCCAGGCCTCCCTGTCCAGCACCAACTCCCGGAGTTCACTCAGACTTGCATCCATCAAGTCAGTGATGCCATCCAGCCATCTCATCCTCTGTCGTCCCCTTCTCCTCCTGCCCCCAATCCCTCCCAGCATCAGAGTCTTTTCCAATGAGTCAACTCTTTGCGTGAGGTGGCCAAAGTACTAGAGCTTCAGCTTCAGCATCATTCCTTCCAAAGAAATCCCAGCGTTGATCTCCTTCAGAATGGACAGGTTGGATCTCCTTGCAGTCCAAGGGACTCTCAAGAGTCTTCTCCAACACCACAGTTCAAAGGCATCAATTCTTCAGCGCTCAGCCTTCTTCACAGTCCAACTCTTACATCCATACATGACTAGTGGAAAAACCATAGCCTTGACTAGACGGATCTTACTCGGCAAAGTAATGTATCTGCTTTTGAATAGGCTATCTAGGTTGCTCATAACTTTTCTTCTAAGGACTAAGCATCTTTTAATTTCATGGCTGCAGTCACCATCTGCAGTGGTTTTGGAGCCCCCCAAAATAAAGTCTGACACTATTTCCACTGTTTCCCCATCTATTTGCCATGAAGTGATGGGACCGGCTGCCATGATCTTCATTTGGATATGTTAAGGGGCATTAAAAACTGGAATGGAATTACTCCCTAAACGGTTTCCTTCTTTGGACACAGAACTCATTAGCATTAAACTTTTCAGTCCCTTTCTCACTTGTCCCTGGGGAGAGGGAAAGACTTGCATGATTGCTAAAACTGTAAAGAATAATTAGGCATATGCAGGTGAGCTCTGCCCTACTTCCCCTTGGGAGCTGGAAGCAGGTGTCAACAGTCATTCTAATAGCTTGTGGCAGGAGGCCACATTTCAGGGTCACCTGTCCACATGGCTAGTTTTAACACTGAGACACAGTATTAGGAAACTTACCTGTTCATAAGCTACATACTCCAACCTGGAATTTACCAAAAATAAGTTCCATCTGTATATCTGTTTTATTTCTGGATTTGTTCAGAACCTAGTTATGGAAGACGAGTGGAGAGGTTTATCCCTCTCCCTCAAAGATTCCCAACATTTCCTGCCTGGGCTAGAATCCTTGAGAAATGAAATGTAAGAGTGAAATGGGAGACCAAGTATATGTGTGGGAGGTTTTGGGAAGGACCAAGACGTAAGATGATAGGCTTGGGCTTTACTATTTCAGCTAGGTGCTTTGAACTTGTATTTTTATTTTCTTTCTTTTTTTATAGATGTATTGGAGCTAGATTTTAATTGCTGGGACAAAAGGAAGAAACACTTGGGCCTCCCCAGTGCCTGAGTGGTGAAAAATATACCTGCAATGCAGGAGATGTAGGAGATGTAGGTTTGAGCCCTGGTTGAGAAGATCCCCTGGTGGAGGGCATGGCAGCCCACTCCAGTCTTCTTGCCTGAAGAATCCCATGAACAGAGGAGCCTGATAGGCTACTGTCCACAGGGTTGCAAAGAGTTGGACACAATCAAAGCAACTAGGCAGGCAAGGAAGAAACGTTAAGACATGGGGAACATTGTATTTTGACCTGGGTGGATGAAAACAGGTTATGGAAGTTTTGTTTGTTTGTAATGATTGTTTATTTGTTTGAAGAGACTTAGACTTAAGCAAAGAGTGATGACCTTGGGAAAATTCTGGCCTCAGTCAAATCTCTGGCAGCCTAGGGCCTAGCAAGAGAGACCCACTGGAGACCCTCAGCTAGTTGCAGGAGGTTCCAGTTCACCATAAAAAGTGGGCAAAACTTTTCCAAAGTAGTCATAGCTGAGCACTGTTCCAGTGTGACAGGTCTCAGAGGCCTTGATATACAAATGGTATCTGCTGCTTCAGAGTGAATGTGAGTTGAGTTCTAGCATTATAGAGAGCACTGATGAGGTTCTGGCTTTAAATTTTCCATGACCAGTCTGAATCATCTTCCCAAATTATCCTTTTATGCAAGCTGTGAATTGTCTTCAGGGTTGATGTTAGCCTTGGATTTATGAGGCTCGCACAAACTCATTCTGGTTCTATTCAGGTTAGTTGTAATCACAATAACAATATCAGGGAGTCAATTTTGGGGAGCCCCAATATAGCTTTAAATAAAAAGGCACAGCAGCACTTAGGGACTAATGTCTGCTCACAAAAGTAAGATGCTATGGCCCTAGATAAGAGTCCATACTCAGTACTGGAAGCAGTAGAAAGCAGGAGGTTTTAATACCCTACTAAGTGGTTAGAAAGGTACCTTAGTCAAGTCCAGATGTAAACATTGTCAACAATGCAAATTTCTCAACTTTGCATACAGACAGCAATGGCTTTTTGTCACTCTCCAAGAGAGGAAGCAGTACTAGAGGAAACTCCCCTCTACCCCCAGATTTGCAAACTGGTGGTGCATTTGTTTGTCCTTGTGGCGCATTTGTGTCTGTCCTTGGAAGATTTCTCCCAGGGGAGTTTCAGGTTTTGGTAGCAGAGTGCAGACAACCGGCAGGAACTAACCAGGGTCCTCCGACCCTTCTCTCAGAGTGTCTGTGGTGCTTGTTGGTAACACTGGCCTCCGGCAATGTAATTTTACACAGGATGGTAATTCGAGGACTAGAAATCAGCTTGTTTTCTAAATGTGGTGGGTGTAGAGCCAATGCTATAATAAATCTTGTGTTTTTTTGTTATTCCTTAGGATTCTTTAAAACGAGGTTTATCAGAGACTTGACATAACACATTCTGAAGCCCTCAAAGAAGGAACTATACCTAGTCCTCTGAGGTGTGTCTCAGAAGGCAGCTGTTGAAAGAAGACCGAATCTACTCAGCCATCCCAGTACCCCTCTGCTGAGACTGAACTGAATAATAAATTTAGAAGGATAGTCTGGGTCTTAATTATAACTTAGAAATTTTAAACTTCAAACATGTGATTCCACAGGGGAAAATAGCTTGATATCAGACTCTAATTCATTTGGACTTTAATATATTTTGACTTGAACTTGAAAGAAGATTTAATCTTTGAACTTCAGTTTTGCCCTGGGACTTTCAAGTAGTGGGGGTCTTTATATTCAGATTTGGGGTATTTCTATGACGCTGTCATCTCCTTATTGGAAGAAACTTTATACTTTCTATCTTTTGGTTGGCATTAAATCTCATTGAAGAACTCTGACATGCTACAGGAAAATGTGACCAGACGTAATTTGAAATAGAAATGGAATAGAGAATGAACTTTCAGCTTTGGATTGAGACTGGGTTTAAAATTGATATACTTCTTTTCGTATTTTCAGTTCAGTTCAGTTGCTTAGCCGTGTCTGACTCTTTGCGACCTCATGAATTGTAGCACACCAGACCTCCCTGTCCATCACCATCTCCCGGAGTTCACTCAGACTCACTCCCATCAAGTCAGTGATGGCAACCAGCCATCTAATCCTCTGTCGTCCTCTTCTCCTTCTGCCCCAATCCCTCCCAGCATCAGAGTCTTTTCCAATGAGTCAAGTCTTCACATGAGGTGGCCAAAGTATTGGAGTTTCAGCTNAGCACACCAGACCTCCCTGTCCATCACCATCTCCCGGAGTTCACTCAGACTCACTCCCATCAAGTCAGTGATGGCAACCAGCCATCTAATCCTCTGTCGTCCTCTTCTCCTTCTGCCCCAATCCCTCCCAGCATCAGAGTCTTTTCCAATGAGTCAAGTCTTCACATGAGGTGGCCAAAGTATTGGAGTTTCAGCTTCAGCATC
Organism: Neotragus moschatus; assembly: GCA_006410615.1. Taxonomy (NCBI): domain Eukaryota; kingdom Metazoa; phylum Chordata; class Mammalia; order Artiodactyla; family Bovidae; genus Neotragus; species Neotragus moschatus. The sequence continues at coordinate 1,004,731 of SJYA01000944.1, forward strand.
AGTCCTTCCAATGAACACCCAGGACTGATCTCCTTTAGGATGGACTGGTTGGATCTCCTTGCTTTGTGTTTTACATTTTTAAATTAAAATTATTTATTTCAAAATTTCAAAGGTCACTATTTAAAACTTCACTCCCATAAGGATGTCTCTATTTAAATCTTCTTAAAAAACTATATATATATATATACATATACATGTTTAATTTTATTATTTGAGTAGAATTATTTTACAAATGTTGAGGGTCAAGAGGGAGAGGATATATGTATACATATAGCTGATTCACTTTGCTGTACAGCAGATACTAATACAACATTGTAAAGTAATTAAAGTTGACATACTTAATGAAATATATGTATCCATTTCAGGACATTCTAGAGGCAAATTTTACAGTGGCAGAAGGATCCCAGGAGAATCCAAAAAGACAAGCAGTTGGAATTTGGATGTAAGAGTGAAATTGATGGCTTGTGTATTTCCTCTTCTGAGGACTAAGCATGATATTACTATTTGAATGTAATGGGTTAAAAGAAAGTTTAATCTGAGGAATTTGGGGGTGAATGTTTATTTCCCACTCCTGATGTTTCCTTCTTCTAATTATGAGATTTATTCTATAGCCTCTCACCTTTTACTTACTCCACCCCCAGGGAAGCTGAACAACTAATCAGAAAACTGGGCAAGACTAAACTTTTGGGCTCATCCCCTCTCTGGGATTCTAACTCTGAGAGTGAGCTACCTGTAGGGAGGCCAGTTTTCGCCTTTGTTCCTCTAGACTAGTTAAGAGTTAGGCTGTACCCTTGCTGGGGACTGGGGGGAGAAAGAAAAGGGAGTCAAGAGGAGTGGGAGCAGGAGGTATGTTCTTGTCCTATGTGGGCAAATCTTTCTGATTCTGGGAGTTGGTTTTACCAATCACTTGAGCTCCAACTTAACTCTTCATATAAATGCTGGTGATTCTTGACCTCTATCTTTCACTTTTTAAACTTATTTCTAAATTTTCTAGAATTGGGTTCAGGGAAAGGGATAACATACTCTTTAATGGACCCTCTTGAAGACCCCCAGTAGAACTGGGACTGACACCCATAATTGGCTAGTAATGCTAAGTAAATATATAGTGGTGGTTTAGTTGCTAAGTTGTACCTGACTCTTGCGACACCATGGACTGGAGCACACCACGCTCCTCCATCCACAGGATTTCCTAAGCAAGAATACAGGAATCAGTTGCCATTTCCTTCTCCAGGGGATCTTCCCAACTCAGGAATCAAACCAGGGTCTCCTATATTGGAAGTGGATTCTTTACCAACTGAGTTACAAAAGAAGTAATTTGCTAGTCATGTGATCTGGCCATGTCTGTGAAACCTAGTCCACTCATCTATAAATCTAAAATCCACTTTACTGTATGGGTAGTGAATAGTAAGTGAAATTTACAGGATTTCTAAACATGACACCTGCCTGGCAAATCCCATGGACAGAGGAGCCTGGTAGGCTGCAGTCCATGGGGTCGCTAAAAGTCGGACATGACTGAGCGACTTCACTTTCACTTTTCACTTTCATGCATTGGAGAAGGAAATGGCAACCCACTCCAGTGTTCTTGCCTGGAGAATCCCAGGGACAGGGGAGCCTGGTGGGGCTGCCGTCTATGGGGTCACATAGAGTCAAACACGACTCAAGTGACTTAGCAGCAGCAGCAGCAGCAGCAGCAGCAGCAGCAGCAGCAGCAGTAGCAAACATGACACAATTTTGGACCTGTGAACAAATAGGCCTGCAAAAGCATCACTGCGAATAGAGAAAGACAAATTCATCTGGCCTCAGGTAGAGTTGGTCACATGCAGGCCTTCCTACGGAGGATGAATGCAGCTCAGAGTTGACTCTGTGGGGCTTGATGGACCAGAGTAGGGAGGAAGGGACCAGCCATGCACGTCCATCTCCTTCTCGTGAACTCAGCAGTTAAGGAAGAGACTCATTACTCTCACGAGGAGTGAGTGACAGGGCAAAGGGGCACTAGGGATTGAAGTGTTACTGTAAGGAAATTTTTTTCACATAGAAACAGGAGTGGAGGGTAAATGTCACCCTCAAAATGATTTATAGACACTGACTTGACATCAAATAAATAATTTTTAAGACAACTCCATATGGATGTTTGAAACTAGTACTAGAAGATTGAGACTTATCATCCTGTGAAAATTACCTGGCTGTCATAAGAATAGATTACAAGTTTTCAATCACCTCAAATAAAAGGAGATATAATGTCAATGTGAATATCTTTTTAATGCTTTTTTTTTTAAATTTTCATAGAAGGGACTGAAAGACTGATGTATCCCTTCACAACTAATCTAATTACAGGGGAGAATATATTAAAATAACAAATGAGTTCTTAGCCTAATTGTTGACATAGTAAATGAGATATTTTTTAAGAAGGAGAATCTTTTCTCCAGTCCTGCCAGCAAATGGAATTTCTAGGCAACACAGATTCATCTGTTTATTGTAATTTGTATTTTTAAACAAATAGTTGGTAGAAAGAAATAGACTAGAACCAAACTGAATTGAACTGAATTGGGGTTGAATTGAATTAGATTGGATTCCAGGGAGATGGTGCCACAAGATGGCCTCCCTAACCAGATTACCTGAAAGAAGCCACAGGATTACATATGTGCCTAAGGTCACTCACTCCCTTTATTAATGGAAGACAAGGAGAAGGAATCTGGGTTTACTGACCTCAGCAACAAATACTTCCCTACTATGTAACCTCTGGGATTCCCTATGGCTCACCTAGTAAAGAATCTGCCTGCAATGTGGGAGACCTGGGTTCAATCCGTGGGTTGGAAAGATCCCCTAAAGAAGGGGACAGCTACCCACTCCAGTATTCTAAGATCATGGCATCTGGTCCCATCATGTCATGACAAATGGATGAGGAAACAATGGAAACAGTGACAGACTTTTTATTTTCTTTGGCACCAAAATCACTGCAGATAGTGACTGCAGCCATGAAATTAAAAGACACTTGCTCCTAGGAAGAAAAGGTAAGACCAACCTAGACAGTATATTGAAAAGCAGAGACATTACTTTGCCAACAAAGGTCTGTCTAGTAAAAGCTATGGTTTTTCTAGTAGACATGTATGAATGTGAGAGTTGGACCATAAAGAAAGCTGAGCACCAAAGAATGGATGGTTTTGAGTTGTGGTGTTGGAGAAGACTCTTTAGAGTCCCTTGGACTGCAAGGAGATCCAACCAGTCAATCCAAAAGGAAATCAGTCCTGAATATTCATCAAAAGGACTGATGTTGAAGCTGAAAATCCAATATTTTGGCCACCTTATGTGAAGAACTGACTCATTGGAAATGACCCTGATGCTGGAAAGATTGAAGGCAGGAGAATAAGGGGATGACAGAGGAGAAGATGGTTGGATGGCATCACAGACTCAATGAACATGAGTTTGAGCAAGCTCCATGAGTTGGTGATGGACAGGGAAGCCTGGCATGCTACAGTCCATGGGGTCGCAAAGAGTCACTACTGAGCGATTGTACTATCTGATGCAGCCTCTGATAATTCACTCAGTTCTGATACAAGGTTTCTATTTGTTTGTTATCATCTTTACTAGATTTTTCATGTTAACTTACTTTTATAATAGGAACCAGTAGAGGAAAGACAAATATATATATAACACTTTTTCTAAAAAAAAAATTACAAAATTTCATTTTTTTCACCCCCATGTAGGAAATCCACTTAGAAATTTTCATAACCAGATTCAACTGCTCTGATTTTCCAGCTGGGAGCACCACAGTGAATATTCATGGAAAGATTGATGCTGAAGCTCAAATAATTTAGCCATCTGATGCAAAGAGATGACTTGCTAGAAAACATTATTTATGTTGGAAAAGATGAAGGGCAGGAGGAAAATGGGTGACGGAGGATGAGATGGTTGGATGGCATCATTAACACAACTGATATGAGTTTGAACCAACTCCAGGAGACAGTGAAAGACAGGGAAGCCTGGCATGCTGCAATCCATGCGATTGCAAAGAGTTGGACATGACTTAGCAACTGAACAAGAATAATATGGAAAAACCAGATATAGACCCAAAGATTAACATTCAGTTCAAACACATTTTTAAAAATCTCTACAATGGAAAAGTTCAAGCATGTACAAAAGGAGAATAATATAAAGAACTCTTATATTCCCATCACTCAGTTGACACTATTGGCAACACCTGGCCAATTTTATTTTATCTGTGCCTTGTTCTACATTGTGATGGTGGTTTACTCTCTGAGTCGTGTGTGAATCTTTGCAGTCCCACAGACTCTAGCTCGCCTGGCTCCTCTGTCCATGGGATTTCCCAGGAAGAATACTGGAGTGGTTTGCCATTTCCTTCTCCAGTGGCTCTTCCTGAGCCATGGGTCAAACACATGTCTCTTGCATTATCAGGTGGATTCTTTACACCTGAGTCACCAGGGAAGCCCTTAGTTAGGTTTATTCCTAGGTATTTGTTGGTTGGAATGTAAATTCATATAGCCACTATGGAGATTTCCTCAATGGAGATTCCTCAAAAAAACTAAAAATAGAACTACCATACTGTGAAAGTGCTAACTCAATATGCCAGCAAATTTGGAAAACTCAGCAGTGGTCACAGGACTGGAAAAGGTCAGTTTTCATTCCAATCCCAAAGAAAGGCAATGCTCAACCTACCACAGAACTGGATTCATCTCATACCCTAGCAAAGTAATGCTCAAAATTCTCAAATCCAGGCTTCAATGAAACATGAACTGTGAACTTCCAGATGTTCAAGCTGGATCTAGAAAAGACAGAGGAACGAGAGATCAAATTGCAGATATCTGTTGGATCATCGAAAAACCAAGAGACTTCCGGAAAAACATCTACTTCTGCTTTAATGACTATGCCAAAGCTTTTGACTGTGTGGATCACAACAAACTACGGAAAATTCTTCAAGAGATGGGAATACCAGACTCCTGACCTGCCTCCTGAGAAATCTGTATGCAGGTCAAGAAGCAACAGTTACAACTGGACATGGAAAAACAGACTGGTTCCAAACAAGAAAGGGGTGCATCAAGGCTGTATATTGTCACCCTGTTTATTTTACTTATATGCAGAGTACATCATGAGAAATGTTGGACTGGAAGAAGCACAAGCTGGAATCAAGACTGCTGGGAGAAACATCATAACCTCATATATGCAGATGACACCACCCTTATGGCAGAAAGGGAAGAACAACTAAAGAGCCTCTTGATGAAAGTGAAAGAGGAGAGTGAAAAAATTGGCTTAAAACTCAACATTCAGAAAACTAAGATCATAGCATCTGGGCTCATGACACATAAATGGGGAAACAGTGGAAACAGTGTCAGATTTTATTTTGGGGGGCTCCAAATCACTGAAGACTGTGATTGCAGCCATGAAATTAAAAGATGCTTGTTCCCTGGAAGAAAAGTTATGGCCAACATAGACAGCATATTATAAAGCATTGTCATTTCCTTTCCAACAAAGGTCCATGTAGTCAAAGCTATGGTTTTTCCAGTAGTGACATATGGATGTGAGAGTTGGACTATAAAGAAACCTGAGCACTAAAGAACTGATGCTTTTGAACTGTGGTGTTGGAAAAGACTCTTGAGAGTTCCTTGGACTGCACGGAGATCCAATCAGTCCATCCTAAAGGAAATCAGTCCTGAGTATTCACTGGTAGGACTAATGCTGAAGCTGAGCCTCCAATTCTTAGCCCACTTGATGCAAAGAACTGACCTATATGAAAAGACCCTGATGCTGGGATGCCAGGAGTCAGTGTGAGGAACTCCACCCATGGCAAGGGTCATGAGGAAGAAGGCTTTGGCATATGCAAAGGTGGGATCGAGCCTCAGGAAACCCCCTGTTCCCGAGCATCTAGCCCCAAAACCAGAGTCTACCTACTTTACTGTTTTATGCTCTCACCTATACCTCTGACTTTATGGAGTGCTCTCCCCCATCACCTCTCTCAGAGACGGAGTTAACCTACAGCTCCAGTTAATAAAATTCCTGAGCGTGACAAGAGTGTTTCAACCTACAAATTCCTCTGAAGGTTCTCTAGCCTGCCTGAGCAGGTTCATCTGGCCACACGTGATTGTTTACAGCCTCCCAACCATGAGAGGCATGAGATGCTTTAAACTTTCTATATACAGACTCTTTTGAGAAGTTAGAAAATTATTAGTATAGTAGANGTCCAGTTCTAACTGTTGCTTCCTGACCTGCATACAGGTTTCTCAAGAGGCAGGTCAGGTGGTCTGTTACTCTCATCTTTTTCAGAATTTTCCGCAGTTTATAGCTACATAGTGCCTCCTGGTGGCTCAGTCGGTAAAGCATCTGCCTGCAGTGCAGGAGACCCACGTTCAATCCCTGGGTTGGGAAGATCCCTGGAGAAGGAAATGGCAACCCTCTCCAGTACTCTTGCTTGGAAAATTCCATGGACTGAGGAGCCTGGTAGGCTACAGTCCATGGGGTCACAAANTTTTCAGAATTTTCCGCAGTTTATAGCTACATAGTGCCTCCTGGTGGCTCAGTCGGTAAAGCATCTGCCTGCAGTGCAGGAGACCCACGTTCAATCCCTGGGTTGGGAAGATCCCTGGAGAAGGAAATGGCAACCCTCTCCAGTACTCTTGCTTGGAAAATTCCATGGACTGAGGAGCCTGGTAGGCTACAGTCCATGGGGTCACAAAGAGTTGGACATGACTGAGCGACTTCACTTCACTATAGCTACATAGAATGGATTGCTGTAGTGCTGTCCACTTTTCTGTACAGCAGAAACTAACACAACATTGTAAAGCAACTGTGCTCCAACTAAAATTAAGAAAGGAAAAAAAAATCAGATCATTTGGTGACCAATACATATGCTTCCCCTTCATTAACCTTGCCCTTAAATCCTTAATCATCTCCTTGGTTGAGAAGGTGATTTGTGAACTAAATTTCTGTTTTTCCATTCTCTGGTCATTGAATAAAACTTGTGCTACTTCAATTTCAACTTTAGTTTTGTTTTTGCATCCCTGAATCCAAACAGAAGAACCTTCCCTGCCAGGCAAGCGCCTACGTGGGGGTTCTTACCACCTAACTTGTAACAAAAGCACATCCTTACTTACATGTATAGTGGTTAAAGATGGCTAATCGCTGGGATCTCACATGGGTCTGTCAGCTGTAATGCTTACACATGTTCACTGCACATGGCCTGGGCTTTCTCTAACATGGTAGATTATTGACATTGAAGATGTACATAATACATACTTTCTCTCTCTTTTTCACTTAATAACAAATTCAGAGATCATTGCATAGCACTATATAACGATATTTCTCCCTTTCTTTTACAACTGCCTCCCCATTTGTTCGACTAAAGCATTGTTTCTTCATCTGAAACCCCACTGAAGACATTGGGCTGTTTGCAGTTTTTTGCTATCACAAAATGGGCCTGCAGTGAATAGCCTGATGATTCTGCTTTTTTGTTAGTGGTTTTTTTTAATTTTTATTATTACTATATTTTACATTACTGTAATGGTTTTGCCATACATTGACATTGTCAGTGTTTTTAAAGATAGATATCTAGAAATGAAAGGTTACATCCAAATGTAATTTTTCTGGATGGCGCCAAATCCCCTTCCACTGTTGATGTCACATAAAACGTTTTGCTTTCCGACCAGTAATACATGAACCTGTTCATTTCCCACAGCATTTACTAAACATATTACATTGTCAAAATCTTGCATTTTTGCCAGTATGATAGGTATTTTTATCTTGTGCAAAGACACCTTTAAGTATCAAATATGAAAATGTTACCATCCTAACTGAAGGAAATTCAGTATCCTATATTAAAAACATAGACAGACATAATTTTCTTGTTCATAGGACTATTCTGTAGCAAGCAGTTTGTTGTGTTTCATTACATATTATCTAGTTAAACACATGCCCCTGGTTTATTTCAGTTAAAAGAACAGAAAAAGAATTTGTTTCTGGGATGCATTTGACTGGAATTTATCCTCCTATACACACCTTGTTGGACAACTCCTAATTTGAATTGAACCTGCTTAGTGAAACTAGGCTGACCCTGGGCCTGTAGCTAAATCAGCTGATTGTCGTTCATCCTCAGGGGGTGTGAATTCCTCCCAATCTGGCCCACCTCTGAGCCAGTCTGCAGCATCCAAGCAAAGGGCCTTAACAACCTATGCCAGCCAGCCTCATAGCCTTACCCTGACAAGTTAATTTTCTCCCATTTTACTACTTAACCTTCCCCAAACCCCAATCTGTGCCAAGTTTGTTGCAAGACTTGGGTGACCTCGTAGAGATATAGCTTCTCTATCTAATTCTTCCATTTTTAATGAATGAAGAGAGACGGAAGAATAAGGAGAGGTAGGAATAAGCAGGTATTTTCACCACATGTATTTTTAGTTACCTAGCCAGTCCTGCACCTTCTGCACAGTGATAGTAGAGAGTCCTGATTTTAACTATAGCGTTCTATGTATAATTAAGCCTAAAATTAAAAAGTAAAATGTTTTTCTTTCCTATTCTCTATCCTTCCTTCTGTTCAGCATTGATTATTCCCCTTTCTCCACTCTTCTGTTCCCAAATGAACTTAGGCAAGAATTTCTGTTTTATTTTATGTTTTATCCTATTTCTTTTTAGCTATTGAATAGTACACGAGCTGAATGAGGGCAAGCCAAGTCATGTCTTTGTGTATTTAAAATAATAGAGGGCATAAACTATTTCAAGTTACACTTTTAAAATAGAAATTTCCTTTAAATAAACTTTCAGGAATTACGGATGTACATTGTAAGAAGAAATTGGAATTTGGGTTGAAAAACACATTTGCAAGGCTTACAAATCACTTGTAAATTCTTACTGGATTCAAGTCTCAGAACTGGCTATTAGTATTTCCAGGATTGCACTATCTTTATATCATAGGGTATGCAACTTTTTGTTTCAATTATACCTTCTAAATGAATCCAAATAAGCCACATACAGAGTATCCCAAATCTTATTTTATGGAACTTCATTGGTATGTAAAAGAGTTGACTGAAGTCTTGCAAATTGGCCTTATGAAATCATTGTCAATGACAAAAAAAATCTACCCTGTTCTGAAATTCTCAAGTCATTCAAACAAAAAATGTGACCTTTCATATGATTTCACTTCCAAACATTGCTCAGTCACTTTAAAGACATATTATCTACTGTAATTTTATTAACAAATAAACAAACAACCCTGACACTTTAATCCTGGTGCCTTTGAGGATGGCACAAAATAGAATTGGGTTTTGCTGTTTGTTTTTCCAGCATTTGAAAATATACTTTTAGCTTGGCTGAGGAAAATTAGCTTTATTTATTCAGACAGTGGAGAAAGGAATAGCAACCCACTCCAGTATTGCTTGCCTGGAAAATCCCATGGACAGAGGAACCTGGTAGGCTACAGTCCATGGGGTCGCAAAGAGTCAGACACGACTGAGAGACCAACGCACACACAGCCAAACAGAAGAAGGGAGGACACTGTCAGTCAGCTGTTTACTGTATGCCTTACAGATTTTTGCTCCTCTAGAGTCAGAAAGAAGGTTTTATCTGTTTAAATCCCTCTCCTCACGTGTTCAGATGAGAGCTATAGTGTGGATTAAGCTGGACATTTAGCTTTCAAGTTATCTAATTTCCCACATATTTGAAAACTCTCATGAATTATAATTCATTTCAGAATAAACTACACACACCAACTCCTTTTCCACCCTCTCTTCCACGCCAGCAAGCATAAGAATATACAGAGGCAGACAAAATATCATTGAGGCTAGAAGCAGTGTCCTTGAAATGAATTGCATGCTAACAGTTGTATGCTGTGAAGAAGGTGAGGGAAGCAAGAGAAAAGTCACTTTGGTCTTTGAGGAAATAGAAAATGTTCACAACGACAAAGATAAGAAACAATAAAGAATGAGAACACTCAAGCTCTTGAACTGGGGTTATATCAGCCCATCACATTGAGGATTTGTCTAACACATTCTTAAGCAAATGCTAAAATCTGTCCATCTACCATATCAGCTATGACAAGGTAAGGAACCAGAGCAGCCTCACTTGCAAAATGACCTTCCCAAAACACTGACAATCTCAACTTGACATTGTTACCATGTGAATAGCTGAACCTGTGGAAACAATTTCTCTTAGAAAACTTGTATCTCAAAACCTTTTCCTACCTACTTCTGTGTTTTGAAGTTAACAGGCATTTAGAATGAATTGACACTTTACATTTTTTAAATTAATTTTTCAAATGGAAAGGTGGAATTTTGTTACCATGCTCTAATAGAAATTAATACTTGTAGAAAAATTATACTTAAATGAAATTTATTCTGTGTATTTTATCAAATCAGTTTGCATTTGGAGACAGTCAAATAACTATGGTATTTGCATATATGCTTGGTTTGGTAATCGATGGCTGTCTCTTTATGTGTTATGATAATTTTGATCACACGCCACTGTACAATATTCTCCAATCCCATTTTCATCTGCTAACGCACACATACACACAGATACTTCTTCACTTGCTTATAGTTAATTTTGTTATTGTTCTCTAATGGCTTAGGAATAGATTTTTTTTCCCTGTCACACACATATGCATTGATGTTGTATGTATACATCTGTTAAAATAGAAGCCATTCTGATTTCCATACTCATTTTTCTTTTTAATTGAACGTCGCTCAATCGTGTCCGACTCTGTTGTCCCATGAACTATAGCCTGCCAGGCTGCTCTGTCCATGGAATTCTCCAGGCAAGAATATTGTAATGGGTAGCCACACCCTTCTCCAGGGGATCTTCCCAACCCAGGGACCAAACACAGGTCTCCGCATTGCAGGAGGATTCTTTACCAACTGAGCCACCAGGAAAGCCCAAGAATACTGGAGTGGGTAGCCTATCTCTTCTCCAGGAGACCTTTCCAACCCAGGAATCAAAGTGGGGTCTCCTGAACTGCAGGCAGATTGAAGGTTTTTTTTTGTTTTCAGTATTTTTTTAACTTTAGGTTCAACAGAAAAAAAAAATTATGGCAATATTCTTCCTTTCAATAGACACTAAAATGATATGGAAGATGTTAACACCTCAGGAGGAAGAAATGATGAATTTGGACCAGGACTTCCATGGTGAGTTCTCAGTGTAACTCTGAAAACACTGTAAAAACTAAAAGTGAATTACTGAAAGCACCTTGATTCAAACATGCACATTCAAATGTACAGATTCCTCTATAAATATTCATAAGATCTAATTTAATATTATTTCAATGCTTTTTAAATGACCTCTTAGAACACAAGTTAATGTGTTCCTAAGTATGAATTCATTCCATCTAATCATGAATAATAATATCTCATATTTTCAAGGATTTCAATGTGTTCTACAAAGTGCTCATTTCTTCACATGCATTATCTTAATCAGTTTTATTCACCTGCCTTTTTTCCTTTCTTTTTCCCCCTCTTTTTTCTAAGATCATAATATATGTTTGCTCTCCAGGAGAAAGATTACTCTCTGTATATGTGAGGCCAAATTTGGCAGATTTGCATCTCAGAAAAGATTAAATCACTAAAAAGAAAAGATTATTTAAAGCCTAGTATGGTTCAGGGTATTGAAATGAAAAAAAGCAGGGAATGGATGGAATAGGTAGCAATGCCAAAAGCAATAGCATGAAGACTTCTTAACCCAAGAAGTCATTATTGTTAACTTTTATTCGGACCAGAGAATCTTTTTATTTGATATTCCGAATCCTTTATTTATAGCATAATCTGTTTTTATAGTGTTGATCTTTTGCTTTACACAACATTGTAATATTGTCCTTGTACACTGTGGTAATTTGTCATATTAGGTATCTGAGTATTTTCTCACATGCAAATTTATGTTAAGTGATGTGTATTCTTTTGATATGTGTAACTTTCCATTTAATTATCTGCAAGCATTTTATTGAAATGTTTAAATTTTTTAATGAAAAATCTCTTCAATTTGTCTACCTATGCTTTTTGATTACCCAGTATATCATAATAGGCAATTCTCTCAACATAGAGTATAAATAGATTAGTAATTTATATTAATGTTAGTTTTATTTAAAAATTACTAATAAAACTAATATTGAAAAATATGTTAAATGACTCACTATTATGTTTTCTAAATATATAGAGTTAGAAGTTTTTATCATGGAACTATCTGTCACTAAAATTGTTTGGCTCATCTAGTCTTCATAATATCATTTTAAATTAATATGTGTGAGAGAGAAAAGTACTTTGTCATCTCACAGTCTATGCTGTTTATAATATGCTAAGGATGGAATTTGATGGAGCATCTGCCACAGATGAATGTTTCTGTAAAGATCCTTCAGTTCCTCTTTTGTTATAAAAAGGTCATGTTGATTTGCAGAGGGAATTATATTCATTATATCATTAAGCATATTTGAAAAATAAGATTCTATTAACGTTCCTAAACGCTTTCAAGATTCAATGGAATAGCCATCTTGTTCACTACCTTTTCCATTGGGTATGATATAAGCAGTTAAATATAGTACTTTGCTCTACAATGACAGTCTACAGCCTGAGAACTTTATGTACCAAGGTAGGCAAAGCATAGTTCATGCTGCTCAAGAAAGACTTTATTGGATTTGATTAAGCTGGAATCTTATTTGTACAATTTAAACAAATATTTTAAGGAAGGATTAATTTTCCTCAAGTCAGCAGTTATATCACTAAGCTGGCCCCTGAATGCTTGGTTTGTTGACTTTCCAATAATAACCCAGATAGACAATCTTTATCCTTCTTTGCTTTTCAATTTAGTGTATCTTTATCTGTTTCAGGAGACAATGTTAATAATAATTATTTTCAAAAAGTAAATTTTCACTTTCAATGTATTTGCTCAGTTCAGTTCAGTCGCTTAGTCATGCCTGATTCTTTGCCTCCCCATGCACTGCAGCAGGCCAGGATTCCCTGTCTTTCACCATCTCAAGGATCTTGCTCAAATTGGTGTGCATTGAGTTGGTGATGCCATCCAACCATCTTATCCTCTGCTGTCCCCTTCTCCTCCCACCTTCAATCTTTCCCAACATCAGGGTCTTTTCAAATGACTCAGTTCTTCGCATCAGGCAGCCAAGGTATTGGAGCTTCAGTTTCAGCATCAGTCCTTCCAATGAATAGTCAGGGCTGATTTCCTTTAGGGTTGGCTGGTTTGATCTCCTTGCTGTCCAAGGGATTCTCAAGAGTCTTCTCCAACACTACAGTTCAAAAGTATCAATTCTTCGATGTTCAGCTTTCTTTATAGTCCGGCTCTCACATCCATACATGACTACTGGAAAAACCATAGCTTTGACTAAACAGACATTTGTTGGCAAAGTAATGTCTCTGCTTTTTAATATGCTGTCTAGATTGTATTTGGTAATAGGCTCTTTTTCTTTATCATTTCAATCTCTCTGTGTACTACTTTCCCCAGTCAGAATTAATATATATAGTTTTTTATTGTAATATATTTTCTTCTATCCTCTCAAAGATTTAAACAAAAAATAAAAACTATTTAAGAATTCTAACAACCTAACAAACAAAAAACACTCTCCTTGTAAATATGTTTTCTATTCAGAAAAGTAGTGGCAAGCTTATCTTGGTCTAATTCCAAATTAAATTCTTAACCTATTTAAATATACCCTAGTGTAATGGTCTACTTATCAATCCATCACTTGGTGCATCTGCTTTGAAATGGGCAGGTGGTCCCCTTCAGAAGTATCATTAGATAATGATGACGGTTGCAATTAGATGATAATGATCTTGGTCATTTACAACATGCAGAGTCGTTTATATAAATGAATTTTTTTGTAAGTATGGCATGGAGTTGGTAAGGAGTCAAAAGGTACTTCTTCAGGTTACAATTCTTTTTAAGCAGATCAGACTTAGTAGTCCTATGGGTTTCAAAGTTCCTTGTATCAAAATTTCATGTATTTTCCTACTTAATAAGGCAAGTTATGTGATTATTTTCAGTTGCCTCTGTGTGTGTGTGTGTGTGTGTGTGTGTGTGATACCAAATCCAGTATACATGTCCATCTCCCATCCAGGGCTCTGTGGGTGGCTTCTTCCTGGTTGGCTCCAGGGACTGCTCAAGCTGTTCTGGTGGTCATGAGCCCTGTTCACCACAATCACTTCATCTCCTGACAACACTACAGCCTCAGCCTGCTCAGGGATGAGATCCTATCACCTGCATCTCACAGTCTCTCATTTCCCAACAGCTGTTCTGAGATCCATGCAAAATAACCTCGCTGTGAGGAGATTTTAACATTCTGTGGATCAGACTGACAAATGAGACACAGGAGACTGAAAGGAGGCGAAGCCAGCACGTCGATGTGACTCAGGCTTCTCCTGAGACTTCACATGACCCAAGAATCAACGCTTTTTTCTTGGGAGACTGTGACCCGTTTGGCAACGTCCCACTGGGCTTTGTTTTCCCTTCTTTCCTTTCTCATTTCCATTTTCCCTCGCTTTGCTTCCCTGATAACATGCCCTGTAATAAACTCTATTTCTAAGGAACTTAGGCTGGGACAGAGCTCTTCAAGTAACTGTGCACATGTGTTTCCATTTGCTTATCATGGAAATTGTGACATTTACTTTTCCTAAAATGACCAATCCTACTCTCTTGCACTTCCTATAAGAGAAAAACCAACTAACTGACAGTTCAGTAATTGGCTGTTGTCTAGTCACTGCACTTTCCAAACGGAACTCCTAGGAAAATACTGCCAGACTAGAGAGTAGCTTTTAATTTCTCATATATCATGATTTATAGCATAGCTAGCTTACTGAGGTTACCCTCGATCTTTAAAAATAAACAATATCAATTTTTAAATGAGCTATAATAATCTCATATAAAATCTGAAAGATTCAGGGCATTCTGACTACATAAGCTGTGTTGCCTCCTGTGAATCAACCCCAGAGAACACTTTAAAAATAGATTGGTGTTTCTTTATTAAATATAATAAACTATGCTTTTCACATTTCATTTCCAAAGAATTTTCACATACAAGAGCTATACAATTAACCTGAGACTTGGACAAGATACATATTAATATTATTCTTACAATTTACAGAAGGATAAACTGAGACTCAGAGTGGTTAATTCAGTGTCCAGAGTTGGCATAGCAAAAATTTGATACAAAATTTAGTTTTTCCTGTGCCTTTCCTCTTTATATCCTACCATACTGCTTTAGCTCACTAGAGAAGAGTAGACCTTTATTAAGAATAATTTAGACATAAGATTCCTGAATAGAAATAAGTCATATACCTGCAAAGAAATGATTTTTTCCACAAATCACATAGCAATAAATAACATTATTTTAGACTCATGCAAATGTATGCAAATTTGATTTTAATACACCCCAACGTATGAGACTTTATGTTATTTTAATGTTAATTTGTATGCATCCCCAACATACCAGTCTTCCCAGTAGCTCAGCTGGTAATGAATCTGCCTGCAGGCAGGAGACCTGGTTCAATTACTGGGTTGGGAAGATCCCTTGGAGAAGGGAATGGGTACCCACTCCAGTATTCTTGCCTGGAGAATTCCATAGACTGTATAGTCCATGGGGTCCCAAAGAGTCAAACATAACTGTGTGAGTTTCACTTAACATATGAGAAAATTTAACTATTTAAAGAAAATATGGGGGAAAAAAAAGAAAGAAAATATGTGATGAACTCTTTGGTAATGTCTTCTTTGTTAATGTCAACTAACAGACAATATTGTCTAAAAGTAAAATGGCTTTCCTGAGAGAAATCCTGAAGGTTTCCTTACATCAACATTTCAGCATAATCCAATCATTGATCAGATAGAGAAACAAATGACTTCTAAGCTTGTAAGATCAACTAACTCTATTTGGAGAAAAAAAAGTATACTCTTGGGTAAAAGATTTTTTATATCTGAAAAATGACATTTGTTTATATATGAAAAATTGAAAGAAATAGGTACTTTTCTGAACAGAGAAAAGTTAATGATGGGAATTTCAATGACAAAAGAATTATTTAACCTTTTAAATGATCTAAAAAGGAAATACATGAAGAAATATATGTATTTTAAGATTCATATGAAGCTCTTTAAATTGTAAAATGTGAATAAGTGGCAGAAAATTCAGGAAGCCATGACTGCATGTAAGTGTCAATTTAGGCAAAAATAAAATAATACTTTTTTGGCAAATAGACCCAAACTATTAGAAGGATTGCTTTTGTACCAGTTATGTTTCAAAGTTAAAATTCATTGTAAACTATTCTCTGAAGATATGAGACAAATGTACTTATGAAATAAAGCATAGAAACCAAACATTAGGTTTCATCAAGAAGGAAAACAAAAAACAAAGATGCAAGAAATGTCACATCCTTAAAGGGAAATCCTCCACAGACCACTGGGTTGACTTCTTGAGATTGTTCTCCCACTTCTTAGCATAATCTAGTTTATATATTCACAAAGTAAACTCTAAGTTATCAGAGGAATGGATAAATTTTCAGTGTAAAGAATGAAAACTGATTAATATGATTATATCTATAAAATCTCAAAGTATATTACTTTGCAGGAGATAAATTTTAATCAAGTCTCAGATCTCAGAAAAGTATCCAGTAGAGTAGCACTTTTAACATCAAATATATGATGTTTCTGCTTTAAATGGTCATAATCATAAAAAATGATTTAAGCCAGAAGTTTAGAAAATGTATGATATAAAGATTGGCCTTCCTCAATGGCTCAGAGGGTAAACAATCTCCCTACAATGCAGGAGACACAGGGGATGTCGGCTTCATCCCTGGGTTGGGAAGATCTCATGAAGGAATAAGTGGCTACTCACTCCAGTATTTCTACCTGGACAGAGAAGCCTGGTCGGCTACAGTACACAGGGTCACAAAGAGATTCAACTGAGCAGCTGAGCACACACACAC
The DNA here is from genome assembly GCA_006410615.1 of Neotragus moschatus. NCBI lineage: Eukaryota > Metazoa > Chordata > Mammalia > Artiodactyla > Bovidae > Neotragus > Neotragus moschatus. The sequence continues at coordinate 1,021,632 of SJYA01000944.1, forward strand.
ATAAAGATTATCATTAGTCTCTATGGAGGGTCAGAATCTTTCCCACTAATTGCAAGGATCACCTAGTCTTCATAACAATAATACTACATCAGGTACCACAAATAGTTTCCTCCGACCAATGGGCACTTGGCTTTCTGACCTAGAAAAGTAGAGACATACAGATAGTATATAGCAGATTTATACTTATCCCCACTGAGTACTGGTGCCTCAGAGGCTGAGTTATTTTTGAAGATGTCCTAACTTATAATGAATACATATATAATCATAAAAATAACTGAAATATTAAGCCTTACATGTTGACTATTCCCAGGAAGAATAACACACTGGGGAATTTTAAAATTTCTCAGCTCCTCACACGCACCATAAACCTTAATAAATACAAATGCCAGTTTCTACACTGATTTAAAAAAATGATCAAACAATGACATGAACTTAAAATGGAAGGTATGAATTTTAACAAATGATTATAGAATAAGACCTTCAGGTTTTCACTTGAAACACCCTTTCCACAAAGAGCCTCTTGTATGCTGGATGTGCTTAAGAAGCAAATAGAAACTTGGGTCACAAACTGTGCTACTACCTAACTACTAAGGCTGGGGACAGGCTTCCTTCACCCACATAGCATCAGGCCACTTCTGAAGAGCTGTTTTCTTTTGGAAATTCTATACTTTAGGGAGGACATTTATTAAGTATAATATATCCTAAGAAATGTAATACCAATTGTAAGAAGCCTCTGAGGGAGTGGCACTATTTTAAAAAAGCAGCACACCNCTTATCAATCCATCACTTGGTGCATCTGCTTTGAAATGGGCAGGTGGTCCCCTTCAGAAGTATCATTAGATAATGATGACGGTTGCAATTAGATGATAATGATCTTGGTCATTTACAACATGCAGAGTCGTTTATATAAATGAATTTTTTTGTAAGTATGGCATGGAGTTGGTAAGGAGTCAAAAGGTACTTCTTCAGGTTACAATTCTTTTTAAGCAGATCAGACTTAGTAGTCCTATGGGTTTCAAAGTTCCTTGTATCAAAATTTCATGTATTTTCCTACTTAATAAGGCAAGTTATGTGATTATTTTCAGTTGCCTCTGTGTGTGTGTGTGTGTGTGTGTGTGTGTGATACCAAATCCAGTATACATGTCCATCTCCCATCCAGGGCTCTGTGGGTGGCTTCTTCCTGGTTGGCTCCAGGGACTGCTCAAGCTGTTCTGGTGGTCATGAGCCCTGTTCACCACAATCACTTCATCTCCTGACAACACTACAGCCTCAGCCTGCTCAGGGATGAGATCCTATCACCTGCATCTCACAGTCTCTCATTTCCCAACAGCTGTTCTGAGATCCATGCAAAATAACCTCGCTGTGAGGAGATTTTAACATTCTGTGGATCAGACTGACAAATGAGACACAGGAGACTGAAAGGAGGCGAAGCCAGCACGTCGATGTGACTCAGGCTTCTCCTGAGACTTCACATGACCCAAGAATCAACGCTTTTTTCTTGGGAGACTGTGACCCGTTTGGCAACGTCCCACTGGGCTTTGTTTTCCCTTCTTTCCTTTCTCATTTCCATTTTCCCTCGCTTTGCTTCCCTGATAACATGCCCTGTAATAAACTCTATTTCTAAGGAACTTAGGCTGGGACAGAGCTCTTCAAGTAACTGTGCACATGTGTTTCCATTTGCTTATCATGGAAATTGTGACATTTACTTTTCCTAAAATGACCAATCCTACTCTCTTGCACTTCCTATAAGAGAAAAACCAACTAACTGACAGTTCAGTAATTGGCTGTTGTCTAGTCACTGCACTTTCCAAACGGAACTCCTAGGAAAATACTGCCAGACTAGAGAGTAGCTTTTAATTTCTCATATATCATGATTTATAGCATAGCTAGCTTACTGAGGTTACCCTCGATCTTTAAAAATAAACAATATCAATTTTTAAATGAGCTATAATAATCTCATATAAAATCTGAAAGATTCAGGGCATTCTGACTACATAAGCTGTGTTGCCTCCTGTGAATCAACCCCAGAGAACACTTTAAAAATAGATTGGTGTTTCTTTATTAAATATAATAAACTATGCTTTTCACATTTCATTTCCAAAGAATTTTCACATACAAGAGCTATACAATTAACCTGAGACTTGGACAAGATACATATTAATATTATTCTTACAATTTACAGAAGGATAAACTGAGACTCAGAGTGGTTAATTCAGTGTCCAGAGTTGGCATAGCAAAAATTTGATACAAAATTTAGTTTTTCCTGTGCCTTTCCTCTTTATATCCTACCATACTGCTTTAGCTCACTAGAGAAGAGTAGACCTTTATTAAGAATAATTTAGACATAAGATTCCTGAATAGAAATAAGTCATATACCTGCAAAGAAATGATTTTTTCCACAAATCACATAGCAATAAATAACATTATTTTAGACTCATGCAAATGTATGCAAATTTGATTTTAATACACCCCAACGTATGAGACTTTATGTTATTTTAATGTTAATTTGTATGCATCCCCAACATACCAGTCTTCCCAGTAGCTCAGCTGGTAATGAATCTGCCTGCAGGCAGGAGACCTGGTTCAATTACTGGGTTGGGAAGATCCCTTGGAGAAGGGAATGGGTACCCACTCCAGTATTCTTGCCTGGAGAATTCCATAGACTGTATAGTCCATGGGGTCCCAAAGAGTCAAACATAACTGTGTGAGTTTCACTTAACATATGAGAAAATTTAACTATTTAAAGAAAATATGGGGGAAAAAAAAGAAAGAAAATATGTGATGAACTCTTTGGTAATGTCTTCTTTGTTAATGTCAACTAACAGACAATATTGTCTAAAAGTAAAATGGCTTTCCTGAGAGAAATCCTGAAGGTTTCCTTACATCAACATTTCAGCATAATCCAATCATTGATCAGATAGAGAAACAAATGACTTCTAAGCTTGTAAGATCAACTAACTCTATTTGGAGAAAAAAAAGTATACTCTTGGGTAAAAGATTTTTTATATCTGAAAAATGACATTTGTTTATATATGAAAAATTGAAAGAAATAGGTACTTTTCTGAACAGAGAAAAGTTAATGATGGGAATTTCAATGACAAAAGAATTATTTAACCTTTTAAATGATCTAAAAAGGAAATACATGAAGAAATATATGTATTTTAAGATTCATATGAAGCTCTTTAAATTGTAAAATGTGAATAAGTGGCAGAAAATTCAGGAAGCCATGACTGCATGTAAGTGTCAATTTAGGCAAAAATAAAATAATACTTTTTTGGCAAATAGACCCAAACTATTAGAAGGATTGCTTTTGTACCAGTTATGTTTCAAAGTTAAAATTCATTGTAAACTATTCTCTGAAGATATGAGACAAATGTACTTATGAAATAAAGCATAGAAACCAAACATTAGGTTTCATCAAGAAGGAAAACAAAAAACAAAGATGCAAGAAATGTCACATCCTTAAAGGGAAATCCTCCACAGACCACTGGGTTGACTTCTTGAGATTGTTCTCCCACTTCTTAGCATAATCTAGTTTATATATTCACAAAGTAAACTCTAAGTTATCAGAGGAATGGATAAATTTTCAGTGTAAAGAATGAAAACTGATTAATATGATTATATCTATAAAATCTCAAAGTATATTACTTTGCAGGAGATAAATTTTAATCAAGTCTCAGATCTCAGAAAAGTATCCAGTAGAGTAGCACTTTTAACATCAAATATATGATGTTTCTGCTTTAAATGGTCATAATCATAAAAAATGATTTAAGCCAGAAGTTTAGAAAATGTATGATATAAAGATTGGCCTTCCTCAATGGCTCAGAGGGTAAACAATCTCCCTACAATGCAGGAGACACAGGGGATGTCGGCTTCATCCCTGGGTTGGGAAGATCTCATGAAGGAATAAGTGGCTACTCACTCCAGTATTTCTACCTGGACAGAGAAGCCTGGTCGGCTACAGTACACAGGGTCACAAAGAGATTCAACTGAGCAGCTGAGCACACACACACATAAAGATTATCATTAGTCTCTATGGAGGGTCAGAATCTTTCCCACTAATTGCAAGGATCACCTAGTCTTCATAACAATAATACTACATCAGGTACCACAAATAGTTTCCTCCGACCAATGGGCACTTGGCTTTCTGACCTAGAAAAGTAGAGACATACAGATAGTATATAGCAGATTTATACTTATCCCCACTGAGTACTGGTGCCTCAGAGGCTGAGTTATTTTTGAAGATGTCCTAACTTATAATGAATACATATATAATCATAAAAATAACTGAAATATTAAGCCTTACATGTTGACTATTCCCAGGAAGAATAACACACTGGGGAATTTTAAAATTTCTCAGCTCCTCACACGCACCATAAACCTTAATAAATACAAATGCCAGTTTCTACACTGATTTAAAAAAATGATCAAACAATGACATGAACTTAAAATGGAAGGTATGAATTTTAACAAATGATTATAGAATAAGACCTTCAGGTTTTCACTTGAAACACCCTTTCCACAAAGAGCCTCTTGTATGCTGGATGTGCTTAAGAAGCAAATAGAAACTTGGGTCACAAACTGTGCTACTACCTAACTACTAAGGCTGGGGACAGGCTTCCTTCACCCACATAGCATCAGGCCACTTCTGAAGAGCTGTTTTCTTTTGGAAATTCTATACTTTAGGGAGGACATTTATTAAGTATAATATATCCTAAGAAATGTAATACCAATTGTAAGAAGCCTCTGAGGGAGTGGCACTATTTTAAAAAAGCAGCACACCAGTCTAGTAAATAATGTTTCCTCAAGGCCAGGGGCTGAATCCTGGCTCCATCTCCTATCACAGCGGAAAGCTGAGGAGGGTTACTACCTGCTCTGTAGCCATTTCTTCCACTTTAAGACTAGGATGTCAATAGTAGCTGTTAGGCATGAAAGATCACTGAAAGGTTACATGAAGGAAATCACTTCCACCGTGTTGAGAGCACTGTCTAGCATATACTTAGCTCTCAAAATATTTTTAATACTAGGCAAAGAAGAGACAAGCTTTGAAGAGAAATCAGACAAAATAGCTGTCATCTAATTTGTGTCTGACCAGAATATAGGACAGTTAGATAATATGTGTGACTAAGGAAGGAACTAGGATCACATGCGATCTTTTGGAGACACAGATTCACTCTAAGAAAAGGAGAAACAACACTCTAAAAACTAGGTTTATCCAGAAATGGAAAGAAGGACTGGGTTATTGACTCAAGGCTGTCATACCACAGAAGGTGTCCAAGCACAGGTGAGATGACTCTCCATCAAAGAGGCTATAGAAGCTATCCCTGCTTCAGAAGCCTGAATTACATTATGACCAGTGCACACGTGTCTCAGCAAATACATTATATATTATTTCTAAAGAAAAGAAGAGATCTCCTTACTTTTATAAATTCCCACACAGAGAGTGTTTAAAAAATAAATACTTATTAAAGACTCAACAAGTGTACATTACAATGGTTACATTTGGTGGGTAGAAGAGTCTGGTGAAGGAGGTCATCATTATATTTCAATTTTGTTTTGTTTGTGTGTTTTTTTTTTAGTATGTTGAGTTTATGTAATCATAAAACATAATGGAAAGTCAAAGAACTGGTTATAGAAAGCAGGAAATAACACAATATTCTACTGGATAGAGGTATGTGTTTCTGGATTTCCCTAAGTTATGGTAATGTGTAACTTTGGATAAAAAAACCTGTACAAAATGAGGATTCTTCCATGTTTTAAAAGCTATTATTGCCTTTCTCCTGGAGAGAGGGGATGGAGATGTTAAATATTTTTCTGGCCTCTGACTCCTGCCTGATTTTTTTTCTGAAGTCTCTGGCTATACATGACCTAGCTTAACACATGGAAATAATTGCTGTAATAAAGACTAGATGAAATGAGGGTCATTTTCCCAAGAGCATCCTTCTATAGGCTTTGACTTCAGTCCATCACTGTATTCCATGTACTCTAATACACACATTTTCACACATTAACATTTCTGAAATGGAGATGGCTCTCAACTCTATCACAGTTTTCAGTCTCCTTCTTTAACTGTAGTCCATTAAAATGGTACAAATTATGATGCTGGTATCTTAGATTGGTGGAGAAAGCAATGGCACCCCACTTCAGTCCTCTTGCTGGGAAAATCCCATGGATGGAGGAGCCTGGTGGGCTGCAGTCCATGGGGTCGCTGAGAGTTGGACATGACTCAGTGACTTCACTTTCACTTTTCACTTGCATTCATTGGGGAAGGAAATGGCAACCCACTCCAGTGTTCTTGCCTGGAGAGTCCCAGGGACGGCGGAGCCTGGTGAGCTGCCGTCTATGGGATCTCAGAGAGTCGGACATGACTGAAGTGACTTAGCAGCAGCATCTGAGATTGGGTGGAATACGCTATTTTGTGAATAGATTATACACCAGATGCCAAGTGGTTTACATGCATGTCTCATTTACTAATTCTCATAGTAATGTTTAGGTGGATATTGTTATCACCCTTTTACAGGTCTGGTTTAAAGAATTAAAGGAAAGTGTCTTTGATCATACAGCCAGTAAACATAGAGTGAGGGTTCTACTGAGATTTGCCTGGCAAAGTTCTTGCCATTAGCCAATTCATCAACATATTCTTCTAAGAAGGTTTTGGGTAAAGATCTTTCTATTTTAAAAGAAAAAGTTTTAAAGTCTTGAAGATGCTTCTTTACTTGAGCATTGTTTACCAATGCTTCCCACGCTCTTTCTGTAGCCCTCTACGGTATCAGATCCTGAGTTTCCAAGCCATTCTGCCCTGGGAGCAGCCGTGTCATTTAGAGTTGATTCCCAGGGCTAACCCAACATTAAAACACAATTTAATGTTGAGGTGAATCTAAGAAGCCAGAGCACTGTTGAGGAAGATCTTTTTTTAAAGATATACTATATTTTCAATCCATTTTGATAATAATTTAGTAAAGTCTAAAATTTCTGATAGTATTCTCTATGGAAGAAATTACTCCCCAATTTAAATACCTCTATATCTTAACAAAATAATTTTGTCACAGCCTTAAGATTGCCAAACTCATAAGAGGACTTTTTCAACAGAATCTTAAATTTAACTAGAAATGTCTTTTTTAAAAAATGTTTATATGAAAGATTCTTCCTTAGAGTTTTCAAAGGAAGTATAGCCCTGCCAACACTTTGCTTTCAGACTTATATTATGGAATGTGAGAATAAATTTCTGTTGTTTAAAGCCAAAAAAAAAAAGTTTATATTCATGTGACAATTTTCTTAGCTATGATTATATTTTGAGAAATATTTGAACCACGTTAGAGACAATAGGATTGATTATGAATTTCTGCTCTAAACTATCTTAATATTTGTGATGTAAAGAACATGATGTAATCTTATTTTTATAGCTATTTGAATATCAAACTGAGGTGATAACAAATAAACTCAATTAGATTTAAGACTGAAATGCAGAGCATAAGAAAAAATATCACAATGAGTGTTTCTAATAAAAATCTATTTGATGAAGCTTTAAAATATCTATTGCTGTTTTAGCACATTCACAACCGTTATATTCTAGGTTGTTTCCAAATTACCAGTTTAAAATAACCTTGATGGGCTGAAAATTACTGTACTTTAATGACAATTCAATATGAAGTGAACAAAAATACAACATAGCCAGTTTTAGTGGTCTCTCATTCTCACTTTAGTTACTCAAGATGAAATGTGTACTATCAAAATGCTGAACAACCTTGTAAGAAGGACTTGACTTGTATTTCTCAATTGCATGATTTCTGCCCAAATTAATTTTTAACCTTAAATTTGGTGTCTCAGATGGTAAAGAATCCACCTGCAATTCAGGAGTCCTGCGTTCAATCCCTGGGTTGGGAAGATCCTCTAGAGAAGGAAAAGAAGGGAATGGCTACCCGCTCCAGTATTCTTGCCTAGGAAATCCCATGGACAGAGGAGACTGGCAGGCTCCTGTTCAGGGGGTGCCAAAGAGTTGGACACGACTAACTGACTGATGCTTTCACTTTGTTTATAGATAACCCCTAATCTCTGATAGCCAAAATGATACCTTTTGCCCATTCTTAATTAAAGATAATTATTACAACTAAAGAGAATTTGCACTTCTGAAAGAATTTCCAATCTTATAAAACTGCAAGTTTTATATAGATGGATATATGTAGATATAGATGTATTTAGATGTAATGTATAAATATGAACAGTGAAAGTGACAGTCGCTCAGTCATGTCCGACTCTTTGTGAAAAGGGGGCTACAGAGGATGAGATGGCTGGATGGCAACACCGACTTGACAGACGTGGGTTTGGTTGAACTCCGGGAGTTGATGATGGACAGGGAGGCCTGGCGTGCTGCGATTCATGGGGTCACAAACAGTTGGACATGACTGAGTGACTGAACTGAACTGAACTAAACTTTTTATAGAAACTATCCAAGTACCCTCAAAATTACCATACTTTTATATGCTTACTGTCAATATAGAATACTTTTTCCCCAATAATTGTTTACACTTGGCACTTAAATTGTTGCTAGTCTGATAAGTGAAAACTCTCTCAAAGTATATTTTCCTACTTGCAAGTAAATGGAATTGATCTTTTCATCTCACTATTGTCTTCTTCTTATCTGACTTTTGACTGTTTGTGTGCTTTAGTTTTTTCCCCTTGGATATATGCTGAATTTCTTTATAGGTTGCATGCTGTAATGTTTTCTACCAGCGTGTCTCTTAATCTGACTTTGTGGTGTTTTTTGTCTTTGGAAATATTTTGACACGACTAAATTTATCAATTTCTGTGTTTTCTTTTTTAAAATTAATTTATTTGGCTGGGTCAGGTCTTAATTGTGGCATCCAGGCTCTCAAGGTTTTCCTCGCGGGCTCTGGAGCACTTGGGCTCAGTAGTTGTGGTGTGGGGGCTTAGCTGCTCCATGACATATGCGATCTTAGTTCCCCTACCAGGGACTGAACCCATGTCCTCTGCATTGCAAAGTAGACTCCTAACCACTGGACCACAAGGGAAGTCCCTATTTGTGTTTTCTTCTAATGATTTTTAAAAAGAATATCTTGCTCTAAAGTCACAGAGACATTTTCCTATTTTTCTTGTAAAATATTCATGTATTTTTGATTTCTGCCATATATATATTGGCCTTTGCTCTATCTGGGATATATCTTTGAGAATCTTTCAAGATAGAAATCAAAGAATTATTTTTCTGGTAGATAGAAAATTATCCCAACTTTATTTTATTATAGTCCATATTTTATTAAAGGATCTGAAAAGACATTTTTGGCATGTGAAAGCTCTATGTATCTATTTCTGGATTCCATCATATTAAATATCTCAACTTGTTTTTTACTATGTTTTTCAGTTATATTTTGATATCAGATAGGACATGTGTTAGTTGTTTTTAATATTCTGTATTTTCTATTCCAAATGAATTTTAGAGTTGGTTTTCATGTTCAAAATCTCTGCTAGAAATGTCATGACTATTCAAACTTAAGGATTATTTTGAAAATTAAAATTTCAGAATACTGGGATTTTACATCCACAAACATGATATATTTCTTCATTTATTCAAATGTCTTTTAGGTCTAGCTTTAAAGTTTTATATTTTCAACAGAAAGGCTGTACACATTGTACAAGGCTTATGCTTATTACTTTATAACTTATATTCTTATTTTTAATGGAACTATTTCCTTTCATATTTTTAATCAATTGCTACTTATTTTTAAAGGCTTCCCAGGTTTTGCTAGTGGTAAAGAATTCTCCTACTAATGTAGAAGACACGAGAGCCACAGGTTTGATCCCTGGGTTGGGGAGATCCCCTGGAGGAGGGCATGGCAACCCTCTCCAGTATTCCTAGTGGAAAATCCCATGGGCAGAGGAGCCTGGTGGGCTACAGTTCATGCTGCCACAAAGAGTTGGACATGAGTGAGCAACTGAGCACACACATTTATTTTTAAAAAATGATTTTTGTATTTTGACTTTATGTAAAATCACTTTAATCTATTTTACTATTTCTCATAATTTGTCAGTTGGTTGCCTTAGATTTTCCTTTGTAGCAGACAAATACTGACCACATAGAAATATGTTTTATACTTTCCCTCCATTATTTATTTTTCATTTTTTATTGTTCATATCACAGAGTCTAAGATCTTGAGTAAAATATTATAAGATACAATGCTTTTCTTGCTCTTGACTTTATGAAATCCTTCTAACTCAGAGAGGAAGTGCTTGAGTGCATTAATGTAAATGCTCAATGTCAAGTTATTTGGGGTGTAATCTAAAGAAGAAGGGGAATGTTACTCCATCTGCTTATTGAATATCAAATATATTCCAGAAACTGCACCAGATCAATGTAATTATTCTGCTTAACAGTTCTAAGAGCTGCAATCTTACTTTCAAGAAGGTGAAGTAACAACTAAGTTTACACATGAAGTTGACACAATATTCAAATTCTGGTTGTAATTCTACAGACTGAGTAAACCTGGGGTTTGCGGGTTCTAATAATCTCTCAGATGGTCTCAGAGGTCTCTGGCCTTTCTTCTCCTTTCTTGTGTTTATTGCAGGGAGAACAGGATTGAAAAGACAGGTGTTCATCCTGTAAAAACAAGCTCCCTGTGAGCAGAGTCTGAGTCATTCTCAAAGGATAATGCAAATATAAAGGCATCAAAAATATTTTTATATTGGTTGATAGGGAAATATACATGTTTCATGTCACTCAAATTGAGGTGTCTCACATAATGAGCTAATAAAATAACAGCATCGTTTCTTTCTGGAAAGTTTCTTTCTGTTAAATTTCATGTTGATAACAGTTTCAGATTTTAAGTTCTCCAGCTCTGTGTAGACAAGAAACTGGTCAAAAACATAAGTCCCAGGCAAGGAATTTTTTTCAAGCTGAGAGTCTGAGACTTGCAGTTAAATACAGATCTGTCTTAAATTTTAGGCATATTAATTAAATTTTAAACTTAAAAACACTTCCGCTTTTTTGGCAGAAAAACTGTAGTTGCCTCTTTTTGGAAATAAATTATTTATTAAAGTTTTTTGTTTAAAAAAATTTAAATAAGCATAAAATATAGGGATGATAATAAATTCTGGTCACCATTGAGATTTGCATTTTTACTTATTCCAACTTGACACAGGAACGAACTATAGTATAGAATTGTTATACAACTTCCTCAGTGTCACTCAAAGAGTTGACGACAGATGAAATTCAAAACCCAGGAGGGCTGACTCCAGAATCCTTGTTCTTAACCACTGTTATGCTGCCTCACATGACAGCTAAAATATCTTGTGTGTTTTCTTCCTAAATATACACTTAATACATCGAGGGATGTATCATAAATCATTGCTAGTAATGCTTCATTGGCTTCTATAAGAATGGCTAAAATTTAAGAGAAAAAGGTGACCACAGATTTCTTACACATCAGGAGCAGATATGGTTAGTACATTAAATTGTACTTAGAAGGGCTTCCATCTGACTTCAGTTCTCATCTACAACAATGCTCTTTTTCTTTTTTAAAAAAAGATAAAGTTATTTATGCATCTTTAGTTTTAGTATTTTCAGTGTATGGTCCAGTAACTGAGTTACTTTGCCCTGCATAACAAAGTTTCTTCAAAATGTCTGTGTGCAACTTCTTTCTTTCACGTGGAGCAAATTGAGTTCCCCTCTTGGTAGCATAATTTATTTTAATGGACATCTCTTTACACTGAGCCTTTGCCATGTGTTTCACCCTCTAATTACAAACGCAGGAAGAATACAATTCACAATTGTGTCTATAAAGAAAAATATAAGAGACTTAAATGCAGGTTTATATCACTGCATCTGTTCAATTGATTTTAAATCCAGGAGGAACAAAAGGGCAGGAAACCTTGCTTTCCCTTCTTATTCCAATTAGCATAGACAAGAATTCGTAGCACAAAATTGCCCAGATTGGTTCATCGGGCAAAAATTGGAAAACTACCTTATTAATCTTGATCTGTATTTTACTTCACATGCCTTTTTTTTTTCTGATTCCAATAAACGTATAGAAATTAGCATTTTTTAGAAGATAGGCAGAAAATCCACGATTTTAACTAGCAGGACAGTTCAGTGAAAAGTGTGACTCAGAAACAGAACCTTTGTCATTTAGATGTAATTAATTCAGTCAAGAGAAAAGGCAAAAAATGTTTCCTTACCTATTCATTATGTCCTGTTTGATAAAGCTCACCAATTTAGGAGTGGATGGGAATCTTAAATCTAGGCCATTTGGCAACCAAGTAATAATGCTTCCTCAGACCGATGCCTAAGGCTAGATTCACACCCTAACAAGAAGAGATATTAAGAGAAAGGAAATTGCATATGTATAATTGGGCCACTTCACAGTTTGTAGGTTCAATTTATCAGAGCAGTATCTTGTGTCTATGGTGGCTTCAATGTCTTTTCTTCTTAATTATGACAGCTGCATCCTCTTGATACATCAATTAGGCCCTAAAACACAAATTTTGCTCATATTCCTAACCAGCCCAGCTATTATCAGTGTCAGTTCAGTTCAAAATATCCCGAGCTATGGAGGAACAAGTTAAATTACCCAAGCACACAGACACTAATCATTAAGGCACTAGGATACTAACTGTTTGGGACCACTAGAGCAAGAGTATGCAACACTGTAACTTGCTCACTGGTAATCCCATCAAGAAAGCTAAAATACACACTAGGAGACTAAGTAAAACATAGAGAAGCACAGAATTAAACTGTTTTTCTTACTCTTACACTAAAATTAAAACCCATAAAACCATCAAAGACTAGGAAAATGAGCAAAATGGAACAATAACTGGTACCTATAAACACAAACTTAAATTAGCCATCTAATTAATGTCCTGCATGAAAATAAAGACAAGGGGTAAAATTCAGGGGTTTCTGATCTAAATTCTCATAATTTTTTCCTCTTTTTCTCATGCATATATATGTATTTTCCTTCTAAATTCCTCATGTGTAAGAGGATCACTTTCTCAGGAGCCAGTAATATAGGGATTAATGCCCCTTGTCCCCAGCTATTATCTAGAATACTAACACTAGGCAACGGAGATGTGAATAGTGTTTCCACTAACCTGTTAAAGCTAATAACACAATAATTTATAAGATGGGACACATTTGAAGTCCACTGAATTCATTGTCTCATTAACCAATGCAAAAGAGTTGAAAAATATTATCCTCAGGTGCTTTAAACTTGCACCTGCCCCATTATATTTGCATTAATGGAATTTCAAAAAAAGTCACAGGCAGGTAGCTAATTGATAACCTTAAAAGAATATTTCAATCCTTAGTTTTGATAATATTAGTGAGATAGGATAAGAAATCATTTCAGAATGTTTACTTGAAGGAAATTTTACACGTGATCATTTTTATTTTCTTTTTCCAACTTTAATGAAATGGGTATACCTGGTTTCCCCCCAGTAAACGCAACCTGCTCAGTTCAGTTTAGTTCAGTCACTCAGTCATGTCTGACTCTTTGTGACCCTATGAATTGCAGCACCCAGGGCTCCCTGTCCGTCACCAAATTTGGGAGTTTACTCAAACTCATGTCCATTGAGTTGGTGATGCCATCCAACCATCTCATCCTCTGTTATCCCCTTCCCCTCCCACCTTCCATCTTTTCCAGCATCAGGGTCTTTTCAAATAAGCCAGTTCTTCACATCAGGCAGCCAAAATATTGGAGTTTCAACTTCAATATCAGTCCTTTCAATGAATATTCAGGACTGATTTCCTTTAGGATGGACTGGTTGGATCTCCTTGCAGTCAAGGGACCCTCAAGAGTCTTCTCCAACACCACAGTTCAAAAGCATCAATTCCTCAGTGCTCAGCTTTCTTTAGAGTCCAACTCTCACATCCATACATGACTACTGGAAAAACCATAGCCTTGACTAGGAAGACCTTTGTTGGCAAAGTAATGTCTCTGCTTTTTAATATGCTGTCTAGGTTGGTCAAGGCTGTATATTGTCACCCTGCTTATTTAACTTATATGCAGAATACATCATGAGAAATGCTGGGCTGAAGGAAGCACAAGCTGGAATCAAGACTGCCAGGAGAAATATCAGTAACTTCAGATATGCAGATAACACCGCCCTTATGGCAGAAAGCGAAGAACTAAAGAACCTGTTGATGAAAGTGAAAGAGGAGAGTGAAAAAGTTGGCTTAAAGCTCATTCAAAAAACGAAGATCATGGCATCTGGTCCCATCACTTCATGGCAAATCNGAATCAAGACTGCCAGGAGAAATATCAGTAACTTCAGATATGCAGATAACACCGCCCTTATGGCAGAAAGCGAAGAACTAAAGAACCTGTTGATGAAAGTGAAAGAGGAGAGTGAAAAAGTTGGCTTAAAGCTCATTCAAAAAACGAAGATCATGGCATCTGGTCCCATCACTTCATGGCAAATCAATGAGGAAACAGTGAAATATTTTATTTTAGGGGGCTCCAAAATCACTGCTATGAAATTAAAAGATGCTTACTCCTTGAAAGAAAAGTTATGACCAACTTGGATAGCATATTTAAAAGCAACCTGCTCATCCACTCTTAATTCACCACCCCAGTCCCTAGTCCACTCTCTCCGTACACCAAGATCTCTGCCCCAAAAAGTCCACTAAATGGACTGAAAAAACAGTCTATTACTAGACACTATAAGACAGGACTTCCTTTCCTCTTATCCTGGAAATGAGCAAAGTAAATGATGATGAAGCAACAATACTTTCAAAACTCAGTTCGTAAATCACTTCTATAAAATTTGCCCTGCTCTCATTTTATTGATGATTTTGGTAATATATATTAGATCGTGTTGCTCTTCTGTTTAAAATTCTTCAAAATCTTCCTGCTATAACCAAAAGAAAATTCAAACTCTTAGGCCAAAGTCCTCAATTTAATCTCCTACTCTCCTCCCTTTCACTAATCTCCAGTCACACTGGCTTTTTGTCTGTACCTTAAATGTGCTGAGATTGTCTTCTGTCTTAAGTCTCTGGGCCCATTATTGTATCTGCTTTGTACACACTAAGATTCTTACATTTCGTTTTGTTATCATTCAACTGGTAATCCAAACAACCTTCACTTATAAATCTACCTATTAAACTGCCTTCTAGTCACCATAATATTATCCTATTTTATATTTGTCATTACATACCAATACCTAAAGTGTTCTGAATTTTTTTTGTTTAACTAGGTTACGTATTTAATTTCTATTTTCCCTGACTAGAGGCAGCTCCTTAGGACAGGAGCTATATTCCTGAGTAATGCCAATGAAAAGAACAGTGTGTCAACAACAGTAAGTATCCAACACATTAGCCTTTAGCACATGTGGCTACAGAGCCCTTGAAATGTAGCTAATGTAACTGTGGAACTGAATTTTTAAATTCACTTAATGTAATTAGCTTAAATTTCACTAGTGAAATCTGACCAATAACTAACATATTCAACAGTACCGTTCTAGATAATCAATTCTAAGGCTCCGAAACAAACTAGCTTCTACCAGAGATGGTGCTCAGTTCAGTTCAGTCACTCAGTCATGTCTGACTCTTTGTGACCCCATGAATCACAGCACACCAGGCCTCCCTGTCCATTAACAACTCCCAGAGTTCACTGAGACTCATGTCCGTCGAGTTGGTGATGCCATCCAGCCATCTCATCCTCTGTCATCCCCTTCTCCTCCTNGGGAGTTGGTGATGGACAGGGAGGCCTGGCGTGCTGCAATTCATGGGGTCGCAAGGAGTCAGACATGACCGAGCGAGTGAACTGAAGTGAACTGAACTGAACTCATGGTCTTTAGTCTAAGTTTAAAAAAGTAAAAACAATAACAAAAATCCCTATCTGAAATCAAAATCCAAGCTCTCAATACAAAATTAGTAAAGATTTTGAGTTATACAACTATGGGTCATGGACACCACAAGTTCATGAATTTACATATGATCCCAGATTCAGGATTATTCAAAACCTAACTCCTCAAGAGAGATTTTTAATGGAGACTTAGAAAGCATACTCTATTGTCATGGTTCTTGTTATAATAAACAGTCTCCTTCTGCTGTATTAATAAGAAAAGGAATTATTTCAGATGTATTAAGGTAAAGAATTTCTGCAAGGGCCAGGAAGCCAAGCTTTTTTGCTACAAAGCCAAGCAAGAGGCATACATTTTGGAGAAATATACACCATGCCACAGGAATGTTCCAATGGAAAGCCCACTGCAATCAATATCCACTTCTTAGTTCCCATGTTGCTGGAGATTATGCTGTAGACTTTGCCCCATGACTGTCACGGTTATGATTTCACCAGGTGTTACTACAGATTGCCTTTCTAGTATCCCTCGGGAGCTTCTCAATATGGAGTCTAGATTCTCTAGGGAATATCAGGTCTAAAAATCTTAAAAATGTAGATTTTACCTTTTCAGACTGTCTAGTTAAAAAAGGGAAGTCTAAAAGGAGTTATGAGTGGATACTGTATGAGCCAATCTGAAAAATATGCCTCTCATACTTGATCTCCCTAAATGTGAACTATAGATTGTGACTATTTACCATATGACTATACAATATATTGTGATAATTATTGAATAAGTCTTAAAAATTTGTCACTAAACTGTGAATTCCATTAGAACAGATCACTCTATGTACTGATTACTATTCCTTATCACCTGAAAAAATACACACAATACTTGTTAAGTGAATAAATTATAAATAGATTACAAAACTCTAGAACACAAGAGACTACAACTCCTTTTTTTTAACACAAACAGGAAAAGGGGGGATTTATAATATAAATTCCATGATAGATTAATGTAAATGTGACTTTTAGGGAAAGCCTACAATATTTATATACCTATAACTTATATTTCATGAGAAATTGGTAATCCAAGGTATTTAGGTATAGAGACCCAATAGGCACAAATATTAGAGCATCTGAAAGCAAAAGGGACTAATATTATTTTTTAAGCTAACTAGGATTTATGGAGTAAAAAATATAGTCTTAAAGAATGTACATCATACATCATGACCAAGTCAGCTTTATCCCAGGGATGCAAGGATTCTTCAGTATTCACAAATCATTCAATGTGATACACCACATTAACAAATTGAAAGATAACAACCATATGATGATCTCAATAGATGCAGAGAAAGCCTTTGACAAAATTCAACATCCATTTATGATAAAAATCCTCCAGAAAGCAGGCATAGAAGGAACATACCTCAAAATAATAAAAGCCACAGTCATCAAGACAGTATGGTACTGGCACAAAGGCAGAAATATAGATCAGTGGAATAAAACAGAAAGCCCAGAGATAAATCCATGCACCTATGGACCAGAAACTAAAAAACTCCTAGAGGAAAACAGGCAAAATACTCTCCGGCATACATCACAGCAGGATCCTCTATGACCCACCTCCCAGAATATTGAAAATAAAAGCAAAAATAAACAAATTCCTTAAAAAAACTGGAAATAGAACTGCCTTATGACCCAGCAATCCCCCTGCTGGACATACATACCGAGGAAACCAGAATTGAAAGAGACACGTGTGCCCCAATGTTCATCGCAGCACTGTTTATAATAGCCAGGACATGGAAGCAACCTAGATGTCCATCAACAGATGAATGGATAGGAAAGCTGTGGTACATATACACAATGGAGTATTACTCAGCCNTATGACCCAGCAATCCCACTGCTGGGCATACACACCGAGGAAACCAGAATTGAAAGAGACACGTGTACCCCAATGTTCATCGCAGCACTGTTTATAATAGCCAGGACATGGAAGCAACCTAGATGTCCATCAGCAGATGAATGGATAAGAAAGCTGTGGTACATATACACAATGGAGTATTACTCAGCCATTAAAAAGAATACATTTGAATCAGTTCTAATGAGGAGGATGAAACTGGAGCCTATTATACAGAGCAAAGTAAGTCAGAAAGAAAAACACCAATACCGTATACTAATGCATATATATGGAATTTAAAAAGATGGTAACGATAACCCTGTACGCGAGACAGCAAAAGAGACACAGATGTATAGAATAGTCTTTTGGACTCTGTGGGAGAGGGAGAGGAGGGATGATTTGGGAGAATGGCATTGAAACATGTACAATATCATATAAGAAATGAATCGCTAGTCCAGGTTTGATACAGGATGCTTGGGGCTGGTGCACTGGGATGACCCAGAGGGATAGTACAAGGAGGGAGGTGGGAGGGGGGTTCAGGATGGGGAACACGTGTATGCCCATGGTGGATTCAAGTTGATGTGTGGCAGAACCAATACAATATTGTAACTTAATTAACCTCCAATTAAAATAAATATATTTAAATTTAAAAAAAAATGTAAGACCAAGAAACTATAAAACTTCTAGAGGAAAACATAGGCAAAACACTCTGACATAAATCACAGCAGGATCCTCTATGACCCACCTCCCAGAGAAATGGAAATAAAAGCAAAAATAAACAAATGGGACCTAATTAAACTTACAAGCTTTTGTGCAACTAGGAAACTATAGACTAGTTGAAAAGATGGCCTGCAGATGGGAGAAAATAATAGAAAATTAAGCAACTGATAAAGAATTAATCTCAAAAATATATGAGCAGCTCATGCAGCTGAATTCCAGAAAAAATAAATGACCCAATCAGAAAATGGGCCAAATAACTAAACAGATATTTTTCCAGAGAAGACATACAGATGGCTAACAAACACATGAGAAGATGCTCAACATCACTCATTTTCAGAGAAATGCAAATTAAGACCGCAGTGAGGCACCATCTCATGCCAGTCAGAATGACAGCTATCAAAAAGTCTACAAACAATAAATGCTGGAGAAGGTGTGAAGAAAAGGGAAACATCTTACACTGTTGGTGGCAATGTAAACTAGTACAGCCACTATGGAGAACAGTGTGGAGATTCCTTAAAAACCAGGAAATAGAACTCCCATATGACCCAGCAATCCCACTGCTAGGCATACACACTGAGGAAAACAGAATTGAAAGAGACACATGTACCCCAATGTTCATAGCAGCACTGTTTACAATAGCCAAGACATGGAAGCAACCTAGATGCCCATCAGCAGATGAATGGATAAGAAAGTTGTGGTATGTATACACAGTATCGAATATTATTCAGCTATTAAAAAGAATGAATTTGAATTAGTTCTAATGAGGTGGATGAAACTGGAGCCTATTATACAGAGTGAAGTAAGTCAGAAAGAAAAACACTAATTCAGTATATTAACACATATATATATAGAATTTAGAAAGATGGCAATAATGACCCTATATGTGAGACAGCAAAAGAGACACAGATGTAAAGAACAGAGTTTTGGACTTTGTGGGAAAAGGCGAGGGTGGGATGATTTGAGAGAACAGCACTGAAATATATATACTACCAATATGTGAAATAGATCACCAGTCCAGGTCCAATGCATGAGACAGGGCGTTCAGGGCTGGTGCACTGGGATGACCCTGAGGGATGGGATGGGGAGGGAAGTGGAAGGGGAGTTCATGATGGGGGACACATGTACACTTATGGTTGATTCATGTCAATGTGTGGCAATATGGTAAAGTAATTAGCCTCCAATTAAAATAAATAAATTAATTTTAAAAAAGAAAAGAAAAGAAAATTAGGGAGCTTGAAGGTGTGGAAGTGCTCCTTGTGATAGCATGGTGGCTGATTAAATAGGCTGTAGGGGAACAGATCAATTTTTCTGGCTTGCATCCTGATACTGCCACCTTTTGGCAACAACTCCTATTGTGAAAATTAAATGAACTAATTTACAAGTTAGCACATAGTAAGTGTTCAAAATGGGTATGATTGTGTTAGACAATTGTGTAAGTATTTATAAAGACTTTTTTTTTTTTTTTGGTAAGGACTTGCAGTTTGACCAGTTCTTAATCTTGTTATCATTTTCTCTGTGAGAACTTAAATTTCTCATCTGTAAACCTGCCTACTGTATTGATTTTTCCTTAATCTCACTTGGCCAGCCCAGTTGGAAAGATATAACTATATTTTTCAAGAGAAGATAATTGGCTTTCAAATATGGTATATATTATATTTCTCAAGATCATTGGTATTTTACTATATCAAATCTACTACTTTTTAGCATCTTAATATAGGGTAAATTGTCTAATTTTTCTAAATAGTCTCATCTTTGAAATGGGAACAGTAGAATATCTATGACAGTTTTTGTGCAGAAAAAAAATGTAAGTTACAGTGCATTATACAGAAGTACTCAATACATGTGGTTACTATAACTATTACTATCCTTATTGTACTTAGTCTTCTTAATCACATTCTTATTTACTCCTGATGTGATTGTGATGTCAGTCTTTAATTTGAGGAACTTTAAACAGAATATTCTGCAGTTGTTAATAAAATACTGATATATGCAAAAAGAGAGAGAGAGAGAGAATGTCATACAACAAGATAAAGAAACAGCCATTTAAACCATAAGTGCTGGCTTCATATTGATGAAAGTCATTGACCAGAGTTTTCTTGTCAACTTTGACCACCTTTAATTACTAGAATCCAAGTTATAAATGTTTTTAGTCTTGTAATCACCTGAGTTTTCCATATTGCAGGATTAGACTGTCAAGAAAGTTAATCTTCTTTACATAGACAACATAAGAGGATATGTAATTGTTCTATATTATTAGACAAAAAGTGAATGAAAAATTTTAAATGTATAAAACAGACTCCCAGTTCCCAGTGTAAGGATCTTGTAAGCTACCACTATAACCAAAGAGTAAGTAAAAAGCTGAATATCCTAAAAAACCAACAGTCCTTCTAGGATCCATAAGAGAGGTGAGAATACAGGGCAAATTGTGAATTCACATGATCAGAAAGACACAAGTGAATATAGAAAATAACTCACTGGAGCAGAGATTTATGAGCTAAAACGAACACAGGAACCAGCACCAGGGTAGGAAAACCAGATCTGTAATTGACAAATTGATGAAAGCACAGTTTGGACAACTCTGGGAAATAAAAACTCTAGGGGGATCCAGTCATGGGTGAGCACATACAGTTTGGAGAGATTTACATCCAGGAGCTCAACCAAGTTTCCACAGTATATTAGAGAAAATTCCCTCATGCTTCTGAAGGGAAAGGAAAGGAATCATTTTGAAACATACCAGAGCATTCTGCTCTTTATAAGAAGGACTGACCTCAAAGGAAACTAATTAACCAGAGACTAACCTGCTGGTGGTTATCAGAGCCTTACACACCTAGGAGGAAGGTATTATTCAACTCCAGCCCACTCTAGCCAGCCTCTTTCACTTAGAAGGGTATCATTCTAGAAAAATGAAAAACACCTGTGAAGTTCACAGTCCAGTGGCATAGGCTCCCTGAAAGACTGAGACCCTCATGACCCCACCTCACAGCCACATTACTAAAAGCCTATTTATAGCAGTTCTTTTTCCCTGGTACATCATGTCTGACTATTAAAAAAATTACAACACATACTAAAAAGCAAAACACACAATTTGAAAATATTGAGCAAGCATCAAAATCAGACATGGTAAAGATGTTGGAATTATCAGACTAGGAATTTAAAACAATTATGATTAATATGCAAAGGACTCTAGTAGGTAAAATAGACAACATGCAAAAACAGATAGACAATGTAAGCTGAGAAGTGGAAATACTAAGAAAGACTAAAAAGAAATGCTAGAGATTGAAAAAAACAACAACAACACTGTAACAGAAATGAAGAACGCCTTTGTTGGGTTTACTGAAGTGAACTGAAGTGAAAGTTATTCAATCATGTCCAACTCTTTGCAACCTCATGGACTATATAGGCCATGAAATTCTCCAGGCCAGAATACTGGAGCAGTAACCATTCCTTTCTCCAGAGGATCCTCCCAACCCAGGGATCAAACCCAGGTCTCCCATATTGCAGGCAAATTTGTTACCAGTTGAGCTTCAACGGTTGGGCTTACTAGCAAATAAGATAAACTGGGCAAAGACTCAACTTGAAGGCACTTCAGTGGAAACCTCCAAAACAGAAAAGCAAAGAGAAGAAAGGGCTGAAAATCACAACACTTAGTATCCAATCACTGTGGGGGCAATTTAAAGAGGTGTGACATACATTTAATGAGTATGAGAGATGGAGAAAGAAGAGAATAGAAAAAAATATTTGAAAAAATAATGGCTGGTAATTTCCCCCAAGTTAAAGTCAGGTACCAAAGTATAGATCAGGAATTTCCAAAAACAACAAACAGAATAAATGGGAGAGAAAAAAAAAAAAACCCTACAACTAGGCACATCATTTTCAAATTACAAAAAAAATTGAAGATGAAAATTTTTTAAAGAAGCCAGAGGAGGGGGAAAACATATTACCTATACAGTAACAAAGGTAGGAGTTACATCCAGATTCTTTTCAGAAACGATGCAAAAAAGAAGAGAATGTAGTCAAATATTTAAAGTGCTGAGAGAAAAAAAGCACCAACTAAAATCCTCTACTCAATGAAGTTATTCTTCAAATAACTTCAGTGTGAAAGAGAAATACTTTCTCAGACAAACAAAAATTGAGAAAATGTGTTGCCAGTAGACCTGCCTTGCAAAAAACTGAAAGTTCTTTAGAGAGAAGAAATTAATATGTCAGAAACTCAATCTACATAAAGAAAGAAAGAACATCGAAGAAGGACTAAGTGAAAATTAAATCAAACTTTTATTTTCCTTATTCTTAATTCATCTAACGGATAACAGTTTTTTCAAAATAATAATAGTAACAATGGATTTGATAATCAATGCAGAGTCGGACACAACTGAGCGACTTCACTTTCACTTTTCACTTTTATGCATTGGAGAAGGAAATGGCAACCCACTCCAGTGTTCTTGCCTGGAGAATCCCAGGGAGGGGAGAGCCTGGTGGGCTGCTGTCTATGGGGTCGCACAGAGTCGGACATGACTGAAGCGACTTAGCAGCAGCAGCAGCAGCTTATGTATATATCATATATATATACACATTTATGCTTATGTATGCATATATATTAGTGAAATAAATGGCAACACTGACAAACGGATAAGAAGGAGGAATTAGGAATATTTTGTTATAAGGTACTCACACTGTCAGTGAAGTGGTATTGTAGTATTTAGAAGTAGACTTGTATTCATTGTAAATGTGTATTGTAAACTCTAGAATAACCACTAAAATATTAAAGAATAGAATATAACCGATGAGCTAAAAATAAGAGAAAACAGAATCATTTAAAATGCTCAATTAAAACTACAAAGGCAGAAAAAGAGTAGAGGATAAAATAAGAACAAAAAGGGCAACAAATAGAACATAGCAACAAATATGGTAGATATTCATCCAAATGTAACAAAAATCACTTTGAATGTCAGCGGTCTACATGTGCCAGTCAAAAGACAGAGATTGCCAGAATGGATCAAAAGACTTGACCTAACTACATGTTGTCCACAAGAAACTCACTTTAAATTTTGCTGTTCAGTTGCTAAGTCATGTCCAACTCTTTGGGACCCCCTGTCCTTTACTATCACACTCACATTCATTGAGTAAGTGATGCCATCCAACCATCACATCCTCTACCACCCCCTTCTCCTCTTTCCTTCAACCTTTCCCAGCATCAGGGTTTTTTTTCCAGTGAGTCGGCTCTTCACATCAAGTAGTCAAAATATTGGAGCTTCAGCTTCAGCATCAGTCCTTCCAATGAATATTCAGGATTGGTTTCCTTTAGGATTGAGTGGTTGAATCTCCAAGGGACTCTCAAGAGTCTTCTCCAGAAGCACAGTTTGAAAGCATCAATTCTAGAACCATAAAAATTAAAAGTAAGTGGCTGGAGAAAACATACCATGTTGACATTGATCAAAATAAAGCAAGAGTAGCTATATTAATTATAGGCAAGCAGGCTTTGAAGCAAGGAAAATTATCAGAGGTAAAGAGGGGCACACCCAGATTCACCTAGCTTTTCTCCTGTAGCTCTCTATTCTGTTACATCCATCTACTTGTCTATTATTTTCCTAATAGCACAGTGTCTTGATTACTGTAGGGCTTCCCTGATATGCAGAGTACATCATGAGAAACGCTAGACTGGAAGAAACACAAGCTGGAATCAAGATTGCCGGGAGAAATATCAATAACCTCAGATATGCAGATGACACCACCCTTATGGCAGAAAGTGAAGAGGAATTAAAGAGCCTCTTGATGAAAGCGAAAGAAGAGAATGAAAAAGTTGGTTTAAAGCTGAACATTCAGAAAACGAAGATCATGGCATCCGGCCCCATCATTTCATGGCAAATAGATGAGGAAATAATGGAAACAATGGCTGACTTTATTTTTCTGGGCTCCAAAATCACTGCGGATGGTGATTGCAGCCATAAAATTAAAAGATGCTTGCTTCTTGGAAGGAAAGTTATGGCCAATCTAGATAGCATATTAAAAAGCAGAGAAATTACTTTACTTTGCAACCCAAGGTGTGTCTAGTCAAGGCTATGGTTTTTCCAGTAGTCGTGTATGGATGTGAGAGTTGGACTATAAAGAAAGCTAAGTGCTGAAGAATGGATGCTTTTGAACTGTGGTGTTGGAGAACACTCTTGAGAGCTCCTTGGACTGCAAGGAGATCCAACCAGTCCATCCTCAAGGAGATTAGTCCTGAGTGTTCATTGGAGGGACTGATGTTGAAGCTGAAAGTCCAATACTTTGGCCACCTGATGCAAAGAGCTGACTCATTTGAAAAGACCCTGATGCTGGGAAAGATTGAGGGCAGGAGGAAAAGGGGACGACAAAAGATAAGATGGTTGGCTGGCATCACTAACACAATGGACATGGGTTTGGGTGGACTCTGAGAGTTGGTGATAGACAGTGAGGCCTGGCGTGCTGTGGTTCATGGGGTCGCAAAGAGTCAGACACGACTGAACGACTGAACTGAACTGAACTCCCTGATAGCTCAGTTGGTAAAGAATCTGCCTGCATTGCAGGAGACCCCCCATTCAATTCCTGGATCAGGAAGATCCCCTGGAGAAGGGATAGGCTATCCATTCCAGTATTCTTGAACTTTCTTTGTGGCTCAGCTGGTAAAGAATCTGCCCACAATGCGGGAGACCTGGGTTCAACCCCTGGGTTGGGAAGATCCCCTGGAGAAGGCAAAGGCTACCCATTCTAGTATTCTGGGCTGGAGAATTCCATGGACTGTATAGTCCATGGGGTCACAAAGAGTAGAACATGACTGAGNTTTATTTATTCATTTGCCTGCTGACAAATATCTTGGTTGACTCCAGGTTTTGGTAATTCTGAATCAAGATGCTATAGACATCTGTGTGTAGATTTTGTGTGGATACAATTTTCAACTTCTCTGGTTAAATACTGAGGAGTCTGATTGCTGGATTGTATGGTTAGAGTATGTTAGTTTTATAGAAACTGCCAAATTACCTTCAAAAGTAAAGAGTTGAGTAGAACATGACTGAGTGACCTTCATTTCATTTCACTTGATTGCTGTAGCTTTAAACTAAGTCTTGAAGATGGATAGTATCGTGTTAATCCTCCAACTTTATATTGCTTCTTCAATGCTGTGTTGGCTGTCCTTGGTCTTTTATCTCTCCACATAAACTTCATAATCAAATTGTCAATATAAACAAAATAATTTGCTGGGATTTTGACTGGGATTGCATTCAATCAATAGGGAAACTTTGGAAGAACTGACATCTTAACAATATTGAGTCTTCTTATCCATGAACATGGAATCTCTCCATTGGACTCAATATTGTTAAGATATCAGTTCTTCCAAAGTTGCTCTATTGATTGAATGCAATCCCAGTCAAAATCCCAGCAAGTTATTTTGTTTATATTGACAATTTGATTATGAAGGGTATGTGGAGAGTTAAAAGATTAAGGATAGCCAACACAGCATTGAAGAAGCAATATAAAGTTGCAGGATTAACACGATACTATCCATCTTCAAGACTTAGTTTAAAGCTACAGTAATCAAGTGAAATGAAATGAAGTAACTCAGTCATGTTACTCAACTCTTTACTTTTGAAGGTAATTTGGCAGTTTCTATAAAACTAACATACTCTAACCATACAATCCAGCAATCAGACTCCTCAGTATTTAACCAGAGAAGTTGAAAATTGTATCCACACAAAATCTACACACAGATGTCTATAGCATCTTGATTCAGAATTACCAAAACCTGGAGTCAACCAAGATATTTGTCAGCAGGCAAATGAATAAATAAACCTGCACTTTCAGATAATGGAATATTATACATTGCTAAGAAGAAAGGAGCTGTGGAGTCATGAAAAGACATAGAGGAAACAAATACTAGTGTAAGAAGCCAATCTGAAAAGGCTACATACTGCATGTTTTCAATTATATTACATTTTGGAAAAGGCAAAATATGGGGACAGTAAAAAGAAAGTTGCCTCAAGGGAAGGAGAGTGGGATGAATAGATGGAGCACAGAGAAACTTTAGGGCTATAAAAATAACCTATACAATATTATAATTATGGATACATTAGCATTATACGGTTGTCCTAACCTATGAAATGTAAAACACCAAGATCGAACCCTAATGTAAACTGTGGACTTTAGTTTTTTGTAATTTGTAAATGTAGATTCATGAATTGTAACAAATGTACCACTTTGGTAAGTGATGTTGATAACGGGAGTTATGCCCATATATGTGTGCTTAGGAAGGGCAGGTTAAACAAGAAATTTTTGTACCTTCCTCATAATTTTGCAGTGAATCTTAAAACTGCTCTAAATTTTTAAAAAAAATCTTTGTCTTTTGGACTCTGTGGGAGAGGGAGAGTGTGGGATGATTTGGAAGAATGGTATTGAAATATGTATAATATCATATATGAAATGAGTCGCCAGTCCAGGTTCAATTCATGATACTGGATGCTTGGGGCTGGGGCACTGAGACGACCCAGAGGGATGGCACGGGGAGGGGGGAAGGAGGGGGGTTCAGGATGGGGAACACGTGTATACCTGTGGTGGATACATGTTGATGTATGGCAAAACCAATACAATATTGTAAAGTAATTAACCTCCAATTAAAATAAATAAATTTTTAAAAATTTAAAAATAAGGTATAAGAAAACAAGAAGAATGTTTATTTCTAAATATTTAGATGGAAATTCTAGGATAATGTCCATTCAGTATTTATTGACCATAAAAGCATTTAAGCAAATTTATATAATTATTACTAGGGAAATGAGACATTCTTTGACATTTTCCTCTCACACTTTCTTTGAATCTGCCTTTCATAAGAATCCGTTTTTTGTTAATATTCTCTTCCTATCCCACATCCAGTAGGTGGCACTCTTTCTTTTGCACTAAGAACTAAGTAAGAGTGGATGAATGAATGAGAGCAAACTCCAGCACCCTAAAATGCATTTTCAGCTAAATGGTGAAGTGAATCTAAGTTTGCAAACCCAGCAGATATTTTAAACTTAAAGCTAAAGCAACCTTTGTTGTTGACAATAATCTAGGTCATTGGGACACCTAGGGACACGGAATAACTGGGTTGTCTGATCTGTCAGGAAATTATTGCTGGACTCTGGTGTTTCAATGCCTCAGGCCATAGGACAAATTTGTAGCTGATCTGGGAGTAAATTCAAGAATCAAGATGACACCAAAGTATAAATTTTTTCATCAAATTTCTATTGAAGTTATAAGAAAATGTGATATAAGCTTTTCATCTCTTTTTTTCATTTTTAATGTCATAGAGATTTGATAATAAGAACAACAATGGTAAATGTATAATATAAAGAAATTAAAAGCAACAAAGATTAACTGCCACATATTGCTTCTTGAAGTGTTTAAAGCATATTTATCTCATACTGAGAGATGATATTCAATTTTTCAAAGTATTAGCAAGTAACTTTAACAATACTTGAAATACTTGCATTTTGTCCTATTCTTCCAATCTGAAAGAAGTCAACATTCCACTCTTCTACTTTCTCAGTATTTTCTTTGTTTATACCTACTTCAGCCCTGGTTGGGTTTTAGTTTATCCTTTGGAAAAAGTGATGTATATTTATCTCTACCTTTGTAAGGGTTATGTTTTCTTTTTTCCTTAACACCCCCAGCTTTCATATTTGTTTCATTGTGTCTATCTCATTCCTAAAACATTCTTTCTGGAATAAGATAAGGTAAAAATCAATAAATCAACCATTGGGGATAGACGGCCTACCAGACTTTAATTCCCAACACATTGATCACACAAATCCTTCTCTTCGTGTACTTAGTTTTTTATTATCATTCACTAGACCATGACTGTGAGTGCCCCCAGGCAAGAGACATGTTTTATTCATCTTTATTCTTTCTGCAAGGCCTAGCACAAGACTAACATATGGTAGGAATTCATGCAACATTTATTTAATGGTTAAGCAAAACAATAAATTAATTAAATCAAATTAATTTATTTTACTTTAAGTTTATGACCTTCTGATATTATTCTCATAACATATAGAATTTATTTGCATACATCAGTGATGACATTCCTAGTATTTGTTTTATTAACTCTCAAATTTTCCAGTATAACAAGACCTTATGTTCCTAAATTTTTTTATAGCCCAACCCTACAACATTTTAAAAAATCCAACAAGTATATGTATGCTTCCTATTAAATTTATCATACTTTATGTTCTCTTTGTTCATATATCGGCCCCAAGTGGTTGCCAGAAGAAAAAAGCAGATGAAGTAAACAGGAATCTAATCTATTATATAAATAAATAGGCATACTCTGTAGGACATTTCATGATTCCAGACCAAGTTCCCAAATTATGCAGTAAGTTAGAAGTTCAGGTAAAATTTTTATTAATACAAAACTGAATTTTTAAAGCTAATTTCTAATTGTCATAGAAAATTGATGTTATTACGAGTTTAAGAACCAACTACCTTTCTGATTGTTATTGCATTTCTAAGTTTTCACTGATAAATAGAATCAATCAGTCTGTTTTAACTTTAAAATTGCCTTTCTGTAAGTTTAAGTGAAGTTAGTCGTGTCCAGCACTTCGCGACCCCATGGACTGTAGTCTGCCAAGCTTCTCTGTCCATGAGATTTTCCAGGCAGGACTGAAGTGGGTTGCCATTTCCTCCTCCAGGGGATCTTCCCGACCCAGGGATAGAACCTGGGTCTCTCACATTGCAGGCAGACTCTTTACCATCACTGTTGCCACCTATGTTCACACGGTAATTGAGTATCTCAGACAGAGTAAATATACCAATTGTGAAAGTATGGCTTCATTTTCCAATATTCACAATTTTTCACAAATATTCTGTTATTATAAAGTGTATCGAAAATCTAATTTATAGTGTGGTTTGCATTTTAGTGTTTTAATTATAATAGGTAGAAATAGACTTCAATCTTTTTTTAAGCCTGTGTGACCCAACTGAGGCAAAAGACAGCAGAAACAATCCCAACTATTATGATATTGCCATATAGATTAGATTTTAAAACTCAACCTAGAGCTATTTCAAGTAAAAAGGTGTGTTTATAGAAAACTGTAATACAAAATGTTATTTTTTGGTAGTTAAGGCAGGTTTCAATACTATCACAGACACTTTTTCTAGGACTTTCCTCCATAATCAACCCTCACAGCTAGTTATGCAGCCCCCAGCAACCTCTCTAGTCACTTTTCCAGACATAATGACATCTTCAACAATCTCCTTATCAACATCATAACAATAGCTATATATTTTGCAGTAACTGCATTCATTACTTAGAGCACTGTTAAAGGGGTAATTGGGAGATTGTATTACTTATATTTTATTTTGATTAAATATTTGGAGATCAGCTGAACAATATTTTAAATAATAGAAAATATCTGAAACTATGCCAGTCAAACTTGTGAATTGTTCTTGTTTATTCTAACCGATTGCTTTTGCTTGTGGAGAATTCCCACTTCCAGCATGAGAATAAAAATGATGTTAAGAAATATCAGTTCAATATCTTTTGCCCAGTTTTATAGAAAATACTGGCTGGAAATATATATATTTTTTACCCACTTCTGCATAAATGATCTGACAAGAAAATATTTTTATACTAAGGAAAATAAATGTAATAGAGTGTTGGTTAAGAGATGAGGCTTAAATGATTTATCTTTATTCTTTCTATAATCCAACTAATATAAAAGTAAATATATTTTTTAAAGAGTATGAATCCAGAAGGACAAGGAAAATGATATAATATTTAACAGTAGAAGGTGATAACATTTGTCAGCAACCTTTTGTCAGTGAGAAAGGGATGCTTTAGTGGGATGGAGGAAACTTAGAAAACTTAAGATCATAACAGCAGATCTCATTTTATTAGGCTTCCCTTTATCGCACTTGGCAGATATTGTGGGTGTTCTTTCAACTGAATGTTTGTGGCAACCCCACCTTGATACAATCTATTGACACCATTTTTCCAATAGCACTTGCTCATTTCCTGTCTCTGGGTCACATTTTAATAATTATCACAATATTTCAAATGTTTCATTTTTAATATATTTGTTGTTATATGTGATCAGTGATCTTTGATGTTACTCTTACAATTGTTTTGACACATCTTGAACTACATCTATATAAGATAGCAAACCTAATCATATGTTCTAACTGCTCCACCAACTGGCCGTTTTGCCATCTCTCTTCCTCTTCCTGAGCCTCCCTACTCCCTGAGACACAACAACATTGAAATTAGACCACTTAATAATCTTACAATGGCCTCTAAGTGTTCCAGTGAAAGGAACAGTCGCACATTTCTCACTTTAAATCAAAAGCTAGAAAAGATTAAGCTTAGTGAGGAGGACACGTCAAAAGCTGAGACAGGCTAAAAGCCAGGCCTCTTGCACCAACACTTAGCCAAGTTCTCAATGTAAAGGAAAATCTCTTGGAGGAAATGAAAAGTGCTACTCCAGTGACAGCCCAAATGATAAGAAAATGAAACAGTCTTATTGCCAATATGGATCTTCTAGACAGAAGATCAAACCAGCCACACGATTTCCTTAAGCCAATACCTAATCCCAACCTAATAAGGCCCTGGTTTTCTTCAGTTCTATGAAGTCTTAGAGGTGTGACCATCACAGAAGAAATGTTTGAAACTAGCAGGGGTTGGTTCATGAGCTTTGGGAAAAGAAGCCATCTTCATAAAAGTGCAAGGTGAAATAGCAGACGCTGATGCAGAAGCAGCAACAAGTTATTCATTAGATTTAGCTAAGATAATGAGTGATGGTGGCTACCTAAACAACAGGTTTTCAGTGTAGGCAAAACAGCATTATATTGGAAGCAAATGCCATCTAGGACTTTCATAGCTACAGACGAGAAGTCAGTGCCTGGCTTCAAAGCTTCAAAGGACAGACTAACTCTCTTGTTAAAGGCTAATGGAGCTGATACCTTGAAGTTGAAGCCACGGCTCATTTACTCTTCCCCAAATTCTAGGATTCTTAAGAATTATGCTAAATCTACTCTGCATTATCAATGGAACAACAAAGCCTGGAAGATAGTGCATCTGTTTACAATATGATTTCCTGAATATTTTGAGCCACTGCTGAGACCTACTGCTCAGAAAAAAATATATATTTCTTTCAAAATATTTTTGCTCATTGACAATGCACCTGGTCATCCAAGAGCTCTGATGGAAATCAATGTATTGTCCTACCTGGAAGCACAGCATCCATTCTGTAGCCCATGGATCAAGGAGTAATTTCAACTTTCAAGTCTTATTCTTTAAGAAATACATTTTTGTAAGGCTATAGCTGCCTTATAGTGATTCTGCTGATTGATCTGGAAAATGTAAATTGAAAACCTTCTGGAAGGATTCACCATTCTAGGTGTCATTAAGAACATTCATTGTTCATGGGATGAGGTCAAAATGTCAAAATTAACAGGAGTTTGAAAGAAGCTAATTCCAGCTATAGATGACTTTCAGGGGCTCAAGATTTCAGTAGAGGAAATGATTGCAGATGTGGTAGAAACAACAAGAGAATTAGAAGTGAAGCCTTTGGGTGTGACTGAATTGCTGCAATCTCATGATAAAAACTTGAATGGATGAGGAGTTGCTTCTCTTGGATGAGAAAAAAAAAAAAAAGTGGTTTCTTGGGATGGAATCTATTCCTGGGAAAGATGCTGTGAAGATTGTTGAAATGACAATGATGGATTTAGAATATTATATAAACTTAATTGATAAAGAAGCAACAGTGTTTGAGAAAACTGACTCCAATTTTGAAAGAAGTTTTACTGTTAGTAAAATGCTATCAAACAATACTACCTGCTACAAAGAAACTTTTTTGTGAAAAAAAGAGTCAATGTGGCAAACTTTATTGCTATGTTATATTAAGAAATTGCTACATCCACCCTAGTCTTCAGTAACCACCACCCTGGTCAGCCAGCAGCCATGAACATTGAAGCATCCACCAGAAAAAAAAGATTATGACTCACTGATGGCTCAGAAGAGTAGTCAACATTTTTTAGCAATAAAGTATTTTTAAATTAAGATGTATACATTGGCTTTTTAGACATAGTGCTATACACACTTAATAGACTACAGTATAGTATAAACATACTTTTTATATTTACTGGGGAACAAAAACTTCATGTCACTCACTTTATTGCAGTGGTCTGCAACGAAACTTGCAAAATCTCCAAGGTATGCTTGTGTAAGGAAACCACTAAATCCTAAAGAGTTCTGAATTAGTTCTCAGAAGCACAATTTCCTTAGAAGACAATGTTGCAATCTTAATGTACTTTATAAAAAAAAGTAGATGACAGGCAGTGTGATACAGTATATGTGCTACTTAGCTTAGGCTGTAGCTGTTATTAATCAAGAATGCCCAAGCTAGAGTTGGTCAGTTAACGTGCTAATTAATAATGTACAATTGAGTTGTGGTCAGGCAACATTTTAGGGAAGGCCCTACTCTAGTCATGGCTAATCTATTTTTCTGTTATCCATATCTTAATTAGCAACCAAAACTGGCTGGTTAATATTACTAAATGTTGGCAAAATATGTTGCCTCATTGGATGAATATTACATATGAATTCTCATTAGTAAAATGAAAATTATTAAATAATTCAAAATAAGGTCATTGCATAAAAATATTTTAAAGACTCCCCCATGCTTGTGTACCCAGGTATAAGAAACCAGCTAGGTCTATTTTCTTTACTTGAAAAATGCCTTGTGCTGAATTACTAAGTGGAATTTCTATGTTGAGTTTCACAGCTTCATGAACCCTGGAGTTTTTGCAGAATTCCAACTATATGGTTTACAGAATTTTACCCTGAAACTTTGACATTTTTCAAATCTACCACTTCAGAAAGTGGTAATAAAAAACAACTAAAAGAACAAAGACCTAGGGATTCTTGATTTAACAGGAAAGATCATACAAAATATTTCTTTTTTGTCTGTAGATGCGGGAGACATTTGGTTTGAGAATAACCTTTTTTATAACCTGGCAGCAAGGTTAGAGTACCACCTGGTACTGAATGGAGTAGCTAGAGTCATTCATCTCAAATAAATTTTTAATGGGCATTTATTATCCACCGTAAAAGACTTAAGAATTGTGCATACCCAAATTGTATTAGATCGGTTTATAATGGTAGTTACTGAGGATGAGACAGAAACAAAAGAATCAGAAGAAGTGTGCCCAGGAGTAGACAGAGCCCTGATTCCTTCTTTCACAACTTAAATAGTCTCCTTCCCTAATTACAAAAGAGAAAGCTTTACTTTGGAGAAACTGAACCAAAGTCTCCAAATTTAGGCAAGGAAGAGGGCAGTGTAAGACCTATCCTTAGCAGCTGAGTAAGTGAATGTCTTCGTGCTCAACAGAGAGATCTACAGTGTCTTCCTAGGATTTTAAGTGCTTGGATACCCAGTGCTGAGTCCTGGAGGTTGCACATGGGTTTCTTTGCATGTACCACCTGACCCAAGAGGAAAGATCTCTGGACTTTGATATTTGGGGTCTCCGGGTCAGGTTGTTATCCCAGAAATTGTAATGTAAAGCCCAACAAGAGTCCATAAGCCAACAGAGCTCATTCTCCATTTCTTAGAGCTTCATTCTCAGAAATTACTGAACAATCAAGCATCTCCAGATAAGCTAAAAAAAAGTATCCAATATGAGCGAGCAGACCAATACAAACAGATGAAAATGAAACACAGTAGAAATAAACTCATGAAAAAGGCAGAGGGGAGTAGACAAAAGATATTTTCAAAAATATAACTTCAAGGCTAATCAAGATAACTTCGTTATGTGAATATTATCTATAGGGATCAGATGATTATACAATGTTATCACTTTTGGAAAAGAGAAAATTTTACAATGATAAAGTAAGAACAGGATTCTTTTTAAAAAAAGTAATGATCAGAATATAAGAAATAATTATTAGCGTTAAAATGCTGATGCATTTTAAACATCAAAATTGTTAAGAAAAACATCTAGAAAGTAGAGCAAGGGACAAGAAATATTTAAATGTTCATATTTTAACGAACCAGGTTCAAATGTGGCTAATAGAAGTTCTTGGAAAGAGATACAGAAAGAGAGAGAAAATGTAAGGAAAATGTTAAAAACAAATAATAAAATAAAATTTCTCAGAACTTAATGGCTGTGTTAAGAAACACAGCTTTGTCCTGTAAAATAGTGAAAAAGTGAACCGTTTTTCAAGGGACATCATCATGAAATTTCAAAAGTAAATAAACGAAAATATCTTACATGCTTCTGGAGAGTTAAAGGAAATAAGGGTCAAGGGTGTCAGGCATGTGGTGTCAGGAGTCAAAAAAGTATGGGACTTCACAGTATAGACATTGACGATTAGGAGACAACAGTATAATGATTTTTAAAATCTGAAAAAGAATTATTTCTAAGTTCAGAGTGCACACCCTGGCACAATTCAATCACAAATGAGGATAGAAAAAAAGATTTCAAACATGCAAAGAATCAAAAACATAGTTTTCAAAATCTGCTTCTCAGGAAGCTAAGGGAGGATGTTGGCTCCAACAAAACAAGGGATCAATCCAGGAAGGAAGAAAGCATGAGCTCCAAAAAAACTAGGTGGGGTCTTCAACAGAGGAGAAATGCCAAGAGAATGTACTAAAACCTAAGGGCATGCTACTGAAGATCAGTGCCAAGAAGCGCAGTGCTATAGCAGGCTGAAGAGCCATCAGTTCAAACTGGCCGAAGATGAGATTAACCTGGTGCTGTGCCCAGTGCATAGTGATGATTTGATCAGCCAGGATGCAAATGACCAACCAGGGCTTCCAGAAAGGTACAATTCCTGTGATGCAGACAGCACAGGTGGGATCAAAACAGATCCTGGCACTGACAACATAGTGATCTCTCTGTTTAGCACTAGGTAAAATGTTCTCTGTCATTTGGATGTTTGGGAGTGACATATACTCTAAAGCACTGAGTGTCAAGTTATGCAATCTAAATTATAAATGTGACTAGATAAAAGTAGAAAATTTTTAGAAAACAAAATTCCCTAGTGGTCTGGTAGTTAGGGCTCCCTGCTGCCACTGCAGGAGAATGCAATGACACTCCACTCCAGTGCTCTTGCCTGGAAAATCCCATGGACGGAGGAGCCTGGTGGGCTGCAGTCCATGGGGTCATGAAGAGTCAGACATGACTGAGCGACTTCACTTTCACTTTTCACTTTCATGCATTGGAGAAGGAGATGGCAACCCACTCCAGTGTTCTTGCCTGGAGAATCCCAGGGATGGGGGAGCCTGGTGGGCTGCCGTCTATGGGGTCGCACAGGGCAGACACGACTGAAGCAACTTAGCAGCAGCAGCTGCCACTGCAAGGGGCGTGGTCTTGATTTCTAGTTGGGGAACTAAGATCCTGCTTGCCATTCAAATAATAAATTAAAAACTACAATAAATAAATGAATATGGTATCTCACTTAACATCACAAACAACCTTGTGAAATACATACCATAAAAAAAGAAATAGAAAAAAATAGATTTAATATTATTCCAAAAATATTAATCCAATTTAGGTTAATTCCATCATACTTCAGGTATATATTGCTTTTTTTGTTAAACTTCAGCTTTAAAATCCCATAGACCACATGTAAGTTCTGTTGAGTCTCACGAAATAATATATATATAATCATAACTTCCTTTCAGTTTCTAATATACTGTGTTGGTTATTGTGTTTAAAATACAATAAAGAAAAATATTCTTCTTTTTTTAAAACAACTTTAAATGCCATTAGCTCCATTTTCTGGGTTTTTATATGTGATATAATATAAGTAAAATAGAATAGTTTCTAAATAATTATTGAATAATTGAATAAGTATGATAATGTAATTTTCAGGAAATGATGCATTGTGAATTTATCTAAACTTAGGTCTCCTTGTTCTTTTTACCCTCTTTTAAATACTTTCTGCTTATGAGTAACTATTTCAAGCTAGTGTTGTAAAAAAAGATCTATTTTACACCACTTAATTTTAATTTAAACTTTATTTTCATTTTTTACTTTTATTTTAAATAATTCATTGTTAGTAGTTTGGAGGGAGATACCAGGTGTGTGATATTCATAAAAGCTATTGGCCAAAATGAAGCTTTCGGATTATCTATGAGTTCAGTCATGCATCCTTTCTTTCTCTGCAGTCTTTTCCTTTTTTTTTTATCTTCATAGCTCTCAAATTGGGAATTTACTATAATAGGTATTGATGTTTATACAGCATCTTCCATCCTTATAAGAGTATGAGGATATATTTTCTCTTTATAGAGATGGATTGAATTCATTTTTTTTGAATTATCAAGCAAAGGCTATTCCAAAACCACAGGCTCTTTGCAGACTTCTTGCGATAACCCTTATTATTCATAGAATCACAAGCCTCAAAAACCAAGAGAACTCACATTGACCCTGTTATTACCGCTAGATAGAAACAGTGGTCTTTTGCACTGAAGTACTCCCCCCAAAGAGAGCATCATAAAACAAAGAAATATACACAGTTTGCCTGACAGATTTAGCCTGAGTGTGCACAAGGAGGGAAGATTCTAATTTCCTGCGGGTAGAAGTATAAATTGGTCTCGGGAAACTTGGTAACGTGTATAATACTCAATATATATACATAACATTTATATTGCTGCTTATAAAATTAAAAAATGGAAACAAACTGTTTATTTAAACAATTATAAGTAAACTGTAATACATATAAGCAATGAATAATATGTTATAATTAAAATTAAAAGGCAGATCTCTATTCACTCTTGTGAAAGGACATTCATAATATATTGATAGATAAAGATGTCAAGGAAGATGGGATTTTATTCTTTAAGTATATACACCAAAATCTTAGCATTGATACACCGGGTATTGATAGTTCATGTAATTTTAGTTTTATCTGTTTTTTTTTTTTAATTTATGCCTAAAAGTATCATTTTTTCATTTTAATAATTTAACAAAGAAAAATTATATGCTATAAAAATGAAATTTTTTAGTGAAATTTCAAGTTCCCGTGAAGTTCTAATAATTGTGATACTTCTCATAAAGTCATGCTAATAACAAAGCAAAACGATATGCTTTCTAAAAATTGCTAACGATTTTACAACTGTTTTAACAAATAATGTTGATATATTTATTTGTCAGCAAAGGCAAAAATCCCATTGATATGATCTTATCCTTTGTTATTGAAAAGCTTGCAGGTGCAGTGATTAAACACAGGAGCACAGAGAGAATTCCCTGAATTATTTTTTTCATCCTACTTCTTAAAGACCGCAAACCTCTAGTTCCCACCATTTAGAGTATGCTGCATTTATTGCGTTGCTTTACTAGCTGACTTCTCTTTTTATTTATAAGTATGGACATGAACAGGTTTATAATAACCTTAAATTGAGCTCCTTAAAATGTGAATCCTATTTAGCTGCAGTATCATGCTATTTAAATGACTTTGAAGCTTTCTTTGTATAAATACCAAAAATAAAAATGGATTACAGTTATTTTTGGATATTTGAAGAGCTGCCAGAAACTAAAGGAAGCCAACTTTGTCTGGACTGTTTTGAGACCAGTGATTTTTGATCTTTTGTTTGTTTGTAGGTTAAGTTGAGAACATAATGAAACCAATGGACCCTCTTTCCCAGAAAAGTGTTCTTAGGCACATTTAAAAATTATTTTCATATACAATATCAAGTGTTCACAGAGTTCCCTAAAGCACATGGTTTTAATGGAAAGATTAGAATTAGTGGGTGAAACGAGAAGAGAAGCTGAATTCGTTTCTTTATTAGAAGAAGTTACTAACAAAATGGAAGTTTCCAACAATATACATTGCTTCATTAGGTGCTCAGTAAGGATGACTAAGTATATTTGGGAAGCACATTGACTGAAATAGCATAGAAGGAATTCCAACCTCCAAACTGAAGTTTGGCAAGATGACCCCAGACAGTAGTTTAATTTTATGAGATTTAAATGAGGTTAGTGTATTTAAGCCAATAGATAGGCTTTAAGTGCATGACATGACTCAGTTGGTAAAGAAGTTGCCTGCAATGCAGGAGACACAGGAGACGTAGTTTTCATCTCTGGGTTGGGAAGATCCCCTGGAAAAGAGAATGGCTACCCACTCCAATATTCTTGCCTGGAAAATCCCATGGACAGAGGAGTCTGGCGAGCTGTAGTCCACGGTGTTGCAAAGGGTCGGACACGACTGAGCACGATGCACAAGAACGTTACAGGACTCAGCATCTGTCCTGCTGCACTGCTCTCTGCCACTCTTTACTTTCTCATCACTAGGGCAGTGCAAGCTTTTGGGGTTCTCTCTCGGTCCTTCCTAGGATTTCTGTTTCAGAGTGGCAGTCTGAATATAAACCTATATCTCTTTTCATCCCTCAGTTCAGTTCAGTTCAGTTGTCACTCAGTCATGTCCGACTCTTTGCAACTCCATGAATCAGAGCACGACTCCCTGTCCTCGCCTCCCTGTCCACCAACTCCCGGAGTTCACTCAGACGCACGTCCATCGAGTCAGTGATGCCATCCAGCCAGCTCATCCTCTGTCGTCCCCTTCTCCTCCTGCCCCCAATCCCTCCCCGCATCAGAGTCTTTTCCAATGAGTCAACTCTTCACATGAGGTGGCCAAAGTACTGGAGCTTCAGCTTTAGCATCATTCCTTCCAAAGAAATCCCAGGGCTGATCTCCTTCAGAATGGACTGGTTGGATCTCCTTGCAGTCCAAGGGACTCTCAAGAGTCTTCTCCAACACCACAGTTCAAGAGCATCAATTCTTTGGCACTCAGCCTTCTTCACAGTCCAACTCTCACATCCATACATGACTACTGGAAAAACCATAGCCTTGACTAGACGGACCTTAGTCAGCAAAGTAATATGTCTCTGCTTTTGAATATGCTATCTAGATTGGTCATAACTTTTCTTCCAAGGAGTAAGCATCTTTTAATTTCATGCTGCAATCACCATCTGCAGTGATTTTGGAGCCCCCCAAATAAAATCTGACACTGTTTCCATTGTTTCCCCATCTGCTTCCCATGAAGTGATGGGACCAGATGCCATGAACTTCGTTTTCCGAATGTTGAGCTTTAAGCCAACTTTTTCACTCTCCTCTTTCACTTTCAAGAGGCTCTTTAGTTCCTCTTCACTTTCTGCCATAACGGTGGTGTCATCTGCATATCTGAGGTGATTGATATTTCTCCNGGCACTCAGCCTTCTTCACAGTCCAACTCTCACATCCATACATGACTACTGGAAAAACCATAGCCTTGACTAGACGGACCTTAGTCAGCAAAGTAATATGTCTCTGCTTTTGAATATGCTATCTAGATTGGTCATAACTTTTCTTCCAAGGAGTAAGCATCTTTTAATTTCATGCTGCAATCACCATCTGCAGTGATTTTGGAGCCCCCCAAATAAAATCTGACACTGTTTCCATTGTTTCCCCATCTGCTTCCCATGAAGTGATGGGACCAGATGCCATGAACTTCGTTTTCCGAATGTTGAGCTTTAAGCCAGCTTTTTCACTCTCCTCTTTCACTTTCATCAAGAGGCTTTTTAGTTCCTCTTCACTTTCTGCCATAAGGGTGGTGTCATCTGCATATCTGAGGTTATGGAGGTTTCTCCCAGCAATCTTGATTCCAGCTTGAGTTTCTTCCAGTCCAGCATTTCTCATGATGTACTCTGCATAGAAGTTAAATAAGCAAGGTGACAATATACAGCCTTGACACACTCCTTTTCCTATTTGGAACCAGTCTGTTGTTCCATGTCCAGTTCTAACTGTTGCTTCCTGACCTGCATACAGATTTCTCAAGAGACAGGTCAGGTGGCCTGGTAATCCCATCTCTCTCAGAATTTTCCTCAGTTTATTGTGATCCACACAGTCAAAGGCTTTGGCATAGTCAATTTTTATCCCTACAACCTCCTAAATTGACAGTTTAGAAAACGAAGAGGTATACACTTCACAGCTCTGAAGAAACAGATGAAGATGCAATCAATAGACAAAAAAACTCATGTATTTTAGAAGATGACAAAAGGGAAAAGGATGAAGATGGCAGGAAGCTATAGACTGGGATGAGTGGAAAGAACTCTGTAGGCAACAGGATTAAAAAGAGATTTAATTTGCTCTAGGAGACTCTTAAGTAATGTTGATCCAGAGACCCTGAGGCTAGCAGACTGTAGAAGTCTCCCACCACGACTTGTAGTACCCCTGTTAGCAGACTCAGCAATGGACAGAAAGCACATTTCATCTCTCTAGAAAAATGGCATCATATATCTCTGGATCATAAGCACAGCTTTTTAAATGTAAAACTATAAAATAAAACTCTCCTTATTCTGGCATTTAGAGAGTTTTTCTACTTTAATGGTTTCTCACATCCACTCCTGTAATATGAAGTCTGCTGAACTTTTTATACACACAGACCTTCCTATTTTTCCCTCTTCTTAAATGTGAGCTTAAAACTAGTCTTCAACAGAGATTGGAAGATATTTGCAACATGACAGAGGAAAATCAGTAGAAATACATAATTTATATAC
Source organism: Neotragus moschatus (assembly GCA_006410615.1). NCBI lineage: Eukaryota > Metazoa > Chordata > Mammalia > Artiodactyla > Bovidae > Neotragus > Neotragus moschatus. The sequence goes on from SJYA01000944.1 coordinate 1,062,548, forward strand.
CATGATGATGAAAATTTGTTTAAAATAAATTATGTTTTCCAGAGAGACTAAATAAGTTATAATATACTGAAAACAAGGTTCGTATATTGTGGGGGGAAAATCCATGAACAAAAAATAGCTTCTAGAAATTAAAAAAGTTGGAAGAATTTCATTAATTGAAAGATGAAAGAATATTTTTTAAAAATCTAGAATATATAGAAAGGTAGACAACAAATAAAATGCAAAAGATCCTAGTTAGAATCTATAACATCTGACTAAAATATAATTGCCCAAAAGAACAAAAATGTAAAAATTGTAAAGTGCAAGGCAAGCTTAACAATTATTTTTTAATTAAAAAAAAAAAAAACTGTTTGTAGCTAAAGTTCCCAGTGCTCAAGAATTATGCTAGACATTGGTAAGCACTTGGATAAGGTTGTTTACTTTGTAAAGTAAAAACACAAATGAAGTTGTGATCAACTCTATTCTGGAGTTTTTAGAAGTCACCAAATAACATATATGAAGAAGACTAGAATTCAGTATTAGAGGAAATAAAATTGAGTAGAAAGAAAGAGCAGTACACGCAAGGTTCTGGTGTGAACAAATGAAAACTCCCTGCTGTCCTATGGTGATCATTAAAATATGTAATAAGCACCAGCTCATCAGAACACACACAGCAATCAACTAGGACAGCCACCAGCGCTGCATGATCAGTAGGACTTACCTGGCCGATGTCACTCCTGCTGGCACAGACAAGGAAGGGCAAGTTCCTTGCTTCACTTATTTCCAATTTCAGCTGTTTGGTCTCCAAACCACAGTTTTTAAAACGAGCAAATATGATCTGGGGAAAATAAAAGAATGAACTCTAGATTAAAAAAAAAACAAAACAGATGAGGTAGCTTTGCTTTTTAAGGAATATAGTCTTATAAAGTGACAACACCAAATATTATTTTAAAGAAAGAACATGCCTACATGGTAATCTCTAATCTCTTTCCTTGGTCTATAAATAGCCACCCTTTCTCCTCTAGAATCTATCCTCTATCTATCTATGTGTCTATGTGTCCTGTAAGTCCGCAATTTTAAACTCAAGAAAAGGCTTTGTATATTTCTACTCGTAGGCTAAGAAATAACCGACTTTATTTTAAGGCAACAGATGCCTGATTTAGGGCTTCCCAAGTGGCACTACTGGTAAAGAGCCCCCCTGCCAATGCAGGAGACATAAGAGATGCAGGTTCTATCCCTGGGTCGGGAAGATCCCCTGGAGGAGGAAATGGTAACCCACTCCAGCATTCTTGCCTGAAAAATTCCATGGACAGAGGTGCCTGGTGGGCTACAGTCCATAGTGTAGCAAAGAGTCCATAGGTCACAAAGAGTCCATAGGGTCACAAACAGTCGGACATGAATGAGCAACTAGCATGCACCATGCATGCCTGATGTACCTTCAGTGGAAGTTTTGATAATAGGGTTGCAGGGTTTCATGGACACCAGGAGGCAAAAGAAGAGGGTTAGAAAAGGTGCTAGAAATAAAGATTTATTAAAAATCCTCCATGGTTCTAGTACTATACTCTACCCTGGAGATTCAGAGATGAATTACTAAACTGATAAGTAAGAGCCAGGAGAGTGGTACGGCTTCTCTGGTGGCTCAGATGATAAAGAATCCACCCACAATGCAGGAGACCTGAGTTCGATTCCTGGGCTGGGAAGATCCCCTGCAGGAGGGCGTGGCTAACCACTCCAGTATTCTTGCCTAGAGAATCCCTATGGACAGAGGAGCCTGGTGGGCTACAGTCCATGGAGTCACAAAGAGTCAGACATTTTAAGTCACTCAGTCATGCCCGACTCTTTGCAACCCCATGGCCTATAAAATCCATGCATTCTCCAGGCCAGAATACTGGAGTGGGTAGCTGTTCCCTTCTTCAGGGAATCTTTCCAACCCAGGGATTGAACACAGGTCTTCTGCATTGCAGGTGGATTCTTAACCAGTTGAGCCTCAAGGGAAGCCCAGTGAGAATGGTAAATTTCAAGTGACAGAATAAACAGAAAAAATTAGTCTATTCTTTGAAACAAAACTCAACCCTATCGGAATCTTCAAATTTGATTACTGTAGGCTACAAAAGAGCGAGAATGTTATTTCCAACTCTCACCTGAGAGCTGGAAAAATAGACTATGCTCAACTGACTTTGAAGGAATTAATTAACTGAGAAATTAAGAGGTTTATCTTTCAACTAAGTTTAAAGGGTAGTAAAGTCACAATGGGCAACTTGGTTTTCATATTTTATGTCACAAATATTTTTTTTTCTTCAAAAGTGAGGATGTTTTCAAAAGTTAAAAATTGCAGAGGTTTTTAAGATTTGCTGCTTGTCTCTGCTTCCATTGTTAGAATCTCAGTCATAGCAAATGCAATTCATTCCAGTTCAGGAAATTTCATTTTCAAAAAGTGACTTATTAGACATTGGCAGTTAAAGAAGTGATAAATTGAGTTATGGGGTCAAAAGTAACCATAAATTTCACCTTCCTTATAAAACGCATTCATTTAACTTAATGACCCCATTGATTGATATATCCATAAAAGAAATGTGAGGCACACTCAGGGTGAGTTCTTACATCTTAAATTATAATTATTATTAAATCAGGCTTTTGGTTGAAATTTGTGAATATATCAATTATTTGTGAAGAAAATAATTGATCCTTCATGCAGTGTTTGCCAGTGTCTTTATCATTATCTTCTATACAAACCACTAGAGGGCAAGACAGTCTAACATATTAGAGCAGATCTAATTTCATCCAACAGAGGGCAGTCATGCATACACCAGGCAAAGAAATTAGTATATTACGTTACATTTCAGCTATTACCATCTGCCATTTCCTTTCATAACTGCAAGAGGAAAGAGAGGATAGAAAGAAGGAAAGAGGGAAGAACACAACCTTCCCAATAAACATTCCATTGGCAACACTGTTAAGCAAATAAGTTTAATAAACAATTCACTTTTTCTTAGATTTACATAGTTTAACTTTGAAGTGAAAACACCACCAGTTAGAAGACAGGATGCTTGGGGCTGGTGCACTGTGACGACCCAGAGGGATGGAACAGGGAGGGAGGTGGGAGGGGCGTTCAGGATGCAGAACACATGTACACCCGTGGCAGATTCATGTTGATATATGGCAAACCAATACAATATTGTAAAGTAATTAGCCTCCAATTAAAATAAATAAATTTATATTTTAAAAAAGAAGATAAATCTTAAAAAAAGAAAATGAGAAAACACATGAAAACCATTTCCAAGCAAAGGTATCAAGCATTAACAGCTTTATTTTTGTGTACGAACACAATATCAAGTTACCTTTAGAGGCCAAGTAGTGAATTAGCAACATAAGTAGTTCTTTATTAAACAAAAACTAAAGAAGGACTATAAGTGAGGTGACAGACAGGATTAGCCATTTCTCGCAAAACATCTTGCAGAAGAAACCTAGGTTAATGGGAAAGGACAACAATCAGGAAGCCTGGGTTTCATCCCAACTCCTTTCCGTTGGCTGTATGACAACTGGTAGGTTGGCCAATCCACGTAGCAGTTCAGTTGCCTCATATGCAAAGTTATGGAAGTTGTAACATAAATGACTTCTAAATCCAACTTGTCATCAGAAAGCTTGCTTTGCTAGTCTCTGGTGCTCCTGCTCAGTAGCTTCAGTTGTGTCTGACTCTGTGACCCCACGGACTGTAGCCCATCCTCTGTCCGTGGGATTTTCTCAGCAAGCACACTGGAGTGGGTTGCCTTTCCTGACCCAGAGATAGAACCAGAGTCTCCTGCGTCTCCTGCAATATAGGTGGATTCTTTACTGCTGAGCCACTGGGGAACCTACTAAATTAGAACTGAATATCCAGAAATGAAGTTCAACAACATATAAACACATATGTATACCTTAAATACTATATGTATACATTATATTTGCATTTATATTATATATGCAAAATGTACATGTGTGTGCAATTCTAGGCAATTCTAATGATTTGTCATTATATGCATTGGGCTTTATGATGACTAAGTTTCCTTTTTCACTTTTAAATTCCACAAATTTGTCCTTATTTGTATATCACTAAGTTGATATTTTAAGGTATAAGATATTTTTCTGGCCAACACTAAAAAAAAAAGAACAGAAACTCCATCACATTAAAAAAAAATTGAACTCAGAAAAAAATCAATTTGGAGATAGTTTCCAAGAGTCCATTGATACCCCAGTATTTGTTTTACTTTTCCGTAGAACTTTTTAACTGAGTATTTGTCATTAGTGCTTTTGATATCACGTGGCAGCACTTGGTTATGAGCATAATGATGTTGATTTATTGTTGTTGGTGGTATTGTTATGGCTTGAATCTGTAATGGCTAATTGCCACAGGAACGACCTCGGTGTATATGTTCTGACTGTGGGGAATGTGGAGAAATTATGAGCTATGAATGTCATCATCATATGAATTATGACGTCATCAGCATAATTGATGGGCTTCCCTCGTAGCTCAGTTGGCAAAGAATAGGAGACCTGGGCTCGATCCCTGGGTTTGGAAGATCCCCTAGAGAAGGAAATGGCAACCCACGCCAGGATTCTTGCCTGGAGAATCCCATGGACAGAGGAGCCTAGCAGGCTACAGTCCATGGGGTTGCAAGAGTTGCACACGACTTAGAAACTGAACCACCACAGGATAACTGAAATTCTACTTTAAGATAAGGCAAGAGAAACCAGACTGAACTTAATAGTAGCAATATTTGAAGAAAGAGAAATGGATTCTAGAAGTGATTCATAAATTACATTCTATGTAAAGCTTATCTTTTACAATCTCATTCCAAGTAGGGGGATTCACAAGTTTAACTTGAGATACATCAAGAAAACCTAAAGTCACTTAGCTATCTAATTAAGCCTAGTGACAGAAGATGTAAATGACTTCACTTTTGGTAGATGTATTATTTTTCTGGTACACAACTTGAGTGACCACTTGATGTCAATCTTTGTGTTATGTTAGTGCTCTGGGAAGCAGTATAGATGCTTGTGGGATTTTAACAGAGCAGCTGACATAGATGAGATTCCCCACTATAAATGAGTGACTAATAACCTTAGAGGCGATGATGAAGGACAATCAAAGGCAGGGATAGTCTTCGCTCATCTCCTGCTTCATTCACCACATTATTCTTCAACCAGATTCAATATAATCTTCCTTCAAAAATGTACATGTACGTTAGTCACTCAGTCATGTCCAGCTCTTTGCAGCCCCATGGACAGTAACTGGCCACACTCCTTCACCCACGGAATTCTCCAGGCAAGAATACTGGAGTAGGTTGCCATTCCCTTTTTCAGGGGACCTCCCTGACTGAGGGATCAGACCTGGGTCTCCTGCCTTTCAGGCAGATTCTTTACCACCTGAGCCAGAGAACGTATTATTCTAGTGATTTCACGTGACACAGTACTTGCAGTCCCTATGGGAGAGCACAGCACAGTCATTCATTAATTGGATTCTGTATGAAAGGTTTCCCTTGCTTATCACATTTATCTAATTGTCAATCTCTATTCCTCCCCAATCACAGCCTCTCTCACTTGCCCCCTCCCTCTGGTAACGTTAAAAAATGCTCTTCTTTTCATTTGGGACTAGCACTTAAAATACATATTTTGATATCAAGATAACACTTCCAAAGTGTTTCTGATATAATGGCAGTAAAAATAAAATTCTGCAATTCGAAAAGAGCCAAGCTGAAACCAATAGTAATTCAGTTATTAATAATGCAGTTATTCTCATGTTGTATTTTACCTTAGTCATTTTAAAATAAAACACTTCTAAGTAGCTATTTTGCCAGCTGTTTAGGTTCATTTTAAATATATACATGCATTTTTGTTTTAGGGGAGCAAGGTACATTGTTTTATTCTATGCACTTTGCTGAAAGCCTTCTCCAAGAGCCGACCAGCCCTACAAAATGAAACACTCAACCAATTCAGAAGATGAGATAAAGAAGTTGCATTAATAGTACTCCCACATATTATTTGATTTATGCTATATCCTGCAGCACATGGGAATACAACTAAATTTTTTAGAATTAATTTTCTAATAAGAGGTTAAGAACGTGGACATTTTATCACTATCAAGTAAACTTGTGAGGCATGTTCGTTTTACACTAATCTGACTACCCTGAATTACCTAGTTAGTACACTAATCACTATTGGGATGGGAAATAAATCTTCAGAAAAGGACTTTAATATTCAGAAGATCGTTGTCTGAACTGCGTACCGCATATCAGAACTGCTTAAATAATTTCTTTTCAACACAGTACATACCCTCAGTACAAGGTATCTGATTAAATCAAGCACAGGCCACTGATGGTGCTCTTTCTTTTTAGAAAGTTTCGTTCTTTGTTCCTGATTGATGTAACTTCACCTCCGCTCAGGCTGCCACATCCATCTGTAACAGGTGTATGGACTTCTTGATGTTCCCCTTACTCTTCAATTCTACTTAATCCATGAATTATAATTGCCATGAAATCTGGCTTTTCAACTGGGACAAACAGTGCCTCTTTAGTTTTTTAGATAGCCTTATATCCTTAATCTTCATCGCATGAATAAAGAGAAGCAAGCATCTCCATGGCATATCTGGATTGCTTACCCTTCTTCTGTAACTGTCCATGAGTATTTTATTGAAGCATGACACTAAGGAAATTAAAATTTTAGATTATATATATTCTAAAAGTAATCTTAAAATATATCCTGAAAGTCCATTCTAAATGTCATAGGGGTGTTTGTATTTTTTTGTTTGTTGGTTTGTTTGAAATAGTGAATAAGATGGAGAAGACAATGGCAACCCACTCCAGTACTCTCACCTGGGAAATCCCATGGATGGAGGAACCTGGTGGGCTGTAGTCCATGGGGTCACTAAGAGTCAGACACGACTAAGCAACTTCACGCTCACTTTTCCTTTCATGCATTGGAGAAGGAAATGGCAACCCACTCCAATGTTCTTGCCTGGAGAATCCCAGGGACGGGGGAGCCTGTTGGGCTGCTGTCTTTGGGGTCACACAGAGTCGGACATGACGGAAGTGACTTAGCAGAAGCAGCAGCAGTGAATAAGAACCAGAGCCTCTGCTGTGCTAAATAGCTGACTTCTCCACAGAAATTCTTCTCATCACTAACTTTTAGGATTATATGATATATCACACCAATCATTATGTTCCTCTGAGGATTCAGCCATTTTTGATTCAGCCGGACGACCACACTCTGAGTTAGCACTCCATGGAACCCAATTCTGAGCCATCGATCCCAAAACAGGCATACTTACTCTCAGACTCTTGGAATTTATGTTCTCTCTTACTTGTCTCCTTTCTCTCACCTTTTCTCTTCTTTTTCTTAAATGCTTTTGAGAGAAAAATCCAGAAGCCCTTCCGGGATAGAGAAATAAAAACAAATTTGAATCTGTCTGATAGATTCTCCTAGCTCCTAGCCAAATCTAGGAGATGAACCAAACAGATAGAGACAAGGCATTACTATATTGAGGGGAAAGCACTTCTCTGAGAGTTTGGGCAAAAGGGCACCTGACACCCCGTATACACTTGCTTTGATGTCTGGAAAACTATCATTAATATGAAATGTATCTTGCATAAATATGAAATTATTACATCATCTCATGTTTCTTAAAAGAGCAGATATAAAGTGGTAAGTTGGAAAAAAGCAGAGTGTAGGTGTCCAGTATCTTTTCTACTTTCTCTTCAGGCTTATATAGTAGAATTATTTTATATTTTTAAAAGTCTGGAAAAGGTTGCCAGAATTTGAATCATCTCTTTAATTACTTATTGAACAACCATGGGGTGGACTCAACTTGTGACTCATCGGATTTAGAACACTGTGGTGAACTCTAGAACCAGACTACCAAGACTAAATCTAAGCTCTTCTATATGGTAACTGTTAAATTTGGGGTAAATTACTACATAACTCCAAGTTTGCAAACTTCAGTTTGCTTATCTGTAAAATGGAAACAAAGTAGCTGCATCTTAAGATGTTTTGGGAATTAAATCACTCAAGTACAAATGTCCTGCCTTGTGTAATTTTTTGTTGTTGTTGTTCCTGTAATACTTGTAATCAAAAGCAAAAGCAAATTCCTCAGCATCTGGGTCAACCAAAATCAAATTGATAACCAGGCATGAACTGACTTTAAGTCACAAAGTATTATGTCTATGAAGCCAAAATACCATCAAATAGAGGCAGTGTGTTGGTGGAAAAAAGCAGAATTGGTGCCATGGGAGTATTTTTAGCTCCAGTTTCTCCAGTTACCAGCTATGTGACCATGAGTAAGTCAATCTCTGAAGCTAAACTTTCTTATGAGCAAAAAGGAATAACACACACACCATGGCATTTGTCATGGGAATTAAAAAGACATCATAGATGTAAAATTAAAGCTATGAACGTTAAATTGAGTAAGGAAAATTTCCTTCATTTTAGGAGACAATAAGAAACAGGAACAAATAAACAAACACCACATGCTCCACTCAAATCCCCTTCCTTTGTGAAGCTTTTCCTGCTTCCACAGTTTTCTCTCTGCCAGAGCAATGTTGTTTACTTTTGAGTCTTCTATTATCTTTAGACTTACCTCCCTCATCTCTCTCATCAATAATCATTTATGGGTCTATTGCCTATAGAAATGAAATATGTCTTATTTGTTTCCGTATCTCCTGCACCTACCACAGAGATAAACACAGTGAATGGTGCTCGGCAAATGAGCTTTTTTTTAATAACTGATTGAATGGTTAAATGAAAGAATGTATTATTCTGATGTTAAGATACAGCTATATATCATTGCTTAGAATGTGTGGCCAACAAAAATGCATTCATAACCACTATTTACCTAACAATATTGTCTTCTGCCTAGATATATCCAGTTGCATGAATCTTGGTATTGTCCTAATTAGAAATGCCATGCTAACATTCTAGAGTAAAGCAGGCATCTCTTTTGTTGGGCGGATAAAGACTCCAGCCTGTTGGTGGGGCTGAGGCTGCACAGTCATCTGGAAAGAACACTTGGAATTCTGCAGCAGGGCCAGAAAAGGGGCATCAGCTTCATGAATGCAGCTCTCATACAACTGTGTTGGAACAAAGCTGGCGGTGAATCAAACCTTGTGCTTTTCGGCCTGTCCTGGAAGAGTGTATATGTTAATCGGCTATGGGAGACAGGCAAGGTTTTAAGAGACAAGCAGAAGAGAAGATAGAATGTCACTGAAAACACATTTCCAGACTCCTTCTCAAGTAAAAATCCAGTCCCTTCTAGTGGATTCATGCCAATAATGTTTCAGCATTTCTATACATGATCAGACCACTCCCATCTCATCTTGGCTTCAGTCCTTTGTGAACCGTAGAAGCCTGTACTGTCTAGGATACTGTAAGCAGAAAGCCAGCCTTTACACTCAAGCAGAACAGATTTGGGTGGAGAGTCCTGGTAAAGTCATAAACAATTTATAAACTTAAGCATTTAGAAAGTCTTGATTAAAGGTTTAAATCCTTAGAGTTTTTTGCCAATGAAATATACAGTTTCACTGTTTTCAGTAACCATGCTTTGGAAATCTTGGGAAAAAATCCTACTATATAGCTTGGCAAATTTTTAATATTTAATCAGCTAACCTAAAAAAATGCTTATGAGGAAAATCCTAAATACTGATATGTGTATAAATGCTTTATATAAATCTCTTCAAAATATTATCTGTATGAATTGAGATAGGTTTTTGCATTGATAGTGGCTGGGAAATTCAAACCAATTTTGAAAAAAGAGAAGACAAGAGTTTAACCCAATCAGACAGAATGTCAGAAAATTGAGTTGTGATTTTTCTTTAATACATAGCTAATTATGGCTCTCCAAAATTTGACAAAACTGCTTCAGTGCAAGCAATTAATTCTTTAAGGTCACTTTTATTGCCCAAGAAGGCTTAGTGATCTACTATCTAACTCATCCTTTCCTTTCCAATTTAATGTAACCAGTGAAATTCCATCATATGGACTGTCACAGTCACAGAGTGATGGTTAAATCAAAGACTTATTAAAAATCAACATAAATAAACATGCCAATATACTTAACTGGAAGATTTTATTCAAGGTTTCTCAAGATCAAGGACTAGATCTTGTATCATCTTTTAAATCCCAGAATTGTATAGACCTTTACACTTGGTAAAATCTCAAAAGATTTTGGTCAAGAGCATGAAGAAACTGACTTAAAATTTCACTAAAATAATTTTCTCAGCTCAATATATTCTTATAAAGGCAGAATTAATACTGGAAGATTGTTATATTAATACACTATTCTTTAAACTTTGGCTTTTAAATACCTCACCCTAAGACTGAAATTATTTTTGCAGTAAGCCTATCTTAAGTGAGCACAAAAGAGATTATAAAGTGGAAAGAATGAGCAAAAGAAACAGAGAACAGGTGTGCAGAGGAAGTGAAAGTACACATGAAGAGGAAGAAAGTTCCAAGCACTCCAAGGGAGGAAAAAAGCAATTAGCAAAATCAACTCTACTCATTTATAAAGAATTTCATAAGGGATTTTAAAAAATAACAATCAATGAAAAGATCTTTAAAGAAGAAAAAAGAAATGAATCACTTTAATTCAATTCGATAAAAGTTTTTCTTTATTTTCTGAGTAATAGATTCCTTCCTCAGGCCCTCCAAGGCCAGGTCTTTGCAGTCAGCAGAAAATGAAGCTGAGCAACTATTTGCTGAATTTTAATTTAAACAGCTGTAGATCAGAATAATTTGGGTCAATTATGATCAAGGATTCATGTCACTGTGATAGCTTCCAGTATCTGAGTTAATGATCTCGTCCCTGAGTGTGTAGTGAAAAGAACATTCGATAAGAGGTCAAGGAGTGCTGTATGCTTTTTTCAAATTCATCATTGAATTAGCAACTGTTAATCTCTCTGGGACATAGGGTTATCATCTGATCACTGTAGATAATATCTGCACAATTGAGTTGTCTTGATAAGCAATGAGACTCTGTATGTAAATAATTTTGTAACTATAAAATATTTTGTAAATTAATGAATTTATTGTGAATACTCCCTCTCTTGTCATCCCATCACACTTTGTACAGGTTTGCATGAACTTTTTTTAGTAAGATATTATAAAGGATATGGCTGAAAAGTAAAGTATTTTGATATTAACATAAAAAACAAATGGAGAGAAAAAAAATGCTCCAGTGTACATTATGTATTAATATAAAACAAAGTGCTTTTTGGAAAAATCCTCAATAGTATTCAAATTATATTTAGGTGGGTGATACATGTATGATTTCACACTTTTTGATAATCATGTATAATTTTTCGTTAATCCATAATAAGTGACCTTATATTTTCAATGGAACTAAATTAGGTTTGTTTCCATTTTACTGATGCTAAAATATTATAAAACTGAACTTTTAATTAAGTACATTTAAATAAAAGCAGCTCTTTCAAAAGCTGAAAATGTCATTAAGATTTTATGTGCATATGGCTTGCTTTTTTATCATTAGGGATAATATTTTTTACTATAACATATGCAAATATTAGCAGTAATAGCAGGTCTTGTTTAGAAATTTGGTTTCATCTGAAATCTAACTCAAATATAACTAGAGTGGGTGAATCCATATGAACCAAAACTCCAAACTCTGTGAAATTTCCTCCTAACTTTACATTACTTTGAAACCTCCAAGAATCATATGACTTAAACAACAACATATAGATAATCAGAGTTTTCAAGAAACTAAGAAACTAAAACAGAATTTTTTACTAGTTCCTTTAGTGAGAGAGAGACAGTTTTTCTTGTTACTGTTACACTTAGTTGCTGCTACTGATGTTTTTTGTGAGGGATCTATTTAAATTTTCTTTAGATTTAACCACTAAACATGGTAATGAAGTGGGATACATGAAAAATAATCCTAACATTGTCCAGAGGTACTAAAACTGTCTTTTAATAACTGAAGTATAGGAATATTTTTAGATAGTAAAGATTTTATAATTAAAAATTATGAAAGATTATTTAAGATTAAGATAAAAAAGTTACAGTTATGATGAAAAAAATTTTTTACTTGGCTTTTTAAATGTTATGTCTATTGTTTTTTCTCTTATATTAGCATAGTCGAATAAAAAACTATAACTCTTATGAATGTATTAATAAAACCTATCTTCAAAGCTGGGCTTGACTTCAAAAATACATTCAAATATTAAAGACTGACAATTTTGTATTAGAAATTCAATATAGACCCCTTGTTTATTAAAAATAAAACCTCATATACTTGTTATTAAAAATATACATACTATTCTACCTTAACCTGGAATTACAGAATTTTACTTTTTTTAAAAAAAGGAAAAGAAAGATACTCCTTTGGATAGAATGAGAATTTCCCTTTTATTATGATATTAGAGAAAGACTCAGAGATTCTGCAGATCAGCAATTTTATTTTACTCATGAGAAATTTTTCTAGCTGATAGCTTTGAAAACCCATGTCTGCTGTATCATGAGTTTACTTGTCTTTAGGTTCTATTATGGTTGCTCTTGAGTGCACAGAAACTTAAATCGGATATATTTTTTTAAACTGTCCAAAGAATTACTCAAATGTACTTAAAAATATATTTTTTAAATAATTTTCAATAGTTTTACAAGAGAAGAAAATTTATATTTATACTGTCCTTTAAAAAGACATGGGCATCCCTCACAGTTCAGCTGGTAAAGAAACTGCCTGCAATGCAGAAGATCTGGGCTTGATCCCTGGGTTGGGAAGATCCTCTGGAGAAGGAAAAGGCTACCCACTCCTGTATACTGGCCTGGAGAATTCCATGGACTGTATAGCCCGTAGGGTCCCAAAGAGTTGGACATGACTGAGTGACTTTTATGTCACTTAAAAAGACATAGAACTATTAAATACTTAATCTTTCTATTTTCTCAAAGTAAAATGCTATCTATGAGTCTGGATATCTATTCTGGTATCTATGAAAACCTCTGGCATCCTCATACTCATTTTTATCCTTTATATATTCCCAGGGATTGGCACTAATGGTGAAGAACTAGCGTGCCAATGCAGGAGACCTCAGAGACGTGGGTTTGATCCTGAATCGGGAAGATCCCCTGGAAGAGGATATGGCAACCCACTCCAGTATTTTTGGCTTGGAAAATCCCATGGACAGAGGAGTATGGTGGGCTACAGTCCATGGGGTTACAAAGAGTCAGACATGACTGAAGCAACTTAACACACATGTACACATGAAACACTATGGCAAGAAACATGGCTGCCAGCAAAATCAGATTCAGCCACCTCTAGACTGAGCCATTTCACTTTCATTTTTCACTCTCATGCATTGGAAAAGGAAATGGCAACCCACTCCAGTGTTCTTGCCTGGAGAATCCCAGGGACAGGGGAGCCTGGTGGGCTGCTGTCTATGGGGTCGCACAGAGTTGGACACGGCGGAAGCGACTTAGCTGCAGCAGCAGCAGTGTTACTTGAAAGGCTAAAAATAGATTTTCCATTTGAGCAGCAGCTGAGTCATGTGCTCATCTTTAAACCAATCTCTGTGTCCAGGGGAAATGGATATTGTAATAAATTGGATTAAAATGAGTCTTTCTTGTTTTCAATATTTTTGAAATAGTAGTTCTGAATCTAAGAAATAAACAATTACCAGAAAGTTGTGGACCTGTAATTCTAAGTAACACCTAGAATCATGGACCAATAACCATCAGTTCAGTTCAGTTCAGTCTCTCAGTCATGTCCAATTCTTTGCAACCCCATGGACTGTAGCACACCAGGCCTCCCTGTCCATCACTAACTGCCAAAGTCTACCCAAACCCATGTCCATTGATATGATGATGCCATCCAACCAACTCATCCTCTGTCATCCTCTTCTTCTCCTGCCTTCAATCTTTCCCAGCATCAGGGTCTTTTCCAGTGACTCAGCTCTTCACATCAGGTGGCCAAAGGATTGGAATTTCAGCTTCAGCATCAGTCCTTTCAATGAACACCCAGGACTGATCTCCTTTAGGATGGACTGGGACGGTGGTGGCAACTAGACACCAAGAATAGTGGAGACTAGAGGTCAAAATAGGAGCAAGGAAGGGAAGGAATAAAAAGGCAAACGATCCCACACACCTGCCAAGAGGGGAAGACAGCTTATGATCCCCATCTCTCAACTTCCTCTTCCTTCCTTACTTGAAGGAAGGAAGTATACACACTCAAACAGCAGCATACACATTCAAACAGAAAAAACTCTAAGAGATAACATCCTCTGCATGGTAGCCTATCAAATAGATATCTATAATAAATTCAAATCATTTCCTCTTGTTGGGCATTTATATTTTATACAAGTCTCTGAGTACTTCTATAGGATTAATTAATTGAGGTAAACTAGCTGGATTATCAGGTATAAACATTTTAAGAATATTAAGCCAAATTGCTTGTCAGTAAGACTTCATTAATACTTACTAGTGGCACATAAGCAGCACCTTGTTTTGAGCTCTTGCCAACATTGACTGTCAAAATGAAAACACATGTATATTTTATAATTTAAGGAACAAAAGTTTCCTTTTCCAAAAATAGAATAACATAATAACTCTGATTATAAAAACTGCTACATGTTTCGATCAAGAAAAGTCAAGCAATCAAAATGCTACAAAGAGAATCAAAAGCCCCCAAACCTCTCAACCCAGAGATATTTATAATTAAGATTTTGGAGAATCTCCTCCAAAACTTTTTCTATCCATCTATTTCAATACATGTACACAAAAATTCTATGAATGTGATTGCATTATAATGCCATTTTATTATAAAATTTTTCACTCTACAATAGAGCACGTATTGGGTTGCTCAAAAAGTTTGTTCAGGTTTTCCAAGTGATGTTATGGAAAAACTTGAATGAATGTTTTGGCCAACCCAATGCATCTTTCCATGCCTCTGTGTGTTTGTGTGTGTGTGTGTAAAAGTGAAAGTGTTAGTCATTTAATCATGTCTGACTTTTTGCCACCCCATAGACTGCAGCCAATCAGGGTCTTCTTTCATGGAATTCTCCAGTCAAGAATACTAGAGTGGGTTGCTATTCCCTTCTCCTGGGGACTTTCCTGACCCAGGGATTGAACCCTGGTCTCCTGCATTTCAGGCAGATTCTTTACTGTCTGAGCCACCAAGGAAATATATATATATATGTATATATATATATACACATATATATAATTTTAATAAGCAAAGTAATAAGTTTTTGTATTCCTACACTTCATTATCAGGTTATCTACTAAAAAAAATCTAAGATTATTTTTGACCTTTACTATAAACAATACTGTCACAAATACCTTTGAGCTTATAGTTTTATATACTTTATACATACTTATGTAATGATTCCTTTAAGAAAATATATTTTTAGAGGGCTCTCTGGGATCTAATAGCATTTTAAAGTTATCCTCCAAGTCATAATGAATGTGTGCTTCCTTTAGACCATCCGTTTGCAAAAATGGCCAATGTGATTGGGAGTAGTATGGACAAATTTGATTTTTTTAATAGTAGATATCAAATGTACCAACATTTAGAAAATCTGCATATAACCATTTCCAAAAGACTAAGGTATGATGTTATGTCATCAGAAAAAGATACACTATCTATTGAAAAGTGCAAGATAGGATAATGAATTAAGGAACATTTGAAAAGTTTATTAGTATGGCTTTAGCTCTCACAGTGCAACTAACCTTTAAGAAACTATCACTTGTGAACTGTTGGTGTAATATCAAAGAACATCAAAAATTATATGAAAGGGCTCTTAAAAGTCTCCTCCTTTACTAACTACATATCTGTGTGGGGCTATAGTTTTTAATTCATATATTTCAGCCAAAACCACAGTGCAGTAAATTGACAGCAGAAGCAAACATGAGAATATACTTGTCTTCTATCAAGCCAGACATTAAAGACATTTGCAAAAATTGTAAAACACTGTAGCTCTTCCCCTAACCACGTTATTTTGGAAAATATAATTATTTGTCATATAAGTAAGCTGGTTTTATGGCAGCAGGTGATGGGTTTGTTGTTTCAGTCACTAAATCATGTCCAATTCTTTGTGACCCCATGTAATGCAGCATGCCAGGCTGCTCTGTCCTTCACCATCTCCCAGAATTTGCTCAAATGCATGTCCATTGAGTCAGTGATGCCATCCAACCATCTCTTCCTCTGCTTCCCTCTTCTTTTTTACTTCAGTCTTTCCTAGCATCAGGGTCTTTTCCACAAGTCGGCTCTTTGCATCTGGTGACCCAAGTACTGGAGCTTCAGCTTTGGCATTAGTCCTTCCAATGACTATTTTGGGTTGATTTCCTTCAGAATTGACTGGTTTGATTTCCTTGCAGTCCAAGAGATTTTCACCTCCAGCACCACAATTTGAAAGCACCAAATCTTTGGCACTCAGTCTTCTTTATGGCCCAACTCTCACATCCATACATGGCTACTGGAAAAACCATAGCTTTGACTATACAGAACTTTGTTGGCAAAGTGATATCTCTACTTTTTAATATGTTGTCTAGATTTGTCATGGCATTCTTGGGCTTCCCTGGTGGCTCAGCTGGTAAAGAATCCACCTGCAATGCAAGGGTTCAATCCCTGGGGTGGGAAGATCCCCTGGAGAAGGGAACAGCTACCCACTCCAGTATCCTGGCCTGGGTTAAGGATCAGTCATCCTTTAGTTTCACTGCAGTCACCAGCTACAGTGATTTTGGAGCCCAGAAAAATAAACTCTGTCACTGCTTCCACTTTTCCCCCTTCGATTTTCCATGAAATGATGGGATTGACTGCCATGATCTTAGTTTTTTGAAAGCTGAGTTTTAAGTCAATTTTTTAAACTCTCTTGTTTCACCCACATCAAGAGGTTCTTTGGTTCTTCATCTCTTTCTTCCATTAGAGTGGTAGCATCTGTATATCTGATATTGTTTATATTTCTCCCAGCAAACTTGATTCCAGCCTGACATTTCACATCATGTACTCTGAATATAAGTTAAATAGACAAAATGACAATATACAGTCTTGACATACTCCCTTTCCAGTTTTAAACCAGTCAGTTATTCCCTGTAAGGTTCTAACTGTTGATTCTTGACCTGCATATAGGTTTCTCAGGAGGCATGTCAGGTGGTCTGGTATTCCCATCTCTTGAAGAATTTTCCACAGTTTGTTGTGATCCATACAGTCAAAGGCTTTAGCATAGTCAATGAAGCAAGAGTAGAGGTTTTTCTGGAACTCTCTTGCTGTCTCCATGATCCAACGAACACTGGCAATTTGATCTCTGGTTCCTCTGACTTTCCTAAATTCGGCTTGAACATCTGGAAGTTCTCAGTTCACATACTGCTGAAGCCTGGCTTGAAGGATTTTGAGCATTACCTTACTAACATGCAAAATGTATTTTGAACATTCTTTGACATTTCCCTTCTTTGGGACTGGAATAAAAACTGACCTTTTCCACTCCTGTGGCCACTGCTGAGTTTTCCAAATTTGCTGACATACTGAGTGCAACACTTAACAACATCATCTTTTAGGATTTGAAATAGCTCAACTGGAATTCCGTCTCCTCCACTAGCTTTGTGTGCAGTAATTCTTCCTAAGGCCTACTTGACTTTCCAGAAAGTCTGGCTCTAGATGAGTGATCACGCCATCACTTATCTGGTTACCTGGGTTATTAAGACCTTTTTTTGTATAGTTCTGTGTATTCTTGCCACCTCTTTTTAATCTCTTCTGCTCCAGTTAGACGCTTATTGTTTCTGTCCTTTACTGTGCCCAGGCTTGCAAGATACGTTCCCTTGATATCTCTGATTTTCTTAAACAGCTCTCAAGTTTTTCTGATTCTATTGTTTGCCTATATTTCTTTGCATTGTTCATTTAAGAAGTCCTTCTTATCTCTCTTTGCAATTCTCTGAATCTTTGCATTTGTTATTCATTTAAAATAAATTAACAAATGTGTACTTTTATTTCTTAGCTTTAATTTACAATATAGCAAATAGAAGTAGATAAAATCCATGTAAACAAAAATTTGGTGGTCCATTTTTAAGAATATAATAGAATTCTGAGACTATCATGTTTTCAGCACCTGACCTAATCAATAGAAAATTACTCAGATGCCCATATCCTAAGAAATGAATAATACTGAAGAATCTGATAGTCAACACAGTGTTTCATCTGAAGGATGTCCACCAATCTCCTCCAATTTCTAAATCTTGGGCGATTTTTCCTTACAGTGCTTACTATATCAAAGATCACATTTTATTATTTAAATTCAGTACTTAAAATTTAAAATGTGTGCCAGAGGAGGCCCTTACAAAAACAGGATCATGTCTACTTTAAACTACAAATTTAAACATAGGTAGGATGACGATCTTGATACTAAGTTTTTTCCATAATGGACTACAGAACCACAAAGGAACAGTGAACTCCCCCCTCCCCCTAGAATCCCAAGTACAAAAGAAGTAGGTTATCAGTTATGATGTTCTTAGAGCAGGACATGAAGAATGGCATGCAGGGCCAGCGAAGGCACAAAACATATCTGTGATAGGCTTTTTGAAGCAAAGAATTAGAAAAGAGAGGAAAACAAAACAAAACCAAGAACAATCTCCATCCCTCTTGACAAATGCAGGCCATCTGGTCACTTTAATGAAGCATATGGCTACTAAACATTAGCTGAGTGTTCCTTCTGTTGTCCTTATAGAAACGAGAACTCAGGAGACTACAATTTCTTATTTTAAAACAACCAACTGAAAAAGGCATCTATTTGAACTATGAATTCCATAGAAGACTGAAAGTACAAAGCTGACTTTGAGGGCAAAACTGCCATATTTACATGTCTGGAGTTTATATTTCATGACAGGGTTGTAGCCGAAGTAACTAGGGTATGGCTCCCTATAGGCATAAATATTAGGGCACCTTAAGACAAAGTGGGTTCATGCATATTCTTTCAGCACAACCAGTCAGTGCATGCAGTATGTAAGAGACAAAGAATGCAATACAGTGAGTGAAGGAGCCCGCTATCTAAATCTTAAAGTTAAACCTAAGGCTGAGCAATCCATTTTTCATAGGATTTACAGTCAAACGAAGGCTGTATACAGTCAAAGGGGGAAAAACATTACCTGACCCATAGTTTGGGTAAAACTTTAAGAGTTACTGAGTAACTAAGGTGTTCCCTCTTCCTGTGAGCAGCAAGCCACTTGAAAAAACCACATCTGGAGAATCAATAGAGACCTCTGGGGATGTTTGGATTCCCTCAGCTCCTCTTCACTGGAGAGCCAAAAGGTGCCTCAGGGGAAATAGTTCAAGACATAAAAAAGTAAATAGAAATGTCATTTTATTCAAGAAAGCCATGTCTGTCTTGTCTTCTTTATTAAATGTCTCTTCTTTCAATGCAATCGCCTCCATTTGTTTTTTTCACATACTTTGAATTATACATAGTGGCCTAGTTTTACATTGTCTCAGCTGAAGTGGCCAGAGAGCAGAGATGAATAAAACTCCATCTTAAGAGAGGCCAAACAGAGGCCAAACAAAGCCAAGTGCAGGTTTGCCAGAGGGATGAAAATAATTTCAATTCAATAGGTGTTTTCTCAGGTACTAAAAGTTCCATGGAAAGTTCTCATTTCTCTCTCTCCCCATTCTTTTTCTCTCTCCCCCCATATATATGTATACATATAAATATATAGTGTGAATATATATATGTATGTATGTGTTTATATATATATATATAAAAACATATATATATAAATACATATATATATATTTATATATATATTCTCTCTCTTCTAGTCTAGGTAGAATGATAAGATGAGAAAGCCTATTGTTTTCCCATGGTGGGTTTTCTCTTGCTGCCTCTAACACCACCAGCACAAAGAGAGAATTATAAACCAAGAAGGCTGCAGTCCCTGTCTGTTTTGTTTTAAAACGTGACAGTAGAGAGAAAAAGCCCATTCCTACCAGCAGTTCAGTCTTAGAAAGATCCCGCTGCTGCTGTTGCTGCTAAGTCGCTTCAATTGTGCCCAACTCTGTGTGACCGCATAGACAGCAGCCCACCAGGCTCCTCTGTCCCTGGGATTCTCCAGGCAAGAATACTGAAGTGGATTGTCATTTGCTTCTCCAATGCATGCATGCATGCAAAGTCGCTTTAGTCGTGTCTGACGCTATGCAACTCTATGCATAGCAGCCCACCAGGCTCCCCTCTCCATGGGATTCGCCAGGCAAGAATACTGGAGTGGGTTGCCATTTCCTTCTCCAGAAGGATCCAGAGGGACACACAAACCATGTATACACACACTTCAGGGAGACAACATTTTAATCTAGTTATTTTATTTTAGAAAGTTTATCCTTATGAATGAAAATTGCAGTTCCAAGGACAAACATCATTTTTTACATATAAACTGCATAGAAAGGAAGAAAGATAGTGCTAAATCGTGTCCAGTTCTTGAGACCGCATGGACTGTAGCCTGCCAGGTTCCTCTGTCCATGAGATTTTCTAGGCAAAAATACTGGAGTGGGTTGCCATTTCCTTCTTCACATCCATAGACTTTAGTATCTTTGGTGCAGCCTCCATGGACAGGTATTCCTTTGATAGCTGAACAACTGTTCTGTGCATAGCATCAACTCTTCAATCTTTTTCTCTTCTAACTCCTTCCTATCTTCCACTATCTCTTAAGAAACATTTAATTGTCTAATAACAAGTTGATCCTTAAACATGGAAATGGTGGGACTTTCCCCTAAAATCTAGTTTATGTTAAGATATAACTGCTTACAATAAAAATGAAAAGTGGACTGCTTTTTCTGGGCCAGTTCTTTCCTCTTAAGCTTTCTTAATTTCCTATATCTAAGTTCAAAGGTTATATCTGCAATATCAAATTAGGCCAAACTGAGCCAGCTACTCTTTGCACCTACCCATTTCCCAACTAAACACAATACATGTAAACTAAGAGACGTCATTTTTAAAATGTAACAGAACGATTACACGTACATGTAACTTTCTCCTCCATACTGCTGAAACCTTAGAAACAAAAAATACTCCAAAGGGGAAAAAATAATTTGAAATCATGACATATGTTAAAAACAAGAAAAGAACCCAAAATAGAGTTGTTTATGCTAAACACCACATCAATAGATGGAGGCGTCATTATAGTTTTAGCTCTCACAGACATGGAATTTTTAAACCATTTAATCAAGAATCACCTGATCAGTCCTTGTTAGGTAGTCTCTCTGATAGATCCTTGCCATCCCACGAAAAGACAGTAATCTTGCAGTAGCCAACCCATTTTTTTTTTTTTTTTGCCTAGTACAACTTCTTTGTTTCTGTTCCTTTCTGCTTACAAAATCTCTTGCCTTGCATAGCTCTTTGGAGCTCCTTTGCATGCTCAGTGACTCACTTGTATCAGACTCTTTGTATCCCATGGACTGTAACCAGCCAGGCTTCTCTGTCCATGGGATTTTCCAGGCAAGAATACTGGAATGGGTTGCCATCTCTTCCCTTTGGAGCTCCCATCTACCTGCAAATTGGATCCTGCCTGATTGGTGAATCACTGAATAAAGCCAATAAGATCTTTAAAATTTTACTCAACTGAATGTTTTTAAACACAATTAACTTATCATATCTAATTCAGTCTAATGTACCCTTTACCCAGATTAATAAAATATTTTATTCATTTTGATACCAGTTTTGTATTGTTGGTTATGTTTTTTTTTTTTTAATTATATCAGTTTGCTCTCTAGATTATACTAAAAATTATTCCTATTTTTACTAAGGTAGAGGAAATCTTTAAAAATTTCCTTATCTCAGGAATCCAGCTAGAAGAGTAAGTGATATAAAAACAGACATGTATAAAGTGTTGTTTCGATTTCACTAAGTCAGAGACAGAAGTTAAACTAACTGTTCCTTAAAGGGATTATATGGACCGCCTTGTGTTGTTGGCATAGGGATCTTAACAGTGGTTTATCACATAATGGCCACACTACTATAAGCACAGTCCCAAATACACAGTCCCAGTTACTGCTGCAGAGGCTGCAATTTCAAATCTCACTCTTAATCCTAAACCAAGTCTAATCTTAGTCTCAAATCACCTCCTTAGACTTGACTCACCAGAGTTTAAAAAGAGATTTGTTCTTTCATTTAATCTACATTGCAGAGAGAGTGTGAGAAGTAAATCTGTCAATAATACCAAGACCTTTAAAGTTAAGTAATGTATGGACAGAGATTATAGGAACAATTGCTTGCCCTTACATATCAACATTAACAGTATATGTCAAAGTTTTACTTAAAAGTAAAATAAGAAATGCTTGGAAAACTAAAATCGGATGGTTTAAAAGTTGGTAGACCTGAAGCTTTGCTACTTAATAAATATGTGATGAGCTTTACCAGGCATTTTTAAGCTTTATTTTTTAACTATAAAAAATTAATCATATTATTTCTCATTCTACATGGATAATTTGTTAGGATTAAGTTATGGAAGTTACTTAAAAACACTTTAAGCAAGCTAAGCAAATACTATTACATAAAATATGAGAACTATTTGAACTGACAGTTCAGATAAAGTTTTTATGCATGATTTTTGTAAAGTTGGTAGAATTTTTGCACCATAAAATTCATGCACTGGTCCCTGGTTCCATCTATAAAATGATTTCTCCATTATCAAGACAGAGTGTTATTAATGATCTGATCACTTAAGGATTCTTGAGTTTTGAGATGAACTCTAACATTGCTTCTTTAAGGAAAGCATATAATCACATTCTACCCTTAATATTTTTCACCTAGGAAAATAAGGAATGAAATGCACACCTCTGTCATAATCAGTATTTTAAAAATTAATGCTTTGAATTTATGTAGCATTGAAATATAATATTTACTATATCACAAAGAAGGCTGGCTTATTCTAGGAAAAAAAACATATTAACACCCTTAGTGTTGACAAAAAGTAAAGAGACAGGAAAAGACTCATTGTTGAAAGAAGATCTTTCAAATTTTCTAGTTCTAGAAAAGTATCCTTGAAGTGCATGAGGTAATGTGAGTATTTTATTCAACTATACATTAGGAATGAACTTCACACATACTAGAGTCTGGTGGCATTGGCCAGGTGCAGATTAAGTGTTGTTGTTCAGCCACTGTTGTTCAGTTGTGTCTGACTCTTTGTGACCCCATGGACACATAGGCCAGGGTCCTCTGTCCTCAACTATCTCCCAGAATTTGGTCAAATTCATGTCAGTGTGAATCAGTCAGTGATACTATCTAGCCATCTCATCCTTTGCTGCCCCTTCTCTTCCTGCCTTCAATGTTTCCCAGCTTAGAGGGCGTTTTCCAATGAGTTGGCTCTTTGCATCAGGTGGCCAAAGTATTGGAGCTTCAGCTTCAGTATCAGTCCTTCCAGTGACTAGCAGATTAGGTTAGCTGGCAATTATCTGTAAGGCTGGAGCAAGAAAACTCTTCTGAAAAATCATTCTTTGTTTAAGTACATCTTAGAGTCTGGACTCAGAACTGATGCTCAAAGTCAGGACTATTCACATTGAATGAATATCCCTTATTTTTGAGGAAATAAGAATTTATTTTACAATATTTGCATTTGCAAAGGGTCCAGGTGTCATTTTCTGATTGTCGTTCACTACTTTCAATAACTTGTCAATGTACCTTATTAAAAATAGTGAAAGTCACTCAGTCATATACAACTCTTTGTGACCCCATGAAATATAGCCCATGGAATTCTCCAGGTCAGAATACTGGAGTGGGTAGCCTTTCCCTTCTCCAGGAGATCTTCCCAACCCAGGGGTCAAACCCAGGTCTCCTGCTTTGTGGGCAAATTCTTTACCAGCTGAGCTACCAGAGAAGCCCAAGAATATTGGAGTGGGTAGCTTATCCCTTTTCCAGTGGATCTCCCTGACCCAGGAATTGAACCACGGTCTCTCAACCTTTAAAACAAAAAGTTAAGCAGTTTAGCTAGTCAAATTGAGTTTATTCAGGAATAGCAAAGGAATTCCAACCCACGACATGCAAACTATCTTTTCTAAAAGATTATTATTTTAATGACTGTATAAGATTTAAAATTTTGGAATAGGATATTAATACTTAAAGCTGTGTCAAGTAAGCAATAGGCATTAATCTGCGTTTTAAAAATAGAATTTTTATAAAATTTTTATTTGTGCCCAAAAAAATCAGCCAGAGGATATAAAAAGTAAGCATAACATTTCTGTGTATTTGTCCAAATTATTGCTCAACTACACCTTGAAAATACTTTTTTCTGCTCAATTTTCTGATATTATTTAAAGAGATGCTCTCAGAGAAGGGCATGGCAACCCACTCCAGTATTCTTGCCTGGAGAATCCCATGTGTATGTTGCAGGAAGGGGGACCCCTTCCAGGGCCCGAAACTGAGCTCTTGTCTAACAATCAGAAATGAATTGTCCAAGGAGACACGTGTGCTGACAAAGCAAGAGATTTTATTGGGAAAGGGCACCCAGGTGGAGAGCAGTAGGGTAAGGGAACCCAGGAGAACTGCTCTGCTGCGTGGCTCGCAGTCTCAGGTTTTATGGTGATGGGATTAGAATGATGGCCAATCATTCTAATTCAGAGTCTTTCCTGGTGGTGCACACATTGCTCAGCCAAGATGGATGCTAGCAAGAGGGATTCTGGGAAGTGGACAGACATGCGGTGTCTCCTTTCGACCTTTCCTGAACTCTTCCAGTTGGTGGTGGCTTATTAGTTCCGTATTCCTTATCAGGATCTCCTGTCATAAAACAACTCATGTAAAAGGTTACTATGGTGGCTGGCCAGGACGGGAGGTTTCAATCAGTGTGATTCCCCTAACTGATAGAGAAGCTTGGTGGGCTTTGTCCATTGGGTCACAAAGAGTTGGACATGACTGAGCGACTAACACTTTATTAGAGGAAAAACAGTAAAAGTTCTAGCTAAGAGAATATAACCGGGGAACTGCTCTACATCTGGCTTCATCTCTGGAAGAGTAATCAATCCTTGTGCTAATTAGATCCTGGAAATTTATGATGTTTTTATAAGGCAATGTGGTCAAGTTGGTGCAAATGAAAGCTACAGCCAAATTTATAGGAAAATGTGTCCTATAGATAGACTTTCCAAGTACATATCAGAAAATATAATATAATGACAAGTTGAATGAAAGGTTAGTCATTCAGCCGTGTTCGACTCTTTGTGATCCCATGGACTGTAATTCACCTGGCTCCTCCATCCATCAATTCTACTGGCAGGAATACTGGAGTGTGTTGCCATTTCTTTTTCCAGGGGATCTTTCTGACCCAAGGATTGAACCTGGATCTCCTGCATTGCAGGCAGACTTTTACCATCTGAGCTACCAGGGAAGCCCCTAAGGACAAGTTATAGATGAGCAAAATTTTTTTCTGGAAANCTGGCAGGAATACTGGAGTGTATTGCCATTTCTTTTTCCAGGGGATCTTTCTGACCCAAGGATTGAACCTGGATCTCCTGCATTGCAGGCAGACTTTTACCATCTGAGCTACCAGGGAAGCCCCTAAGGACAAGTTATAGATGAGCAAAATTTTTTTCTGGAAACAAATGTTTCTCAGGAAATAAATGTGTTGCTTTTTTGCACAGCTGGTGAAGAAATAGTACAAGTATCCATAATATGAACAACTGATCAATGTTTCTCAACACATAGAATAAGAAGACCAGATGTGTCTCTAAACCTTGGAATGATCACACATTTTCCTGTTTTATTTAGTTATCAATACACAAAAATTGATAAAGAATCACATCTCAGATATAATTTCTTAAACTAAGAAATATCTAAATCATATTTTTCTGCTCCTTTAATTTTTAATGATTTCTAGATTTACCAAAAAGAAGTTGAAAACTGAGGACACTAAAGTTCAATTCTAAGTGAATATCACTGAAAGGCTTGCAGCTCAACACAATAGTTAGTGACTACCCATTATGTGCAAAGCACTGTGCCTGGGGCTGAAAGAG
The DNA here is from genome assembly GCA_006410615.1 of Neotragus moschatus. Taxonomy (NCBI): domain Eukaryota; kingdom Metazoa; phylum Chordata; class Mammalia; order Artiodactyla; family Bovidae; genus Neotragus; species Neotragus moschatus. Next base: position 1,088,472 of record SJYA01000944.1, read on the forward strand.
ACAAACATACAACAAAATTAAGTCTAGCACAATGAAATAAGTGCTAAAATAAAGGAATATATCAAGCACGGTGATTAAGGAGAAGAAAAAGATTAACTCCTCCTGAAGGTGTTGCAGAGGAAGAGACATCTGGTAAGTTTGAAGAATGAGGAGTTTGCTTGGACAGAGTTATAGAGGGCTTTCTCTAAATCCAGAGAACTTTGTAGTAACTAGGGGATGAGAGAATTCAAGGAAAAAACCTGAGATGAATCCATGAAAAGGTCAGTGGGAGCCACTTCAGGTGGAGTTATCTACAGCAGACTAAGAAAAGACATAGTCACATTGGAATTTTAAATTCATTAGTTAGGCCATTTTCTGAGAATAACTGTGAAGGGACAATACTGAAGGTAGAAATATTTGTAAGGGATTGTAGTATTCTGGGTAAAACAGAAGAGTCTAAACAGGGACACAAAGGAAGTCCTCAATAAAACTTCATGGAAGAAGGGAGAAAAGGAGAAAGAGTGGTTGGGAAGAAGAGAGGGAGAGAGGAAGTCAAGTCTTAGTGCTCTCATTCCTAAGACAAGGAAACTGAAGTCCTGAGAGAGAAAATGCCTGGTCATCTCTAGAGAAATAGAATGTTAGAGCTGCTAGGCCAGAGCATTTTAGATCAAGGAAGCGAATTTGACTTAGAGCATTAACAGGAAACTTAAATAAAAGTAAAAGCATCTGCAGAAGTTTTACTGTCTTTGCTGACTTATTTAAAATAGTAATTTTAATCTCATGGAAAGCATGTGTTACTGATTGGAATGTAATGTTTCTGGCAATGTCTTTGTACATATTTTCCAAGTCTTCATGGAATTGGCTTAGATTTTTCTTTCCTTAGTCCAAAGCTTATGTTTGCTGAAATTCTCTTGTAGTACAATATGAAGTTCCTCTTTTCATATGCCTATATTTCTATGTATGTCTTGATTAACAGGAACTTAGGAAACTACAGATAGACTGTAATATAATGTATATTTTATCAAAGCTAAGCATTTATTTGCATTTTTTCAGTATACATGTATGTCTTAAAAAACCAAACAGGGATACAGTTCCTTATTTGTCACTCATTTAAATACCAGCCTTATTATTAAAAATCTTGAATTCAATGAGGTTAACTCTTAAAAACAAATGTGCTATGTTTTATAACCATGCCACAGAAATAATTTAGAACTGAATCAAAAAAGTATAGTTGATTCAAAATGATGCATATCAATTATGAAATTGATGCAAATTTAATATTATCATTATTTCTAAGTTTCTATTTCTGTCAGTGCCAGAACCATTATTCCAGTCTTCTGGACTAAAAGCTTTGACATCATTTTTGATTCTTTCCTGTTTTTGCCCATTATGAGTAATGTATTAGCAAGTCTATTTGTAACTGCTTATGTAAAACTGCCTTGATCCTCTTAATAGTAATGAATCTCTCTCATTTATACTCTTCTACTTCTTTTACCTTTGCTATAGCACTTATTAAAGTATAGCTTGTATAACAGCTGTGAAATTACCTGTATTTTCTACTGAGAGAAAGGACAATACCTTGTTTAAATTTTCAACCCCCTCAATGTCTAACTTTCCACCTGTGTAAATATGACTACTATATAGTACAGGGAACTCTATTCAGTGCTCAGTGGTAACCTAAATGGGAAGGAAATCCAAAAAAGAGGGAATCACATGTATCATATGCTGTATACTTTGCTGTACAGCAGAAACTAATATAACAGTGTAAAGCAACAATGAGTAAAGCATATTCAAATAAAAATTAATAAAATAAATAAAAATTTTAAAATTTTAAAGTTTGTATTAGAAACACGCACCATCATCTACGTAGTATGCTTGCCAAATAGAAGTTGCCTAAATATAATCATGAAGAAATAGACATATCCAAGTTAAGAACAACCTGTAAATGGANTAAAGCAACAATGAGTAAAGCATATTCAAATAAAAATTAATAAAATAAATAAAAATTTTAAAATTTTAAAGTTTGTATTAGAAACACGCACCATCATCTACGTAGTATGCTTGCCAAATAGAAGTTGCCTAAATATAATCATGAAGAAATAGACATATCCAAGTTAAGAACAACCTGTAAATGGACTAACTTAGACTATTTGTTAACATAAAAACATAAAATAAGAAGGTAGAGGAAAAAAATAAATAACTACCAAGAACAGTGTTTGATACATAATAGGCATATAGTAGGCAGTTAAAATAAGTTTTTCAAATTCTAAATGTTTTAACTATTAGACAAATTTTGATAAATTAATATTTTCAATGTGATTTTGTACAAGCTCTCTGCTGCCTATTCCATCACATATAAACTTCTCTGTTATTTGTTTAATGTCTCTGACAATATTTCTCCACTGCAAATTTATAGCATATTTATTACCAATTTCCAAACAAAATTCTCTACCCAAGTATACTAAAACTAAGATCATGGTATCCAGTCCCATTGCTTCATGGCAAATAGAAAGGGAAAAAGTGGAAGCAGTGATAATTTTATTTTTTCAGTCTCTGAAATCACTGCAGATGGTGATTACAGCCTTGAAATTAAAAGAAGCTTGCTCTTTGCAAGGAAAGCAATGACAAACCTAGACAGCATATTAAAAAGCAGAGACATAACTTTGCCAACAAAGGTCTGTCTAGTCAAAAGTATGTTTTTTTTTCCAGTAGTTATGTATGGATGTGAGTGTTGGACCATAAAGAAGGCTGAGTGTTGAAGAATTGATGCTTTCAAACTGTGGTGCTGGAAAAGACTCTTGAGAGTCCCTTGGACAGAAAGGAGATCAAACCATTCAATCCTAAAAGAAATGAACCCTGAATATTCACTAGAAGGACTGATGCTAAACCTGAGTGTCCAATATTTGGTCACCTGAGGCAAAAAGCCGACTCATTGGAAAAGACCTTGAANATGGGACTGGATGCCATGATCTTAGTTTTCTAGCTCAGAAGGAGACAAATATAAAATTGCAATGGAAACTGTGATTGAACAGCATAATATGATATGCCCCAACCAGTAAGCCATCGTCCATAAATTAGTAAATGGTCTGAAAGTCCTGTTTCTATGTGAAGTGTAATAAATAAAGTAGATAACTGTGACATATTAATCAAAGAGAAGTGTGAGGGTGAGTGACATCAGCAACATAGTGGAACAGGAGGGCCCCCTCTTGCATCCCTACTCAGCAACAATGATTTGGTAACCATCCACAGACAAAAATGCCTCTGTGGATGTACGGAATATAGGTAGGAGACTGTGAAACGCTGATGAATCCCAAGACAAAGGAAGTTCGTTTTAAGAAAGCAGATCTGGGCCCAGGTGGTAGACTCAACTGTTTTTCTGACCACAGATCACTCTGGACTCCATAACAACCTTGTTCACACACACACTGTCCACCAAGGCACCCAGGAGGAGTCATATCCACCTGTGCCTACAGAACTCAGTGTCAGCTACGGTCCTAAAGTGGTACATGACCCTGCCCCTGTCCCTCAGAGCTGTCAGTCCTAACTGCCCAGGAACCCAGAGTGACACATGCCCAGTCCAGCCCATTTCTGCCCCTAAAGTAAGTTCATTGACTTACTTTGGATCTTGCTCTGATTTTGGATCTTGGAGCAACTCTGTAACCTGACTTCACCACTCTAAGCCTTGGTCCAGAAGCAATCTAGCCACCCAGGGACCTGGAGAGAGCCATGCTCATGGGTGCCTCCAAGGCATCCCACCACTGAAGTGGCCCCATGACACAGTCTAAGCCCCTCTCAGCTGCAGCCCAGGAGCAGTCCAGACTACCCAGCAACCTGATGGGAGGTTCAGAGACCTGTGTCTCTGAATGTAGACCTTCTGACCACTGTCAGGTGTAGATTCTGAAGTGGCCCTGTGACTTGGTTCTAGCCCTTCCCAGCTATCGCCTAGAGCCAATCTTGCCCAGCTAAGGGCCTGTCCAGTGAACTACCAGGAACCTTCCCACTGACCCACAAGGAGACACATCCAACCATGCAGCACACACGGATGAAGACAGATGTCTCAAACATTAATTTCTTCAAAAACTTTAGTTTCCTAGAAACTATAACTCTCCACCAAGCTTCACACTGAGAAGCCTAAACAGGCTCTACTCACTTATCTTTCTCACCACCATCTTATCCAGATGGATACCAAATCTAAGTCATGTCTCAGAAGTGACTTGAAAAATCACTTTTGACATTTGCTCCCACAGCTTTTCGATTCAAACCTGCACCAAGTCTCCCAGAACTGCTGAATCATAGCCTGATTTTTTTCCTCTTACATTTCCCAAGTTGCTTCCAGAGAAAACTTTATTTATTTTATGAATTTAGAAAATAAAGCTGATCACTTCACTCTCAAATTGTTTTTAAGCTTTTGGTTTCTACCTCAAAACTCTTGTTTCCGCTGGTTATTGAAGAAAGCTTCCAATTTTTTGGTTTGGCAAACAAAGCTGTTCACGATTTAGCCCACTGGATTTTTCAAACCATCTCTTTCACACTTGAAATACATTGCTAACTTTTCAGATTTAGCCACCATAAACCAAGAAATTTTAAAGGTGAGTTTATTATGGCCGTGTGAGGTAGGATGAATTAAGAAAAAAATGACAGGGTTAAAAGAAAAAGGCCTTCAACCTGGTCTCAGTTTCACTATTAATTAACTATGATCTTGTGTAAAACTCTTAGCTTAATTTCTAAAATGATGGAGGAAAGTGGGCTGGATTATTTAGGTAAGATCCATTTGTAAGTTTTATAACTAAACAGATACCTACACTGCTATGTGTAATCGTCCCTTGGGGTTTTATATTTGTCTTCTTTTTCCTTAATTATTATTTACACTTATATCAACTTACACCTAAGTGTAAATATAAAATATTTCATGCACAAAGGCAATACTCAGTAAAGTCATTCAATTAAAACTGGAAACTGTAAAATCACGTTTGCAAGATCATATCCCACACTTTGTGAAAATGGTATGAACATTCTAAGTTACAAAAAAAAAAAGACTGACATATGCTTTATTCATTCATTAATTCATCTATTTATTCATCATGTATTTACTAGGCAATTGACTGTTATGTTTCAAGAACTATTCTTGGCGTTATATATGGTGATAAAACAGACATTGCTCCTGCCACTATAGAGTTTATAATGTAGTTATGGTGACAATTAATGGAAATTTTTTTTTAATATTGAAGTACAGAGTGTGACAAAAACTATAAAGACTCAATGAGAGTTTTGTGAGAGATTTACAGGGTGAAGCTGAGGGGTTAGTTCAGATCAGCTGGAACTTAGACATAATAAATTACCACATGGAGCCACCTTGCCACTGAGACCACCTTGTAAGAGGTAGTTCTTGGCGGGTGGTCCAGGTGGACTCCAGGGCCATGATTTTAGCCAGCTTACAGAACGCAATGGGGAGACAGGCGGCTGAATGCTGCCTTGTCACTATCCCTCACCCACACCCTCCTCCACATCACACTTGTGGTTTCCCTGACTCTAGACACTCCCCTACGACCCTCTGCCAGATCATCAGTCTTCATCATTCCAAGGCTTCGAGTGCTCCACCATTCTGCTTCTCAGAAACACTGCAGACCCCTGATCCAGAGACCTGTATTCCAGGCAGGGGCCACTGAGCTCTTTCTGTTGGGATTCCAGACATATCCAAAGACAAATATCACTGACTTTTTAGATTCTGAAAAGAATAGACTGCGGAGTCAGATCTTCAAATGGCTGTAATATCTATCTGTTAGCTTACATAGGATAAATGAAAACATGTTTTTGAAACTGTACAGTGCTATATAACTGCCTTTTTTTCCTTCTCAAGTAGTCCCAGTGGTCTCCTCTCGCTTGCTCCCTCCCCTCTCCCTCTCTTCTTCATCTCCCATTTCCTCCCCTTTCTCCCCTTTTCTCCTTAATCCCTCTATCTCCCTTCGTTCCTTCTTTCCATTCTTTCCTCCCTCAATAATTCTTTTTTTTTTTTTAAGTTTCTATGATGTATGAGACACTTTGGTGGTACGTGAAGTACAAAGACAAATAAAACTGGTGACAAGCATAGACTCTAGAATCAAACTGAATCCGAAACATATTCATCATGCTAAGTGTTTAGCATAGTTCCCAGCGCACTGTCAGTGCTCAAAAACATTCAGGATTTACAACAATGGGATAAAATTTGAAGCAATTAGCTTTATTTAAGAATATTGTGGACATCTTCACAGAAAAGAGGTCCTTTCAATGGGTTTTGAGAGACAAAAAGGAGCTGAAATAACCTGCAAGTAGTGATATTGTGTTCTTGAATTAATAGATTAATAAGTGGGAAAGAGTATTCACTCATTCACTCATACACTTAATGATTACTACTCTGCGGGAACTCAGCTGAGCTTTGAAGGTGTAAAAGTGAATATGAAGTTATTCAGGAAGTATCAACAATGTTCTACAAACTGTAACAACATATTTATAATGCTGATAGGTGTGTGTATATATGTGTGCGTGTGTGTCTGCGTGCTCCATGTGTCCAACTCTTTGTAACCCCATGGACTGTAGCACACAAGGTTCCTCTGTCCAAGGGATTTCCCAGGCAATAATACAGGAGGGGGTTTCCATTTCCTTCTCCAGGGGATCTTCCTGACCCAGGAACAGAACCTGCGTCTCCTGCATTGAGGTGGATCCTTTACCACTCAGCCACCTGGGAAGGCCCACATACACTTATCTTTTAGATATATATACTATCTAGATGCGTGGGATGTGCTTTAACATAACCTAGACTTTGAGGTGACTGCGTGGGCATGAGGGTGTATAGAAGAAAGAAGATTGGACATGAGTTGATAAGCTGGAATTCATACATGGGAATCCTCCAAATTAATTTTCTATGTTTTATATGTTTTAAACTTTCCTCAGTAATAACACATGTCTTCTCCTCAGAAGATTTTTGTATTTATTTTTTGTCCAGTTTTATTGAGATATAATTGACATAAAGCACTGTATAAGTACACAATGTAATTATTTGAATTACATACATCTTGAAATGATTATTACAAAAAATTTAGTGAACATCCATCATCTCATATATATACATATATATACAAAATCAGAGAAATAGAAAACAAACTTTTTCTTGTGATAAGGACTCAGGAGTAAATCTCTCAACAGCTTTCACATGTAACATACAGCAGTGTTAATTATACTGATTCTGTTGTACATTACCTCTCTGGTACTCATCATTTCACAATTGAACGTTTTTACCTTTTAAACTGCCTTCAATAACTTTTATAAAGTGAATATGGGACAGTCAGTCCTCCTTCTACAGTCAGATGTATGACACAGACACTGGACACCAATACTTGCCTTGCAGTGTTACGTTTGCGTAAAGTGAAGTGGAAGTGAAGGTCGCTCAGTCATGTCTGACTCTTTGTGACCCCATGGACTGTATAGTAAATGGAATTCTCCAAGCCAGAATACTAGAGTGGGCAGCCTTTCCCTTCTCCCGGGGAATCTTCCCAACCCAGGGATCAAACCCAAGTCTCCCACACTGCAAGCAGATTTGTTACCAGCTGAGCCACAGAGGAGGCCGCTCTTTGCATAAAACCGTTTTTAAATAAATGGGGGATGAGAACCTCACAATTAATAAAGGATGTTGAGTTCTGGAGGACTCTGTATACAAGTGCTTTTCTTGTTCCCCATGTTAGCGGTTCCCTCAATAGAGAGTTTGGTATGCTTCCTTTTTCAGTGTGAAAGAAATGGGAGGAGCAGGGGGGGATCCTGTAATAAAATACTAGGCAGTTGCCTCATTCTGGTAATTATACAGCACTTCCATCGAAGCTTCTGGAGCTCTAAAGTTCTTTCAAGAGATACATAATCTATCACTTTTCTGTGGAGGGATTCAAAATTAGAGACCCAAAAGTGAATTTTTCAGTATGTTGCCTCTACATAATCAAATAGCTAATGTTCTATAACCTCAGTGCTGTTTTCTCACAGCCTTTACAATTGTACCTGCCTCATGAACGTTTTCATTTAATGCCTCTCTCCAGATGTCTTAATCTGCATTTAATTCCTGCTTGAGCCTACTTTTCCCTTCTGCTCAGATTTTCTGAATTCTTTAGGCTCATTCATATAGTTCCTCTATTCCTATAGTTGCTTGCCAAGCCACCACGTTTAATATCATTAAAATTTTCATTGCTTTATTACTATCTCTCTTTTCCAGACCATTAAACGGAGGCAAATATGTGGGAGGCAAATATAAATAGTATTCCATTAATTAACCAACTAAAATAATAAACTTTTTGATGTTAAAAGGCATAAATATTTCTCTGGTTGATGATATAAATATTTATCTGCATCTATGCATGTATTTACGTTTTCTAGCCCAACTCTTTTCAAAAGACAGAAGGGTTAGGGTATATTTACCATATAGTTTATTAAGATACATAAAAGGCAGGATCAAGGCGATTAAAAGAAGAAACAGCACGTATTAACAGGGGCCAATTTAGCTGCTTTGATGATTAAACATAACATTTGAGCTGCACATTGATGTTTAACAATCTTTTCTTATCACTAGTTAACAAAAGAACCTTAATTTTTACATGTGAAAAGACTGAGATTTTTTACCTCTGCTGTTTGCTACACTAATATCCTAATTAAAAACTGATGCCAATTTAATTGTTGGATTCTGAAATATTTACATAAATATTCTTTTATTTTGTAATTTTAAATTCAATTGAGGTAAAATATATATTGAGTAGCTTCTTGGTTTCAGACTGAAAAATGATAAAAGGGGAAATGCTGTACATATATCATTCTATTCATAAAATACAATCAATATGATGAGTTTATAATAAAAAGATGTATAAAATATTTATGGGAACCCAGATTAAAGGAGATATTCATTCTTCCTTGTGCATGTAACTATGAAGAAGGCAAGCAAGGAGCCATTCTGGACATTGCTTCCCTAGCAGATGAAACAAGATTCCAGAGAGAGGGGCTTGTGCAGACATTCATCCATCCCTCACTGAGAGTCCAGTCGTTAAGGAGCAGAGACAATCCATGCCCCGTGCAAATCCTTACTCACCAAAACTATAATAGAATAGTTGGTGTTTTATCCACTAAGTTATTTCTAGTGGAGGGAGAGAGAATTGTTATGCAACAAAGTGTAACCAAGACACTGATCAAGTTCAGGTCACCCATCTTTTTCTCCAAGATCTTCCCAGCCACTTCCCCTGTCCTTTGTTGGTTTCTGTCCTACTCTCTATAAGACAGAAGAATCTTTATAAACCTTCTCTGATTATATAACTACCTTGGTTAACAGCCTTCGGGGCTGTTAACCCACTCCTTTCAAAGTAAGCTTGCACACTCGCCATAACTCTGAATCGTTTCATGGGTTGTTCACAGCCTCACCTTGCTCACGTCCCAAACCTCATCTTTGTGCGTCTCCCTCAATGGTCAGTCAGTTCTGCCAAACATGCCACAGCTCTCAAGCTGTGAACACTCTCTTGCCTCTGCCTGGAATGCTCCTCTCTACTACCTCAAATTCTCCACTTTCCCTTTACTCTGGTTGTGCATGTGTGCGTTAGTCACTCAGTTGTGTCCAACTCTTTGCAATCCCGTGGTCTGTCCGTGGGATTCTCTAGGCAAGAATGCTGGGGTGGGTTGCCATTCCCTTCTCCAGGGTATCTTCCCAACCTAGGAATCGAACCCTGCACTGAAGGCAGATTCTTTACCATCTGAGCTATCATTTCAGACTCCAGTATAAATATCTTTTTCTCCAAATACTGCTTCTCTAGAAGTAACACCTGTATACCTATCTTGTAAAGTCCCTAAAGTCCCCAGGTACCTTGAATGTTCCTGAAATACCATCATCAATGAATTTAATCTTCAACTTGTTCCCATACCCTGGGTGAGACTAAATGCTGCTAGCAGCTCACACCCATAAGAGCAAGCATGCTTCAACCATTATGTCAATTTCTCTTGGTAAAAACCTCATAGAAATCTAAAGGACCTAATTTCCAACCATGATTAAGACTTTCCTATTTTTGGAGGATACTACCTAACAATATTCCCATTTAAGTGGCAATCCTATAAAATGCATTACATGCTATAGATTGGAGATAAGCCAGATAATTCTGAGTCGTCATGCAGCAAAGATGTCCAAAAATCTGTGCTGGATAAGAAACTTTGGATCCCTGAGATAGTTTTTCCGTTTAAAGCTACCAGCGCTGCCTCTTTATATGAAGATGGTAGCCCAGAATTTCCCTTCAAACCTACAACTGCATATCACTGAGGGAGAGAAAACAGAGGCAGCGGGAACCCACGACAGGAAAGGGTGATGCTTGAAGCAGAAGATATTGCAGGTCATAGGACTTTTATCAGTTCTGTGTAACAGACCTGAAGAAAGAATCCACATGTCCATGCAGAAGACACAAGAGACATGGGTTCAATCCCTGGGTTGGGAAGATCCTTTGGAATAGGAAACAGCAACCCACTCCAGTATTCTTGCCTTGGAAATCACATGGACAGAGGAACCTGGCGGGCTGCAGTCCATGGGGTCGCAAAGAGTAGGACACTACTGAACGAGCACATACATGCATGAAACAGACCTGAAGAAACATACCATGGCCTGTCCGGCCTAGGGAGACCTTAGGAAATCACCTGGGACAGAATCAGGGAGAATCTCTGAGAAACAGCATCATGTCATGATCTGTTTGACCCAGATATGCTCCCTATGGGGTTCCTCTTGACAGAATCCCCATCTGCAACCCTCCCCACTACAGTGTCTAACTACTGATTTGTGAGGTTAATTCTATACTTTTGTGATGATCCTAAAGCCTCAGTGAATAAAGCTGCCCAGCTGTCAAGGAAAGTCGTTATTTTCTGAATCTGATGACAAAGCTTACTTACATATAGCTCTTTCTCTGGGTCTCTGAATGTTTCCTTTTGGCCCATGATCTGTAGTTTTGTTCTCCTCTACACACCACCCACATTCCTTCCTGGACAATGTTCCCAGTCTTTCCTTAACTTTTCTCCCCCAGATAACACTTTGATAACTTTACATGAGGTCCTGAAGCTCTCAAGGGAGTCTTGAACTCCACCCTGGAAGTCTCATGGTTTCTTGTCATAATGCATTTTAAAACAAGATTACTTGCTGTGACAGCACATGAGGCAAAAGAAGAAAATGCATCATAAATAAAGAATAAGACTACAGGGAAACTTGTTATGCCAGTGTAAATACAGATTGCTTTCAATTGTTTCAGAATTTCTGAAAAACAAATTCATTTTTCTTATTACTATACTTCTTTGCAGTTAATGGGTCTTCAGCAGGCAGAGAAACTATATACAAAAACTTCTCTCTGCAATCATGTAGAAATCTGAATTATAAAATAAAGTCATTAATTCTAGTCTACTGTGTTATAGCAAACAGCAGTAGCTAAAAATTTTTTTTAACTTGCAAATATATCAACTGTTGCTGCTGCTGCTGCTGCTAAGTCGCTTCAGTCATGTTTGACTCTGTGCGACCCCATAGAAGGCAGCCCACCAGGCTCCCCCATCCCTGGGATTCTCCAGGCAAGAACACTGGAGTGGGTTGCCATTTCCTTCTCCAATGCATCAAAGTGAAAAGTGAAAGTGAAGTCACTCAGTCGTGTCCAACTCTTAGCGACACCATAGACAGCAGCCTACCAGGCTACTCTGCCCATGGGATTTTCCAGGCAAGAGTACTGGAGTGGGTTGCCATTGCCTTCAACTGATGTACTGATAAATAGAACCAGAATCTTTTTAAATAATGGTAGAAATGAACTTTCCAGTTACTTTCACAATAGAAATAGTTACATTTAATACATTTTCATGAATCTCTGGTTTTATATTACATGCACATTCAGTAACAATAATATTGTTCATCTACCATAAGTAGGGCCTTCCCTGGTGTCTCAGCTGGTAAAGAATCCACCTGCAATGCAGGAGACCTGGGTTTGATCCCTGGGTTGGGAAGATCCCCTGTAGAAGGGAACAGCTATCCACTCCAGTGTTCTGTCCTGGAGAATTCCATGGACTATATAGTCCACAGGGCTGCAAAGAGTCAGACACGACTGAGTGATTTTCACTACTACTACCACCACCATAAGTAAATATATCAAATCCTTTGAAGATTCCAGAGACCTATTAGACACCATCTTTACAGTGCCTTTAGTTCTTGATCAATCAAACTGTAAAAGACATCTCAGGAGTGAAAGAAGAAAACTGTAAGATTACTGTTCACGGAGAATCAAAGATTATTAATACATATCTGATGGGCATGCCTGCAGAAGAAAATAATTTGAGATTCATANCACCATCCTTACAGTGCCTTTAGTTCTTGATCAATCAAACTGTAAAAGACATCTCAGGAGTGAAAGAAGAAAACTGTAAGATTACTGTTCACAGAGAATCAAAGATTATTAATACATATCTGATGGGCATGCCTGCAGAAGAAAATAATTTGAGATTCATACCTCTAAATGTAAATTAAATAACTATAATTTCTGCCATTCTACAAATACGTGTTGATTATTTATGGTGTACTTGATACAGAGTAAATATTAAGATGAAGAGGACTAAAACTAAGTTAGAGATTAACAGGTAGGGCCATGAGGAAGATTCCCTGAGAAGGCATTTATTTACACTGACACTTAAGAGATGAGGAGGTGGGAGACAGGAAGACAGAGACCAGTACAGTTCCGAAAGGTGCATCAGGGGAAACTAACAGAGTTTCCTCAGTGTTAAGTTTTTTTGGTCCCTAACATGCACCATGTGTTTTCACCTCAATGCCTGACATAAACTTTCCCTTACTTTCATCTCTTTTATTCACACTTTTATTCTATGTTCAAATGCCCCTTCCTCCAGGAAGCCCTTTTCACTTCAAGCTGAGTTTCAGTGCCACTCCTTTCTCCCTGTGAGTATCTCTACAATTGCACATGGCCTATAAGATCCTCTCCTCTAATCATCTATAAGTCAGGTAAGAGTAGGAACAGTGTTTGGAGCTCAGCAGAGCTCAATGACTGTGGCAGACATCCCACCTGATCTCCAATATCCATCTTTAATTCATTCACCAGCTCTGTGCTAGACAGCCTCCTGTTTTTCCTTACAAATCAAATCCTGTTTTGTTCTNATAAGATCCTCTCCTCTAATCATCTATAAGTCAGGTAAGAGTAGGAACAGTGTTTGGAGCTCAGCAGAGCTCAATGACTGTGGCAGACATCCCACCTGATCTCCAATATCCATCTTTAATTCATTCACCAGCTCTGTGCTAGACAGCCTCCTGTTTTTCCTTACAAATCAAATCCTGTTTTGTTCTGAACAGCAATTTCTGCCTTAAACGTCTCATTTTAAATTTAAAAAAAAAATGAACTAACTTTCCAGTCCCTCTTGTAGCTAGATGAAGCACGCTGACAATAGCATTCACAGAAGATTGCTAGCAATTTGAGAGCAGTTTTGCTTTCCTGATATTTGTGACACCCTTTCTTCTTTAGGACTTCCTTCCTTTATCCTAGAATAATCCATGAGGCTGGATTATAAGAGGGAGAGCCATACACTCAAGATGAAGGAGGAGAAAGGAGGAGAAATCCAGTAGTTGGAGCCCTTGGTTATATCTTTCTGATATAAGATATATCTTTCTGATCAAGCCTGATCTTTCTCACTTGAGAAAAATAAACTCCAGCATTTGTAGCTGAACTTCTGCTATATGCAGATGAATGCAACCTTTCCTGATAAACTGTCTAATAGCAAACAGACCATGGGCAGTCTGCTAGTGTCACATCCTGGTTCTACAATTTAGCCTCACACAGACTTCTCTGTGGTTAAGACTCCATCTGGCAATGTAGGGTACACATTTGATCCCTGGCCAGGAAACTAAGATCACACATGTTTTGAAGCAACTAAGACTGCGAGCTGCAACTAGAGAGTTTGGATGCTGCAACAAAAGATCCCACGTGCGGCAACTAAGAGCCAAAGCAGTCAAATAAATAAATGTTGGAAAAAAATTCGTCTAATAACATTTGACAATCTATTTACTTCTTCAAGCTTCAGTTTCCTCACCCGTAAAGTAAGGGTGGTAACAGTAACTAGCTCAAAACATTGAAGTAAGAACTATATAAGATGATGAAGTCAAGTTTTTAGCACATTGTCTGTCAAATAATACTTAACAAAGTTAGCTATTATTATTACAATTAAATATATGCTTGTTAGGATGACCATTATATCTACTACTGTGGGCAGGAATCCCTCAGAAGAAATGGAGCAGCCATCATGGTCAACAAAAGAGTCCGAAATGCAGTACTTGGATGCAGTCTCAAAAAGGACAGAATAACCTCTGCTCGTTTCCAAGGCAAACCATTCAATATCATGGTAATCCAAGNAAAGACAACTTTCTCATGAAGTCAGATCGAGATTTAAATATTTATCAACCTCTCCCACTTAGAATTTCAGATTTGGGTTCAGCTTCATCATGAGTCATGAAAAGTTGTAACTTTGGGGCTAACATTCAGATAGTGTGGCATCTCAAGCTACTCTACCACTAGATGCTAAAATTAAAAAAAAAAAATAGGTCATTATTTCTGACTGAGCACTAGTTGGAAGACACAGAGGGAAAATCTGACAAGAATTAATGTATTTTCCAAGGATCTCGTAGCAGCTAGACAGCTGACTCATCAGAGATATCATAACTCAGACATCTCAGTATTAAAGCTTCCTCTAAAGCCCTAAGCACCAAAAGTCTTTTAGGCATAAGGATTGAGCCAAAGCAGAGTATTTACTACTTGATGTCTAGGTTATAATCATTTCAGTGACTTTCATAAAGAGTGAAACTAAGGAAAGATGGTATCAATAGTCATCTCTTCCCATCTGCAAACTTTTCCACTGATTCTCTGCTATCTGCCAGGTGACACAANCTAAAGCCCTATGCACCCAAAGTCTTTTAGGCATAAGGATTGAGCCAAAGAAGAGTATTTACTACTTGATGTCTAGGTTATAATCATTTCAGTGACTTTCATAAAGAGTGAAACTAAGAAAAGATGGTATCAATAGTCATCTCTTCCCATCTGCAAACTTTTCCATTGATTCTCTGCTATCTGCCAGGTGACACAAAGATTCACTAATATTATAGAGGCCTAAAAACAGATGAGAAAGTAGTGAAAGTGTCATGTCCAACTCTTTGCGACCCTGTGGACGACAGCCCACCTGGCTCCTCTGTCCATGGGATTCTCCAGGTAAGAATACTGGAGTGGGTAGTCATTCAGAAAAGCAGACAAGGAAAGGCCAGTCACACTGATTGTGAAGACAATACAGACCAAAGCAGGGATCCTTTTTCCCNTGGACGACAGCCCACCTGGCTCCTCTGTCCATGGGATTCTCCAGGTAAGAATACTGGAGTGGGTAGTCATTCAGAAAAGCAGACAAGGAAAGGCCAGTCACACTGATTGTGAAGACAATACAGACCAAAGCAGGGATCCTTTTTCCCCTTTGTCAGTCCTGCTTAATGGTCTCACCAATTCCTTTCTAAGAAGTTATTAGGAGTTATGACATGATCTACACTGAATATGTTTTATAAATTATTGCATGGGCTTTATAAGATTAAGAATAAATAAAGTCCTATTGAAGATAGATTCAGAGGTCAAGCAACTCCAGTCAGTCATTTCCATCAAGATTCTAGTGGTTGAAAAAGATACAATGCTATTATGGTATATATCAATAGTATGTTAAAATTGCTTGTATATCAGAGTAATCTGGATATTACTAACCCATCTTCCTGGTCACAAAGATAACTGGACATAACTGAGTAATTTAATAAAAATGGTAGCAACCTTTAGTGTTATGAATTTATTCCCTGTAGATTATAGCAGACCAAGTAAGGAAATGGAATAAAATTTGCATGATCAGTTTCACTACTAGGAGATCTGGCTTTTACAGCCCTTCAGTTGTATAGAATGGTGATGGAGAAAAGATAGACACAGTTTTCACTTGTCAAGTCAACTCCCATAAACCCAGGTGAGTTTCTCTACCCCAGGCAGAGCAGACAGGAGACAGCATTGCAGCACCATGGATTTTTTTTTTTTAATTTAGATGCACTGAGCTATCACCAATTGCAAATTTGAAAGGGTTGTGGTTTAACTCTAGTCATAACAAAAATATGAAACTCTATATGCTACAGAATTAATTTAGTGAAAGCAGAAGTGATTCAAAAGCTAGAGTCAAGACATCTTTTCTTAAAGGATTTAAGACTACAGCCAACAGAACTTGGGTGACTGAAATTTGATTTGGCGGTATACAAACTCCATCTTTTCTGTGTATTTGGTACCAGTGCTCACTTTACCTCTGAAAGGTGAAGGTATAGCTTCTGCCTCAGGAAATTTGAAACCATAATTATTTCATTTTATTCTTGGGGTAAGAGGCACAGGCGAAGAGGACAAGAGCAAAATATACAGAGACAGGCAGTTTCAATCGTGTGGTTTCAACAATGAATATTCCAGAGATCTTATGGCAGGTCCTATTATTGTGATACATCCTGCTCAATGCAAAGTTTGGAAAGTCAATATACGCACCGAAAATATCGGCTAGGAAACTCAACTGAAGTTTCCTCAACCTCTCTGACCCTTGGTTGAGCAGTTTAATCAAATGTATCAGAATGGACAGCTATAGTTCCCTTCTCACTCTGAAAATAAGGAGCCCAAGAGTCTGTGAGTTTCTCCAACAGATGAGACACCTCCTTGACTGACGGATATGTTCTTCCAGCTGCTTTTAACAATATGAAATAGATTGAACAGGCAGCTTTTGAGGAATAACAGCCCCTCTTAACATTAGGAGAGGTGCACAATTTGGAAGCTCACAGTGTTTCATTTCAATGTTTGGCACTGCTCTTCACCTAGTCATCCAAGAAATGTAAACAGGACACTGCTTCACACTCCTGAGAGCAAGTAATGTTCACCTATTTNTTTAACAATATGAAATAGATTGAACAGGCAGCTTTTGAGGAATAACAGCCCCTCTTAACATTAGGAGAGGTGCACAATTTGGAAGCTCACAGTGTTTCATTTCAATGTTTGGCACTGCTCTTCACCTAGTCATCCAAGAAATGTAAACAGGACACTGCTTCACACTCCTGAGAGCAAGTAATGTTCACCTATTTGCATGACACTCACTGAGTAGCCTAATTAATTACCTATGCATGGCAGATTACAGGCAGTCATATTAGTCACTTAAGTATACATTGCTTGTATTGACGCATACTCTGAAAATGTGGGGGTTTTTTTTTTGGAGGTGGAGGTTACGGTGGCTTTCTGTTTAATGTTTGGATGTTTTGTATTTATGTTTTATTTGGCTGATAAAATTTCAAACTTTCTACAAGCAAAAGTAAACAAAATGTGGTACCCAAAGAACAATGTAAATCAGAATCATGGACTGTCACAAATTTCTGAAAGGCAAATGATACTATTAGGTTAGAATTTTCCAAGGCAGTGTCAGGATCCATGTTCATCATTCAGACTTCCGAAATCATCAATGGTTCTTGCGTGATACCTGCCAAGGGAGATTCTTTGTTCTTTATAAATTTTTTAGACAGGTTTCCTAAGGGCTGTGTATGATATGAGAGTATTTATTATGGGGTTTCAGCTTATTAACTGTCATTATAATACCCAGTTTCTTTTACTAACTTATATTTACTTCTAATTTCATCTCAAAGATTCCTGGGTAAATATTTTTATACTCACCTCCAAAGAGATCTTTTAGAATCAGATTTCATAGAAAGAGAACCCATTAGACCTTTAGGGCACAGATGCACAGAGAAACAAGCAAAAGACCATCAAACCTTCCCCCATCCCCAGATCACTGCTAATAATTTTATAATAAGAGTATGTATGCTTCAGACACCACGAGCCTCATGGAAGAAAAGGCTTCATAGAATGTCGCCCTGATTCTGATAAATTAGACAAAAAGAGAGAGACCAAGGCTATATTAGCATCAGTGACTCTGGTGAGAATTATAAAAACTTTAAAAAAAAAAAAAAAAACCTTCTTCCCATGGCACATGCATTTCTGACTTTTTAGAAAGGTTAGAGCTATATGAGATCTGGAATCAAAACCTGATGTGACCTACATAAAAGAAACGCTGATTCCCTAATTAAACCAAGCTGTGGCTGCAGGCTCTGTAAAGAGCTGCCAAAAAATCATCCAATCAATTTTTCGACTATCCTCCAGGAATGTGGCGCGGAGGGCGAGGGCGGAGCGGCGAAAAGATGACTGTGAGGGTGCGGAGGCCGGCGGGGAGCCTCCTTCTTGCACACGCTCCGTGCTGAGGTGCTGCTTGGCCAGCACAGAAACCTAGGCTGGAAGGGATCACGTGGAGGTGGGGGCTGGGAAACAAGGGGACCGGCAGGGGTGGAGGAGAAAAACAGACTAAATGTTTTAACAGCTGCCCCTTTTTTCTTCACTTATTTTGCCCAGGGATCTGATTTCCTTCTGAAGGGGTGGGCTTTCCAGGGGCCCCTGGCTCTGCTCAGCAGGGGTTGTTTACTCTTGAGAACTAGAGCTCTTTCCCTGTTTATAAAAGTGCTTGTTTTTGAGGAGAGGGAAGGGGTGGTGAGAAGAAAATGGAATATTTTAGAGTTCATATGGAAGCAAAACTAGTCAGAGAAAATGCAGTCCATCTGAATTTTAAGTAGACGCTAGCAACAAACGAAGAAAAAAAAAAAAAAATTCTCACATTCTTCCTCTCGAATTTTTGACAGGAAAAGTGTTCTCCAGGAAAGATGGAATGTCGTTTCCATGTAACTTCCTCTTTCATTTTGGTTCCTCGATGATGCAGAAAACATGTTAATTGACAGGGATTAGGAAAATAATTCAGCTGCTAAAACTGGACGCAAATGACTTGCAGAGAAGCAATATAACAAATGGCAAAGGTGCTTTCTGTGAGCCCAACACTCAGGGCTGCCAATATCGGATAAAGGGCAAATTCTATGTGAAAAAAGCGGTTATTTATTTTCTTTGCAAAATCTTCTTGAATCTAGCATTTTGGTCTTGCCATAGAGTATTTCACCACACAAAACATTTCGCGATAGATGTTCTCTCTCCCTGACTTACTTCATAACGACCATCTCGTTGAAACACTGGATGAGCCTCAGTTAACGCGTACATTGGTTTATTCCACGAGACACATAAATTCTCCTTTTGAGGAAGTGGAGCCACCAAATGTAAACCGTAATTGCAGCCAAGTCTCAATTATTCGAGCAAATGTTGGAAGGCCGGCCGAAAGTTACTGCGAACGGCACACCCTTGTCAGACTTTATTTCAGTTTGTATTCCCCGACCTGCACCAGCCTGGCTCACCCTCTCCAGCCCCAGGCCGGGCTTCTGCATTCTGTTTCCTGTTCACAGTATGTCTTTCTCCACTTAAGGCTCACCTCACCTCCTCCAGAGTTCCTAAGGCTCTATCCAGTCTGAGCTTTTCTACGCCAGGCTCACTTTTGCAAAGAAGGGGTCTCTCCATCACCATCCTTCCCCTGACAGCTCTAAAACCTTACATAGTTTATATGCTGCACCACACACACTTAAGCTTTGTTTCTTTCTCTCTTCAATTGTCCCAGATTCGGTTTCCTGCATCCTATTTCCCCAGTCAATTACAAACACCTTGTGGGAAAGAACAACAGCTGACATTTTTCTCTGAAAAGTTGAAAGATTCTTTAGCATGGTGCTAAATTTTCCAGTTTCCCAAACTATCCCAATTTCAACATTGAAAGACCCATCTCTGAGGAAACTGCTCAGTCCCCTGGCAAGCTGGGCTGGCTGGTCATCCAGTCAGATAATACAGGGAAAAAATTGTGCTTGAGTGTGGAAACATTAAATAATTAAAATGTTTTCATTAAACAGAGAAACCAGAAGAGGTCATTAAATGAATTAAAATATGGCAGAGAAACGTACTATTCAGTATACATATTTTGCATAGATCTATTCCACATAGAATGGAGAAGGCAATGGCATCCCACTCCAGTGCTCTTGCCTGGAGAATCCCATGGACAGAGGAGCCTGGTGGGCTATAGTTCATGGGGTCGCTAAGAGTCGGACACGACTGAGCGACTTCACTTTCACTTTTCACTTTCATGCATTGGAGAAGGAGATGGCAACCCACTCCAGTGTTCTTGCCTGGAGAATCCCAGGGATGGGGGAGCCTAGTGGGCTGCCGTCTGTGAGGTCGCACAGAGTCGGACACTACTGAAGCAACTTAGCATTTCACATGAAATAATATGTAAAAATAAGAAGAAAAAAGTTTCCCTGTAGCTCAAACAGCAAAGAATCTGTCAGCAATTCAGTAGACCTGGGTTCGATCCCTGGGTTGGGAAGATCCCCTGGAGAAGGAAATGGCAATGCACTCCAGTATTCTTGCCTGGAGAATCCCATAGACAGAGAAGCCTGGAGGGCTACAGTTCATGGGGTTGCAAAGAGTCAGACACGACTGAGTGACCAACACTTATTGCTACTTCTACGAATAAGAAAAAGACTTGATTAATATAAACTGTAGAGGCAGATTGACTTGTGTGAAGCTCTTCTTTATTCTAGTTCTCTCCTGGCCAATAGAAACAGTGCTAAGGAAGAGAATATTGTCCTACAGGCTTCCATCCTGCTGAATAAACATGCCTGAAGTTTCAGCCAAAAATCAGACATTGAGTCCTGAGTCCTGGTCACTTTGGTCTGCATCTCATCAGTCTGCCTTTTGTCTTTTCTTCTGCTGCCTTAATCTTAGTGTTTCTGAGTCAGTATTATTGCCATGAGCTTGCTAGGTATACATTAGTCCCCAGAGTCTGTTTGGAGCTTTTTTAAAAACTCCCAAGACATGATAAGTTTTATTGACAGTATTACTCTGGGAAGTTAATTACACTTAGTAGACTTGATTAATTTTTCTAGTTATGTGATCAATAATAATAGAATACTCATATATATATAAATATTATATATATAAGTGCAATGTTTTATGTTTATATTATATAAAAATGATTTCTATATTAAAAATACAGTTTTAGCAATACAACGAATTTGTTAAATAATATATTCATAATATTTTCAGCATTTTCTTTTCAAGAAATCCTATTAGGCTCTCCGAAATGTGTGGTAGAGATGGGCAGTTGCAGGCAAAGACAAGAAGGACCCTTCTCCTGCCCTCAAGGGGCTCATAAGCAGTTGGAGAAGGTGAATGCAAACACTGATGTGGGATGGACCCCAAGGCAGGATGGAAAGATCACTGAGAAGGTAGGACAGAGACTGTGAGTAGGAGGTTGGAGGATAATTTTAATGAACAATCTTAGGGAAAAACAAAAGAGCTGGTTAGACACTACGCAAAAGGTATTTATGGCAAAGAGAACCACATGAGTATACAGATGAATAAAGTCACAGAAGCAAGGGAATGGAGATATATGCATATCCTGATGGTCAGTCAGTCAGTTCAGTCACTCAGTTGTGTCCGACTCTTTGCGACCCCATGAATCCCAGCATGCCAGGCCTCCCTGTCCATCACCAACTCCCAGAGTTCACTCAGACTCACACCCATTGAGTCAGTGATGCCATCCAGCCATCTCATCCTCGGTTGTCCCTTTCTCCTCCTGCCCCCAATCCCTCCCAGCATCAGAGTCTTTTCCAATGAGTCAACTCTTCGCATGAGGTGGCCAAAGTACTGGAGTTTCAGCTTTAGCATCATTCCTTCCAAAGAAATCCCAGAGCCGATCTCCTTCAGAATGGACTGGTTGGATCTCCTTGCAGTGCAAGGGACTCTCAAGAGTATTCTCCAACACCACAGTTCAAAAGCATCGATTCTTCGGCGCTCAGCCTTCTTCACAGTCCAACTCTCGCATCCATGCATGACTACTAGAAAAACCATAACCTTGACTAGACGGACCTTAGTCGCCAAAGTAATGTCTCTGCTTTTCAATATACTATCTAGGTTGGTCATAACTTTTCTTCCAAGGAGTAAGCGTCTTTTAATTTCATGGCTGCAGTCACCATCTGCAGTGATTTTGGAGCCCCCCAAAATAAAGTCTGACACTGTTTCCACTGTTTCCCCATCTATTTCCCATGAAGTGATGGGACCGGATGCCATGATCTTTGTTTTCTGAATGTTGAGTTTTAAGCCAACTTTTTCACTCTCCTCTTTCACTTTCATCAAGAGGCTTTTTAGCTCCTCTTCACTTTCTGCCATAAGGGCCCAAATTCCATTCCATGTAGCCCTTNGGACCGGATGCCATGATCTTTGTTTTCTGAATGTTGAGTTTTAAGCCAACTTTTTCACTCTCTTCTTTCCCTTTCATCAAGAGGCTGTTAATAGCTGTTAATAGCTAACTAAACTTAAGTTCTTCTCAGGTGCTGGTCACTGGTTAAGTTTGTTTGTTTTAACTCTATTATTTCCTCTAATACTCTCAATGACATTACTTCATAGTTACTACTATTATCTGAATGTTATACATAAAGAGGCCCAGACTCAGAGAGGAATGAGTACCTAGAATGTCTGACCCCAAAATCGACCAATCAATAATATTAATCCATCTCATGCCCCCTCTTTTATTGTGTAGGAAGGTTAGGTGTCCCTCGAGTTTTTGTTTAACTTCACGCACAAATGAACCTCCCAGTACTCCCAGAATGGTGTCAGCCACATAACGGATGAACAGTGAAAGTTTTGCTAGGTTGATGCCACTGTGTGAATGAGGGGTATGATAGTACAGTTGACTATTTTTTAAATATTAAAGAATCTATTTATTTAGGTAGCATCTCAAAGAGAATACAATAGCATCTTTTGGAGATGGCACAAATCCACAGGGATCTTAAAGATCACCTAGTCCAGCCATTTGCCAAAAGGATCTGGCCGAATCAATAGTCTTTAAAGTCTTGCAGTGGCTCTCCCACTGTTTTCAAGGTGAAGCTGTCGTTGCTCCGTCGCTAGGTCATGTCCAGCTCTTGGCAACCNTAGCATCTCAAAGAGAATACAATAGCATCTTTTGGAGATGGCACAAATCCACAGGGATCTTAAAGATCACCTAGTCCAGCCATTTGCCAAAAGGATCTGGCCGAATCAATAGTCTTTAAAGTCTTGCAGTGGCTCTCCCACTGTTTTCAAGGTGAAGCTGTCGTTGCTCCGTCGCTAGGTCATGTCCAGCTCTTGGCAACCCCATGGACTGTAGCACGCCAGGTTTTCCTGTCCTTCACTATCTCCTGGACTTTGCTCAAATTCACGTCCACTGGGTCGGTGATGCTACCTAACCCTCTCATCCTCTGCCGCCTCCTTCTCCCTTTGCCTTCAGTCTTACCCCGCAGCAGGGTCTTTTCCAGTGAGCTGGCTCTTCACAGTAGGGTGAAGCGCAGACTCTTCAATATGATTTCCAAGGGTCTTTCATGACGGGGTCCCTGCTTATCTCTTTGATCTTGTTTCTCAGAC
This sequence comes from Neotragus moschatus, assembly GCA_006410615.1. Classification (NCBI taxonomy): domain Eukaryota; kingdom Metazoa; phylum Chordata; class Mammalia; order Artiodactyla; family Bovidae; genus Neotragus; species Neotragus moschatus. The sequence goes on from SJYA01000944.1 coordinate 1,111,904, forward strand.
GTTCCCTGCATCCCCTGTTCCTCCTCATCCTCTCCTTCCTCCTCCTGTGTCCCTACCATTCACCCCATGTCACAGAGAGATGCATAGTCTTGGCACCAACAGAACGTTTTCCTGCTCCTCTAAGTCTGACAACTCTCCCTTGCTTCTGCGTTTTTAGCTCATGAGATTCCATCTGCCTGGCATGTCATTACCTTTCCCTGGCTAATTTCTTCTTAAAAACCACCTCCAGAACATTTGGAGAAGGCATCTCTCAGCAGTGCTTCTGCCATTTCTTCTGCTCTCCAATAAGAGACCACANCCCTTGCTTCTGCGTTTTTAGCTCATGAGATTCCATCTGCCTGGCATGTCATTACCTTTCCCTGGCTAATTTCTTCTTAAAAACCACCTCCAGAACATTTGGAGAAGGCATCTCTCAGCAGTGCTTCTGCCATTTCTTCTGCTCTCCAATAAGAGACCACAGCTCGCACTGCCCTGGACAGTTTCCTTGATCCCCACCTGGTCGTCTTTGAAGGCTGGAACTACAACTGCTCTGATGCTATCTCCCTGCAGGACCAGGGACAGAGCAGGCTGAATGAGCTCTTGGTGAATGAATGAGCTGGACCCAACAGCCAGGACTTCAACGCTCGCTGGGTTCTTGTCCATGGATACATCAGCATATCAAGTGGGGGAAACGCAGAAGCTGTAAAGTCTTTGTGCAGTACAGTCCTCTGACTTCTGGGAATGGCGTCCACCTGGGTCACAGTCTGAGCTGCCCTGAAAACTCATGGAGGCTTAACCACAGTCCCAAGATGACTCAGTTCTGTGGCTTCTCTGAGCCACAGGAAGCCAGTCTTGATCTGGGCATGCAGCTTCACCTGTGTTAGCGTCCTCTGTTGTAAAGAATCAGAGAAGGCAATGGCACCCCACTCTGTGCTCTTGCCTGGAAAATCCCATGGATGGAGGAGCCTGGTGGGCTGCAGTCCATGGGGTCACTAAGTCAGACATNACTGAACTGAACTTGAAAGAAAAATCTCTATGACTGCTACTCAAATTTGCCTATCTTTGAACTGTTTATTACCAGCATTCCATGAATGGTCAAGAAAGTTCTGTTACATTAAAAAAAAAAAAAAAATCAGGTGATTTAAATAGTGTGCTTAACAACTTAGTTAATTGACATTCTGGCTCCAACTCCTTACCTCATCCCACTTCTAGGATCCACACGAATCCTTGGTCCCCATACTGAGTGACATTGATATAAATTCTTACAGAGCTGACCTAGAAATCTGAGTACACTAAAGATTTTGCAGTATCTAAATGACAAAGAGAAAAATACTCAAATAATCACAATAAATCATGACACTAGAAGGTTTAGAGTCAAGGACTGATGTTAACCTGATTTTCCTTTTGTGCTAAGGAAACACATGGTCTAGGAATGAGGTTCATCTTCCTCTACCTGGCAACTTGCTTCTTTTCACACATGAAGACTCCACTTCCCACCAGCTCCCTCTTTTCCTTTGCCACTGCCACACACTTTCACATGGGTTGTGTGCCATTAGCCAGGGGCATGCCATCGGGAGAAAGAGGGAACAATTTTGCCTCAGTCAGATGTCACCTACAATTTTAAGATGAATCTCAAAAAAGAAGTAGAAGAGAAGGTTTTATGCCAAATGAAAGATTCTGCATGAGGATTTTATTCTCTCTAGCTTTGGGGAGAAATTCCTGAATAATAAATAGAGGAGCAAGGTCACTCACCTTTATAAACTGCCATAGAGCAGGGTAGGTCAAGCACAGGAGGTAAAGGCATATAAGAAAAGGAATACTTAGAATTGATTGCAAACAGGATTTATCCTTTGTCTACCGTGCCAGAACATTCTATCAGTTCAAGTCAAACACAAAACAAAATGTGTATAATGTAGACACCTGATTAAATTCTTTCCCTGGAGGAGTTTATTTAAAATTCTTAAATCTATGTGCCCATGCTAAATACCTTTGGGAATTATATGAAGACTTTTTGTTTGGATCCATTTAAACTATGGCATACATTTTAGGGAGTGTTTGAGGAATTCCTAAAAAAAAAATACATTTGATACAATGTAAAATTGATTATGTCTTCCTCCAAATGACACAAAAACTTTTATTCACATATTGCCTGGTTGCTGTTCTGTACATTTCCCAGACAAATTCTGAAGATTAAATTTTACCTCATTTGGAATATGTACTTTTTCTAGATAATTAAAATGGTCACGAAATTCAGAGGCCTCAATCACAGAAGAAACAAGAGCTATGCTATTTAAGGAAGGGAGGAAGGAGAGAGGCCACCTCTGTTTATAATGAATTAACACAGGACTGAATTTGAATTACTATCAAAACTGCTAATATAATGTACCCATAGCCAGAGGGAAACTCATTATTTAAATATTTGTTTTACATGTCAATGTGTTTAAAACTATGAATCATTAGATTGGAAATGAGTGAGTAAGGTACAAAATTTCACTTATCCTTGTTCTGATATCAGAATTAATTTGTAACAGGTCTATTTACAACCTCTTTCAATCAAGAATGAGGACTTAGGGTAAGTAACAAAATACTATTATTTCTTTTTTCCAACATCTCAGGTTTCAATACAAAAAAAGTTCCAGTATTACTCATAATAGAGAAAGAAAACTGGAGGAGTAGTTGAGTAAATTATGCTAATAAACTTAATGGCATTTTATATAAGATCATACTTGTGCACAATAAGATAGTGGGAAAAAACTTCATAAATAATGTTACCTGGAAAAATAATTGTATGTCTATTACACCAAACATCATGAATGCTAAATGCATATGTAAGGTTGATGAGATNAAACTGGAGGAGTAGTTGAGTAAATTATGCTAATAAACTTAATGGCATTTTATATAAGATCATACTTGTGCACAATAAGATAGTGGGAAAAAACTTCATAAATAATGTTACCTGGAAAAATAATTGTATGTCTATTACACCAAACATCATGAATGCTAAATGCATATGTAAGGTTGATGAGATTTTTCATTATTTTCCATTTTCCTTTTTGACATATAATTTATAAATTAGAATGTCTGATATAAATTAAAACACAATATATTTTATGTTAACAAATGGATTAACCAGTCAAACTGGCTAGAATATATTTTAGCCCAACTGATATTTTCTCAGTAAAGTGGAGTAGCATTCTAGAAAAATGTGTTTGGCTTAAAGCCATTTTCCAAAGAAGATGCATTATATTTGAATTTAGTGGCCAGTTGATGGCCTATACCAGCATATTATTTTATTTATTAGAAAAGATGAGGACTTTTTAATAAGAGTGATCTAGTTCTAGAATAGTTTTTAAAGTATTCCCCTGGAAATAGAGTATTTTCTATTCAGCTTTCACTATTCCCAAATAAACAAACTTGAATAATAAAAACCCCACACAAACTGCCCTATTGTCAATAGATGTACTTTAAATTTACCTAATGAATACCACAAAAATCATCAATTTTTACATCAGTCTAAGTAAACCTAAGTCTATTTTCGTAAGCAAGCCTATTAAACTATAAAAGAACAAGCAGAGCTACCAAATATTCATTCCAGAAAACAAAGCCCATGAAGAGTGTAATTATTTTGTTCTTTCTTTAAATCTCCTTGCCAAGAATCCAAGCTGGATTAAGTATTCAACACCAAGAGATTAAAGATGTATATCCCTGTAGCTACCATTGCACACATCTCCACATAATCACTGGGATTAACTTTCCAAGGAAGTAGATCAAAGCTTTCTTTCCTTGTGGGTATCCGATAATAAAAGCTGAAGCTAAATCAAACTCTCATCACTTTTGCATCTCTCCTTAAGCTACTGGTTCAAGAATAATCAGAATATGTAAAAGATAAGGTCAGTGAGAAAGAAAGGAGAGGGAAAAGCACTCTGTTGAATGGGGTAACACTAGACAAACAATAAAACCAACAGAATCACGTGAAAGTTTTAGAGCAGCATCATCATTATCATATGATATCATTTAATGTTCATTCACCTTTTACCAAAGACTCATTATTTATGCATTATAAACTGCAAATAAATCAGCCAGCTATTGTATATCAACTCTTGGCAATGAATGATGATGAATCTTTGCAATTAGCATCCTTACTTTTGCTGAAAGTTTGTTGCAAACTAGATAATGTATTTTTGGTTCCATCCCAAGTTAGGAAAATTGGCTGCTGAATTCAGTAACTTGGATTAATTGACTTATTGTACTTATTAGTAAAAAATGTGGGATATATATATATATATATATATAAACATGGAACAAATATTCCATGTGGAGTAGAGGCTTGCTTTGACAAAGTCTGTATTTGTAATCCTGGATTCCACTTCTGCCCTGCTGCTGAGAGAGAGGTCCACAGGGAATTCAAAGGGGAAGAATCTAGCCTTTTGTCATTAATATTCCTAAAAGTCCACCAGAAAAACTGAAGCTTTCTGCTACTAAGCACATCAGAAACATTAATCCATATTTGATGAATCAGCCTTCTGTTACGTATTAAAGAATAGATTTATTTGTCCATTATTTCAATTCCCTTACTTGAAGTGCCTTTATCAGCAACATTTGTGAGCAATAACAAAAACATACCAATTCAGAAATATTCCAGGAAGAAACTACTAAAAAGACTATTGTTTCCTCTGGGCATGTTGTAGACTTTGAATCTTCAAAAGGTTTATCTTTTGCATAGACTAAACATTCTAACTTGGTGAAAAAAAAAAATGATCTGTGCTTTTCAGAATCCCCTTCAAAGCTTGGAAACATTAAGACCAATATTTATGAAATTATGAGATCTTGTGAAAGAACAGGAAAATCTTCCAAACTTTGGCTACATTTTTATCTGATTTAACTAAAAGATGGTGAAAAATTATCAACACAGATCCATTTTAGATGGAAGAAATACTGTTTTTATAGTAGTATTATTTTAAGGATATGGAATTATATTTTTCAATAATGTTTATGAGGTCCAGAAAAGTTATTCACTGAATCATTTCTTTTCTGCAACACAGTAATTATATACTTTTATTTTACACTTCCAAATGTCTAATTTGCTAATGTTTAAATTTATCTCACATTAATCAGCCCATTGTCTTAATCAATTTAAAACATATAAAAATTAATATTGTTAGAGAAAAATAAAGTATTTCTCATTTTCTGGAGGTATATTAACTCTTGCATGCTAATGAGAAACATACAAAACTATAGTTCTGTCATAAACTTTGTAAGATAAAAATGTGATCTAATTGTGTGTCTCAGAAGTAATCTCACATTGCTATAAATTATAACTGCCAGTTGGGGGACAATGCAAAGAGAAATTCAATTATTTGCAACCACATTAAATTCTTATAATAAGAAACATAATCAGTTTGTGGTTCATGATTTCTCAAATTATAACTTAATAACTGAATGTACTTTATCAGATTTCTACATAGTGATCCACATTCTACAAGGTCATGGAGAATAACGGCCTCTGGGCAGTATCTCATTTATTAAGAAGTTTAACCACATGATCATGAAATCATGAAGCTGATCTCTAGGGAAAGCAAATCATTTAATTTACAGTACACAGAAAACAAAGGAAGCATTTGGCTTTTCTCTAGGATTTGACTGGTGTCTATTTCTCTGCCTATTGGCCTGTGATACCAACTTCCTGGAAAATAGGGGCTTAAAAAAAGGCAATTGTATATATAGAAGTAGATCAGTGTACTAAAGGAATAAGAAACAAAAGGGTTGCTAAAATTTCTCACGTCCTGTGGGGGTCGGGGTGCGGAAAAACCTGTGCAGGTAAAAGGCACACAAGTCTCCAGACCTGTCGTCTTTTATGTTGGCAATTCACACCCTGCCCTTCCTGCCTTCTCTAGCCATTAATTCTCTACCCTCCTTAAAGTCAAGATAATTTGGAGAATATAACGAAGCCAGAAACACCTCTCTAGAAAGAAAAAAACAATCATTCAGTCTTCATGATGATCTCTCTGTAACAGTCAATAGTTGGACCACTTTAATCACATGAAAGACAGGTTTCAATTACTACGCAAATCCTGCTGGCAATGTCACCAACAGCACCAACACTGACATCTTCCCATCGCTGAGTGTGACGGTGTCCCAGGCGCTAAGCTGAGCGCTTCCCCTCCGTTATCATACTTCACCTCTCAACTACCCACAGCACAAATCCTGTCATTTCTCTTTCCAGCTGAATATCCAGATATAGTTAGATAACTATATATATATAGTGGTAAATATATATATAGAGAGAGATGGATATCGTTAGATAACTATATATATATAGTGGTATATATATATAGAGAGAGATGGATATCGTTAGATAACTCTCCAGTACTGCAGCTGATTTTACATGGAGGCTGTTGAACCCAGTGCTCTCATACTCTTGTCACCTAGCCATGCTGTCTCTCACTGTGGTCACTATTCAATTCTTTAAGCACACATGGGACACAAAAAGGATCACATGGAGATTTTGCCATGAGCATCTGCTAATTGTTTCTTCAGATTAAAAAAAGACTACGCACACATACACACATATATACAAACACATATTCAACTTTGTGTACTAATTTTTGTTTGATTACTCTCCGCTGTACGTTTGGCTAGGTCCTCTCAGAATCATGGTACAACTCTCCTCTGTGTTTAAAAGAACATTTTATTTGTGATAACGATGCTTATGTGATTCAAACAAATGCTTCCAAGTCACTCTTTTCACATTGCCTATTCCCATTTTCCAAATCAGCTCACCTTTAGGTACACCTTTATAACTGTGTCATTAACTGTAATAATGATTGATCTATCCCCCTTGCAGCCTTTAGCCATCTGTGCAAGCAAAATTTTCAAGCCAGACATTTCAAGCATTAAACATATACTGAAGCTCTGTTCAATAGATCTTTCATAAATCCCCAGCCCCCAGCCCCCAGCCCCAGAGAGTAAGAAAAGTCAGGTCATGAGCAGGAAGTAATGGAGACAAGGCAGTTTCTGAGCTGAAACTCAGACTCAGAGCTGGTTTATTGTTGTCATGACGACGAGTTCCACATGCCTAAAGTCACCGGTTTCTGAAAAGAATGATGCAGTGTCTAGCCTTACAGCTGGACATATAAACCAAATTAGTCTGCCATGCCTCTACCTGCTTTGTGGTTGTTAGTGAAAAGAGCAATATATCACACCATCAGTCATGCAGCAGTTAAGCTCCACACACACTGCTTTCTCAGATCTGTAACTCATTTTTTTTTTTTTTTCAGCTCCTCAGAATAATAGCTTGACTCTGGGGCAGGGTAGGGATCAAAGTAATTTTGATAGATATTTAAAATTTTTCAATGAAAGATAAAGCAGAAAGTAATTTATAATGTTTCTTCGTACTAACACAACCTCAAGCTTTAAATCACACGAGTAGTAAGAGAATATCGAAAATTTTCTGTAGAAAAGCTCAAAACTTCATGGATTTGCAAAAGATTGTCTTTTTAAAAGAGGAGGGTGTTTGGGGAAGGAGAAGTTGGGTTTGCCTGCTCCAGATGTGAAATGAGAGCCTTGAGAGCTCAGTTCTCTTCCTTGCTCTCCAAGTGATTAATTGGATGACCTAGGGGAAGTAATTTAACCCAGGTGTAGAAAAAGAAAATACACACTTGCCCACCAGAACTGGGTGTCTTATTTGCCTCCACACCTGCACCACTGACATTACCCCTGTCTCAAAAAAGTTATGAAGACCCCCGTCTTGTGCAACATAACCTACCCCTCCCTCCATCTACCCTCACGTGCCTGCTTTAAACCGTTCAAGTCTTATCACACCCACAAATACTTGAAATTCCCTTGTCTCCTTCCTCCACCTGGTTCTGTTCTGTCTCTGGCATCTACTAGAAGAAAGCTAAAAAGTAGGAAGCAGATCTCGTCTGGTTTGTCTTCAGCACTCACTCTCCTTGTTCTATCCATTCATGGTTTTTTCCAGCATTAAGCATCTCCATACTGTCCACGTAGCAATTTGCAGGTCCATTCTCTAGCACCCAATCTGGGCTTATCCTCCCTAAGGTGATCTGGGCTCTCTTCTTCCTCTTGTCAACAGTCAGTTTTAATCATTGCTCCCTATTTAAGTGGCTTTGTGAGGCCAGGTCTCCCTAAAAGGAACAGGCTAACGAAAGCTGCTTCCTCTTATGTGTGCCCGTCTCCTAGACTTTGCGTAGAAATTATCAAGAAGCAGTAAAAGGCAGCAAAACCAGAAGCAGAGTTTCTTCTTAGGTTTTGTGAAATTGGAGTGTGTACAGGCAGGGGGAGGAATGAGTGGTGGATGCCCATACTATAGTATAATCCCATCTTGATTATGAATTTAATAAGTTAATTACTTCCCCTTTCCATTTAATAATGGAAATCTCAGGTAATGTGGCAGCCAGGGAGAGAGACATTTTAGAGCCTGGGAGATCTCTGAGGATGCTGGATTGGGTCAGGTCTGGAAGTATTCAAATCCAAGTATGGCAGAATTATTTGCAACTGAGAAGCATGCAGGATAAAAGACAATTAAAAGCACTGTGCAATGGCAAGGATCCAGCTAAAAGATGAGTCAAACCGTATCTCATGGTATAATCCACAAGTCTTTAAATGTGAGGTACCTATTCTTTGGTTGGTGGGCACAGAGTAGAACTCCAGATTCTTTGAGGGTCCCTGTAGGATGTTTATCACAGCAGTATTCAGGATATTTTGCTAGAATTATTTTCACATTAAAAAAAAAAAAGCTTTACATTAAAATGCACAATGGCCCATCTGATTTAGATTTGTGCTATTTTTCCCTCCAAGTACTAAGAAACAAGATTAATTTAAACAATCTTCTAATGCCTCCAGGCGACAATAGTGCACATTTGGTTTTTAATGGTCATGTAGGGCTTTAATGGGTTATAGAACACTTGAGAATATATTTGTTTTAGTAGCATGGCTTCTACACACAAAGAGATTTTTAAGAGTATGCATAAAGTAACTGCTATCCATATTTAGAGTGATAATTGTATGATTCTATATGTAAACATGAATATAAACACATGAAAATATATCTATATGATATAAAAATGCAACTACATTTTATTTAAAAAGTAACTGACCACTAATTGGTCACTTAATAAAGCTCATGATATATTCAGATTATAATGGTACAAAAAGGATAATTATAATAAATTGTGTTTCTTAATAGAATGACATTTAATGTTTATATGAGATTGAAAAAAACAGGCTAGTTTTCACTTTCAACATGTTTTTTGAAGACAGATAAGTCAAAGAAGTGACTAGAAGTGAAGAGTATAATATTAAGGACGCAAACTTGTAAACTTACAAGTGAGATTATTTTGTTTTCTACTTTTATTTGGAGAAAACAAAAACTAAATAATCTGGAAATGTCCTGAACAAATAAAATTAGTGAGCCTACATCTATCTGCTTCCTTCAGTGTTGGACCATTATGCTATATCACTCAGCAGTTCATTTTTAGGACAACTAGTTCACCTTTCTATGTGCTAGTTTTTAACATTCATTCTTTATCCTTACTATTTATTCTTAACTGTAAGTTTAGACCACCCATCTCAATAGGCCTCACACAGGAAGGTATGGATGGTTCAAGAAACAAAGAGTATCACTGGGAAAAAAAAAAGTGCTATCAACAGAGTAAGACTGCCTGTTAATGGAAGGGTTTCTATAGACTGGCCAAAAAACAAACCAGCTTCACATCCCCACTGTTCCTTTTTAGGCAAGCTCACAATATGGTAGGAGAGATGACACAATGGCTAGGATTTTGGTGTTCTCTCTCTTTTTTTTTTTTTTCCAAAACAATTTTAGTTCATACTAAATTTACTAGTATGTGAGAATAAAAATCCTTTCATCACCATTATCAGCATACCATTCACATTAACATCCCTAGAGGTATGATAACATTTCCAGTACTCTGCAGCTGTGCTAGAGTGAGAAGCTGCAATTCTGTGGGTTCTTTCCACTAGCTAAATCATTAGGATCACAGTCCTTCAAGGCCTCTCTTTTTGCATCAGAGTGGGAGTAAGTGGGGGGCTGGGGAGTGGCCGCCATCATATTCCACAAACTTCCATTCCCTATTCTCCCCCATGATCTCCTTGCGTCCCAGTTGCTATGGATTCCATCTGTGATGTGTACTGTCTGACGCTTGCCAATCCATTCTTAGTACCCAGTAGTGTGGGGAATACAGGCAAGTCACTACCAGCGTTTGAATAATCCACCAATCTCTACAAAAATACTTCTCTCTTTTCCATTCTGACCTACCAACTTTTCTTTCCAACATGTTCTACAAGTAAGAAAGCAGAAAGAAACACACTTGGATATACCAGATTTAGCCTCTATCCAACTGTTCTGTTCAACTTCCCTGGTGGCACAGTGATAGAGAATCTGCCTGCCAATGCAGGAAATGAGGGTTTAATCCCTGGTCAAGAAGATCAGAAAAGGAAATGGCAACCTGCTCTAGTATTCTTGCCTGCGAAATCCCACGGACAGAGGAGCCCGATGGGCTACAGTCTATGGGGTCACAAAGAGTAGGACACGACTTACTGTCCTTTTGACAGAGAAATCATAACCTGACGACTATTGTTGCTGTTGAGATCAATTTCTCTCAGCTTCTTCCCTTTAGGTGTCAGACATAGTGTCAAAGAGAACACAGCCAGAAACTGTAAGCACCACCTCTGAGTATCCAGTTGTTCTTACCTCCACAGCCCATATCCTTCCCATCAAACTACTGCACTCAATATCACTCCACAGTTGAAAACTGCAAGGCATTCCTCAACAACTGAGGAATCCTCCTCTCCCAGTGCTAAGACAAAGTTAGTCATTTGCTTTTCAATTAAACTCTACCAGCCCTAAGACATGTGATATAAAACTAAACTGTGGGTTACACAGTTTAGACCTTCATTTGGTAGCCTAATCTAACAGGAAGGATTAACTGTACCCAGGTGGAGTGGAAAAGAACAACAGAATTAAAAATCAGAACGCTCCAGTCTCCCCTGCCAATTCTGTCCATAACCTACATTCAAGCCTATTCACCTCACTGTCTATGTGTTTTAATCCCAAACTGAAACTTATCTCTAAAAACCTCCAAAATATTTTTAAATCAGATAAATTATTTATAAAATGAAGATAAATAAAATTCCCTACTTATTTAAACCAATTTATGGGAGTATCTGACTTCCCTGGTGGCTCAGACAGTAAAGTGTCTGCTTACTATGCGGGAGATCCGGGTTCAATTCCTGGGTCGGGAAGATAGCCTGGAGAAGGGAATGGCAACCCACTCCAGTACTGTTGCCTCCCCCACCCCAGCCCCCCAAGCAGCGGCGGCTGTGCAGGTGCAGGAGGGCCAAGAGGAGCTACTCCACAATCAAGGTCAGGGGGGCGGCTGTGAGGAAATACCCCTCGTCCAAGTTAAGGAGCAGCAGCTGTACTTTGCTGGAGCAACCGTGAAGAGATACCCCACGCCCAAAGTAAGAGAAACCCAAGTAAGACAATAGGTGTTGCGAGAGGACATCAGAGGTCAAACACACTGAAACCATGATCACAGAAAACTAGCCAATCTGATCACACGGAGCACAGCCTTGTCTAACTCAATGAAACTAAACCATGCCGTGTGGGGCCACCCAAGATGGGCATGTCATGGTGGAGAGGTCTGACAGAATGTGGTCCACTGGAGAAGGGAATGGCAACCACTTCAGTTTTCTTGCCTTGAGAACCCCATGAACAGTATGAAAAGGCAAAATGATAGGATACTGAAAGGGGAANGAAAAGACTCTGATAGTGGGACGGATTGGAGGCAGGACGACAGAGGATGAGATGGCTGGATGGCCTCAATGGACATAAGTTTGAGTGAACTCCGGGAGTTATGATGGACAGGGAGGCCTGGCGTGCTGTGATTCATGGTGTTGCAAAGAGTCAGACATGACTAAGCGATTGAACTGAACTGAACTGACTGATAGGAGTATCTGATAAATTAGCTGTGTGATAGCTAATAAAATTGTTGAGTCTCTCATGACCTCAGATCACAAATTTGGGAAAAGAGAAGCAAGGAACTGCACTAGATGTTGGCCAAGATTTCTTCCTAACCTACAATTATGTGCTTCAATTAAAGTAATAAATATGTAAGCTCTTTGAAATGTATACCAGTATTACTACAAATATGCACAGCGTGTTTTTATTCTGAATTGACTAAATATCTGAGAAATCACCTATGTGACTACGAAACCAAGTTTTCAGCTTTCAAAGCATATTTTTGAAAAATATTCTGAGATTCTCTTCTTAGAGTATGGTCCTTCCCATTTTGGAGCAATGAAGATCTTTCAGCAATCCTATAATCTTCACTGAGCAGATGTACACCTAGTTCCTTTTCATATTTACAGAGCACTTTATATTTTCAAAATCTTACAGGCATTAATTAGATAGTCTTCACATAAACCTGAGAAATCAGCTGTCACCTTCAATTGATAAATAAGGAATCCATAATACAGAAAGTTAAATGAATTGTACAGTGTCATAAGGCATGTCAGGGAAAGCCAAAACTGCAAAAGGAGGTCAGACTCAGTGCTGTGCTTAAATCTGACTGAGTCAATTCATCTCACCACAAATTTCTTTCTATATTTCAGCTTCTTTCTACTGCTTAATACACACTGTAACAAAAACAAACAAACCCACACATTAATGTTTAAATTTTAATATCTAATTTTGTTTTTATATATAAATGTAAGATATAAGTGCCAGCCATTCATTTGCATTTAAAAATACATTTTAGTTCTGAAGAAAATTTAAAACTTTTAAATCGGTGCTCTTGATTTATTTATGTAGCTGGTATGTTAAACAAGCATAATGCATAAGTTATGTTTAAGTTCTAATATTTAAAAATAGTCTATTTTACTGCAATTTTGTTCTATGGAGGAAAGTTTTGTGTGGCTTTATTTTGTTTTGATTTTACCTTAGTTTTCTTTTTTAATGGGTGAGGGTGGCGTAAGGAAAAGTTTTTGCCTTGTTAGTAGATCAACATTCTACCAAGGTCATTTCTTTTCTGGTCACTTTCAGGCAATAGATAGCCTTCTGCAGACATTAAGATGCCAACATAATCTCAATTCAATTATTAGGTCATGCAGTCCTAGACAGTACTCTAAAATATGGGACTTCCCTGGTGGTCCAGTGGTTAAGAATCCACCTGCCAATGCAGGGGACATGAGTTCAGTCTTTGATCTGGGAAGATTCCATATACCACGAGGCAACTAAGCTAGAGTGCTACAACTATTGAGCTCAAGTGCCCTAGACCCTGCGCTCTGCAACAAGTGAAGCCACCATAATAAGAAGCCCAGACAACACAACTAGAGAGTAGTCCCCCAATCACTACAACTGGAGAAAATCCACACACAGCAACGTAGACCCAGCACAGTCAAAAACAAATAAAGAAATACATTTTTAGAAATAAAATAAAATATAGACATCATCTCCCTCTTTCCAGCCAGGATTTACAAGGGTGTGGGTAGAGGTGAGGCAATGAAGCAATAGGAGAGAATTCTTACTTGGCTAGTATCTGGCTCACTCTCTGAAATTGGTGAGATGGTAAAGCTGGTTCTCAAGAGTTATCCTCAGAACTCTTTGGAGGCTCCCATACTAGGTCCCTTGTGCCAGTTAAAACAGAATTGATGATGCTATGTCAACAGCTAACCCCCCACAATCATTGGCCCAAGACAACAAAGTTTAGTTGCTGTTCACTTACCATGTGCCTCAGTAGTAGCTGGGCAAGCAGACCCTATTTATTGTAGTACATTTAGAAACTTAAGTTAATGAGGCTCCATATCACAGCACATTCTTCTAAGATTAAGGCATCAGAGGAAAGACAGGGAGCAAGTGCTGTCTCTTCATATGTCTGTCCATAAGAGATGCATGATATGGCTAGTTACCTTCATTGGTCATATTGAGTTCATTAGGGCTGGGACACAAAGAAAATATTTTAGGGAAGAGATTTATAATCCTCCTTCACGAGGAGGTACTGAATATGGGAGAAGAGAACTATAGACCATCACTCTGTCTGGCATCAACTCCCATGCTATGGGGGCAGGTCTTCAGCAAGGCATCCCCAGTCCTCCCTACACTTCTGATTACCTGATGCTTATCCCATACATGCGCTGTCTTTTGTGGCCTTTCATCCTATGGCAGAAACATCTCCAGGCATAAATTCCTATCATGAACTCTGAATCTGTCCCTTGGATTTCATGGACCTTTAACTAGCCATCCTAGAGGACCAGCATTAATTTCCAAAATAGCAGCCACATTCTCTTTAATGCATCCTTATACCAGCACAGCTCACCAGGAAGCTGGTGGCACAAATATCCCCACAACGTCAGGAGTCACATATTCAGGTTCATATCCCCACCTTCAAGTGGGAGGAACAGATTTACAAAGAGGCAATAGCCCCAAAATCTTTTCACAAATTGTCCTTGTCTTTCTACTTTGTCTAGATGNATAGCAGCCACATTCTCTTTAATGCATCCTTATACCAGCACAGCTCACCAGGAAGCTGGTGGCACAAATATCCCCACAACGTCAGGAGTCACATATTCAGGTTCATATCCCCACCTTCAAGTGGGAGGAACAGATTTACAAAGAGGCAATAGCCCCAAAATCTTTTCACAAATTGTCCTTGTCTTTCTACTTTGTCTAGATGTTTGTACTCTTAAAGCATTTGAGAGGATTTAAAATTGTGGAACCAGTTCTCGGCAATTTTCATTGACAGTTTTATGTACAATCTATCTCTCTCACTTTGGTATCTGATATCTTGACTATTCTGTTAAAGATTTCCATATCAACACTCCACTCTATCCTTTTATCCTCATTATCAAGGCTGACTGGCTGAAAATGATTACTAGGTTTGTTTATTTATTTCCTTCGCCGTGTTGACTCTTAGTTGCCGCACGTGGAATTTTTGTTAAGGCATACAGGCTTAGTAGCTCTGCAGCATGTGGGATCTTAGTTCCCTGACAAGGGATTAAACCCATGTCTCCGGCACTAGAAGATGGATTCTTAACCACTGGACCATCAGAGAAGTCCCTGATGATCATGTCTGAACGGCAAAACTCCTGTCCATTCTCTCTCCGGTAAAATTCCTGAGGCCACATTCAGCCACTAGTGTGGACATCTGTCCAAGATTGGGACCATCAAGATACCAGATTGGCCTGGTTTCAACGAGTGACTGAGGGATCTGCATGTGATCTGACCTGAAACATTCAGGGTCTTCCTTATAGGAGGGAAAGGAGAAATGTTTCTCCCCCTCCTCAGATGTCTAAAGGAGACAGAACATCTATTAACACTCCCCATAAGAAGGCAGTGGAGAAGGAGGAAGTGAAAACATGGTAAACACATCACAGGAGGCATGGCTAATCTAACTGGTCAGAGCTAGACATTCATTGGCCTTGTGGTGTGATGACTACTCTTAAAAACCAGTAATAGACTCACCCACGTCATCATGTTGCCTGTTTAACTGATCCCAAAGAAACATAAAGGTCTCTTTTACTTCTTCTTGCTGCCATGCTGAGTTGGGGTCCATAGATCTATTTTCTTTTCTTTTTTTTTTTTCCTGAGACAAATCTGACCACAATGTCTCCCATTTCTGACAGCCAAAGAATGTCTGAGGTCAGCCTCCAATCATCTGTGAAGTTGGTCAGATTTGTGGGCTGAGTTGATTCTGTGGCAGCATACAAGAATTAGAGTTGAAAAAGGAGTAAACCTATTCCCTAGTTAATCTAGTGTTTGGGGGTGATTAGCGTTAGGTACTAATCCAAGTTGTCCTGTTTGTTCTTTATCAGTCAGAACCCAGGAATATAGGAAGTATGAGTAATTGGCTCCATAAACTTCCAGCATCAGAGAATTGAGTAACTAGATCTGGGAGAGTAGGAGCTACTTTCTTCTCAGATTATGAAGCTGAAGGAATGCTAGTCTGGAGTTCCTACCACATGTGGAGGAAATCCGCCTGCATCAGTAAAAAATAAATCCAGTCCACACAGAGAGGCAGGGAGTGTCAGAAGCGATGGTCTCCATCATTCCTAAGGCCAGCTCCATGCCTATTCTTAATGACGTGCACACTATAAGAACAAATAGACCCGTTAGATCCTCATGCCAACTTGAGTTAGGCTTTTTTTTGAAGATTATTCTTATCTTAAAAATTATTTATTTATTTATTTGGCTTCATTGAGTCTTAGTTGTGGCATGTGGGATCTTCATTGTGATAGGTGGACTCCAGAGCATTCAGGCTCACTCAGCAGTTGTGGTGCACAAGCTTAGTTGCCCCTTAGCACGTGGGGTTTTTGTTCTCAAACCAGGGATCAAACTCATGTCCCTTGCATTGGAAGGTGGATTCTTAACCATTAGACCACCAGAGAAGTCCCAAGTTGAAGTTTTTTACATCAGCGACTGGGAAAAAAAATATGGTCAATACAATCATTGACTGCTTCTTAAGACTACTGACCATTTCCTCTGTACTCTTTCAGCAGCCTGCTCCATGGCCCAGCGCACTGGAGATCTAATTGGAACATTGTTTAGAGCTAAACTGTGCTGGAACAGATATGCATTCACCTTTGCTGAATACTTAATGGCATTTCCTTACTGGTAATAAAATAGAATAAGTCAAAGTACACCATGTAGAAGGAAATGGAAACACAGAGGAGATTTATCTCTGGGGCCCACATCATCAGCCCTCAACAGTTTTTGGCTCCATGATCCCCCTTATCAAATTTGCTTCCTGAAAAAAACTTTCTACCCATGTCAGCTCTCAAACTAAAGCGAAAGAACATCGTTATGTGACAGCATCTTTTTCATAAGTGTTTACACACAAGAAGTCTCATTACAAGGAAAGAATCATATGGATTTTAGTCACCATAGAGAATTATTTTATAAACCATTCAGAATGGTCTTACCTTCTTTATGCTGCAGCCCCCTGTGTAAAATCACAAACCATTATATTTGATGGAGGAAATGAGAAGTTTTAAGGGCTGTTAGCACATTGAATTTTTATCACAAGGAAAACTTGCGTAAAGTTATATGGCACAGGTCTTTCTGTAATTATGATGCATTGAAAAAGAATGTAGTAGGTGGTGTTCCAACCTGGTACTAGGGAGACAGAAAGTTACAAGCAGCGGTGGTGAAGGCATATTCCAGGACATAAAGATATTCTTTCTAAATGGATGTATAGGTGTAGGGGATGTAGTGAAGAAAGTGAATTTCTATAGTGCTATTGCTTTATTTTATATTAGCTGAAGAGTGCACTGTATATGAAATATATAAAGAAGGTAACAGCCCCAAAGTTTTGATGCTTTGATGAACAAACCACCAAGAATGTGAAAGCATTCTGTAAAAATGCACTGCCGTGGGTTGCAGGTGCTTTCTCTACCTCAGGACCAGGAAGGAAAAATAAATTATGTGTAGAAAACACAGAATGCCATGATGGATGTACCTCCCTCAAGGCGCTTTTAAACACCTGTTGCCCTGCTGTGTATGTTTTCTGTACTGGGTGCCTGAAATGACTAAAACAGTTAAGAGAAATGAGCTAGATATTTGCAATATTTTATCACATAGAGTATGCTATATAAATGATAAGTCATTCAGGGAGCAAAGGTATTATTTTATAAAAGAAAAAGGGCACCTAGGCTGCTGGAGACAAGACTGAGCTGACAAAGTACCATGGCTGTCCTCTCAGCCCTGCTCTCTCCTTCCTGGGATGCCAGTGTGACACTTTTGCACACACGGTTTTCAGAAGCAGCAGAAGGCAAGGATGACATGCTAGAATTTCAGGTTCACCATGTGCACTTAGGTCCTGGTGTGTGTCACAGCCCTCAAATTGTCTCATGAAAAAGCATGCTTATTTTTCAGTCACTTGATTTGAAAATCAATAAAGATAAAAATCTGGCTTTTAGTTTTCATATTCTTAGTCATGTCCAGCTCTTTGTAACGCCATGGACTACAGTTTGCCAGGCTTCCCTGCTTATGGGATTCTCCAGGCAAGAAGACTGAAGTGGGTTGCCATTTCCTCCTCCAGGGGATCTTTGCAACCCAGGGATCCAACCCAGATCTTCTGAATGGGCAGGCACACTCTACCACTAAGTGATCTGGGAAGCCCTATATTCTTAGTAATTCTTACTTTTCATGAAATATGAATTTAGTAATATAAAAGAGAACAAGGTAAAATATCATTTAAAGTCCTTAAAAGATATAGTCCTCAGAAACATTCCAAGACCAACAGGGCTTACTTAAATTAAAAAAAAAAAAAAAAACAAGAAACAAAAAAATATTAACATATCCTAGTTTGACTTCTCAATAAAGCCAATAGAATATTAACCATTTCATAATATTCACTAGATCTTTAACACCTCAGAAAAATAGAATATTGACGTAATATGTGGATGGGCTGTGGGTACATCAGTGGCCACAGTGTAAGCTTTGACTTTATTTCGAAAATTTTTTTCTCACCACCAGCAGAAAAGAGAAAATTGCACTGAATTTGTATCCTAATCCAGCCTAATTCCCTTTCTTTACCAGTAAACTGTATTAATTGGTTTTCTGAACGCTACATATTAGGACTACTAAGTGGAAAATAATTTGCTGTAAGCCTCCTAAACACTGTGGCTGTCTCCTGTGCTTTTCCTCATAAGAGAACACGATGAGACTGCTCTCCCAACACAATCTGTGAAATTCATCCTATCCTGGCCAAGATGGGAGGCACATTCAGCAAGCCGTGGTGGTCATTAATGAAAAGGAAAAAATATAGATGAGAATCTATCATACAGTTGGCCTTACTGCACATACACTCCATTTCACCTCTCTTGAGACAGCATATTTAAGCTCTCCACTGTGGGTGAACTCACATAGACTGCATTCAAGAGGAAGAGTGGGGCACGTACAGCCAGCAGGGGTGTCCACAGCGGGCCTCTCTCATTTGGTTATGTTTCCCATGGACTTACATCTTGGCCACTCAGGAGAAATCATAAAGTACTAGTGACAAGGAATGAGTCCATCTGACTGATTTTCCTCTGTGTCCCCCAAATATGGTAAATGTAACAAAATTGTCAGAAAGCAGAAGCAGCCGTCACCAGCACCAAAGATAATCATTCAGACAGAGAATCATTTCAAAATATACTTGTTACTAATGGATAATTCTCATTTTAAAAATTTAATTAAAATAATATATATATGCAAGATTCTGTGAAATAAGATAAAGAACAGTAGGTTCCATTTGATCTCTGGCATTAGGCAGTATATTAGTAACTTTATAGACACTCTCTTATTAGTCCTTATGAGAATTTCATGGGCAACTGTTATTTTGCCCATTTTTATAAACAATGAACCTGAAACCCCAAGATATTAAATGTTTCCCAACATTGAGCATCCAGTAGGCTTTGGAACATATTCAGATTTATGGTTCTTAGATTTCAAACTCTGATCTTAAAGCCCAACATTACTTACATTTCAGAGATTAATAAAATAATATACTATTTTAATGTCAAATAACCTTTAAAAAACCTATTAAAGATAATGATGACTCTGCCAAAAACATGAGGAAAAATTCCCTTCTCCTCTATCTTGTGGTTCCCATATCCACACTTATCTAATTCTTCAAAGTGTGTTTACTGAACTTAAAAGGCAGAGAACTGCTCAGAACCCATAATCTTGCCAGTTAGCTGCACCAGTCCATCATAAAGATTTCTTCAAAGAGCACTTCCTCTCCCACTTTCAAAATGAAATGTAGTTAAAACATAGGCTGCATGTTATAAGGCAGTTTTATAGTTTTACATGGTGCAAGATTTTTCAGCCATGTATGAGTGCTTTTCCCTTTTCCTCATAATTTTTTCCCTTTACACATTGTGGCCTAAGAATAGTTTAAAGAAGGACACTTTTGAGATCCACACCTATCTATTTCATTTATTCTCACAATACTGAGAGAACATGGAAGTAACAGTTAACCAACTTGACCAAATTCAATGGCAGGGTCAAGAATGCCCTGGATCTCTAGGATTATATCATATTTTAGTCAGTTTGGAAATACGTGTTTGAATGTTCACAGAGTGGGACAAGAATATAATATGAACGACAGAGTTAAAATAGTCTGTTTCTAGATTACAAGTTGTTGTTTATTTGCTAAATTGTGACCCCGTGGACAGTAGCCCCCTTTGTCCATGATATTTCCCAGGCAAGAATACTGGAGTGGATTGCCATTCCCTTTCCCATGGGATCTTCCTGACCGAGGTATGGAACCCGCATTTCCTGTACTGGCAGGTGGATTCTCTACCCAGATCTGAGCCACCAAGGAAGCCCTCCAAGATTACATGCTGTGTGCTTAGTCACTCAGTTGTGTCTGACTCTTTGAGACTCCATGGACAGTAACCTGCCAGTGTCCTCTGTCCGTGGGATTCTCCAGGCAAGAATACTGGAGTGGGTTGCCATGCCCTCCTCCAGGGGATCTTCCCAATCCAGGGATCAAACCAGGTCTCCTGCATTGCAGGCAAATTATTTACCGTCCAAGCCACCAGGGAAGCCTTGGATTACATAGCAGTGACTAAATACAGTGTAGCATGGATTTTTTTCCCCTGCTACTGGAACAGATCACTGTCTCTGTAGTTGAGAAAAGCTGTATTAATTTGCTTTTATTTAGGACTTGTGCTTTATTAGATAGCAATAAAGATGAATAAATATGTAGATACATAGATAGGTAGGTAGATGCTAATGCAATTGGAAGCATGGGGAAAATGAGACTGATAGCCCACAGATTCAAATTTCAGATGCGAAGTTCACACTGAAAGGACACATGCTCATATCCCTTGCCAGCACTGTTGAAATGATCATTTTCCTCTTTACTTTAGAAAAGTTGAATCTAAGTCAAATGAATCCATAATGGGATTCCATCACATTGATATAACTACTAGAATACATGGAGAGCTGGTTATTCTTACTGGTTATAGAAAGACAAGAATCAATGCCTAGAGTCTGTCTATGAAGGCCCATGAAGACAGGCACCACAACTAGGTGCCTGATAACAACAAAAATGTTTTCTCTCACAGTTCTGGAGGCTTGAAGTTCAAAATCAAGGTGCCAGCAGGACCTTAATCCTGAAGACTCTAGAGAAGAGTCCTTTCTTGCCTCTTTCTGTTTGTGGTAGCCTCAGATACTCCTTGGCTTTTGGCAACATAATTCCAATCTCTGTCCCTATCTTCAGGAGGCCTTCCTCCCTATGTAGGGCACCACTCACAGGATTTAGGGCCTATTCTAAATACAGAATGATTTCATCTCAAGATCCTTTAATTACATTTGCAAATACTCTATTTTCAAATAAAGTTACACTCTAAGATTCAGGGTGGACTTGAATATTGGGAGGTGGGCTCAC
Organism: Neotragus moschatus; assembly: GCA_006410615.1. Lineage (NCBI taxonomy): Eukaryota > Metazoa > Chordata > Mammalia > Artiodactyla > Bovidae > Neotragus > Neotragus moschatus. The sequence goes on from SJYA01000944.1 coordinate 1,133,296, forward strand.
TATTCAACTCATAGCAGACTCTCACATGAGCAGGAAAGGTGGGCCCCTACCCTGGTTCTCAGTCTTCAGAGAGCTTCACATATAACAAATTAAAAAGGATGGCCACATGTACCACAGACACATGGAAAAATACATTTATTAAACAATACAGGAGTGTCTCTGTAACTTGAGGTCTGGCCATCAGCACCACCACAGCCCGACCTGTAAGCCTAGACATCTCCTCTGTGACAAACACAAATCAACCCCCTGAAAGTACTTCTTGTTTAACCTGTGTTCCCTTAGAATAAAAAGCATCTACAGATGAATATCACGAATATGTGGATGGCTAGCAGTGCTTCCAGGTACAAGAAAATGCAAGTGGTAAAAGCACTTCAGAAAGAGAGAAAACTAATTCATTCATTTGCTAAATATTTCCTCTCAAATAGCATGAATGAAACAGATTATTGCATAACTGTTATTCCCGAGAGTGCTGAATGTCCATTCTTTTTTTCTCTCCCTGCTCTAATCTGTGGATCCAATTTGTGATCCAAAATATGTATGAATCAGTGCAGTATTCACCATAGTTTTACTTGGCAGCTGAAAAACATTCTATAATAGTAGCAGGGCTTCCCTGATGGCTCAGATGGTAAAGAATTTGCCTGCAATGTGGAAACCCAGGTTTGATCCCTGGGTCAGGAAGACCCTCTGGAGAAGGGAATGGCAACCCACAATTTGTGATTCAAAATGTGTACAAATCAGTGCAATATTCACCAGAGTTTTACTTGATAGCTGAGAAACATTCTGTAATATTAAAATACTAATATCACACTTAAACTTGCATACCTATTTAGAACAATTATCTATATAGCTATCTATGCCAAAATCTGATATGCATTGAAGTACAATACTCTTTACTTTGTCAACTAGGTAATCACTAAACATGATAATGGTGAATAGTTTTATCTTGCATTTAATTAATCAAATTTTTTAATGTTAGCTTATGTAATTATTTTAGATTCAGTTTTTTTATTTTTTATAATTTTAACTTGAAGTCTACATTTTAATTTTATTAGATAATATTGTATATTTTAGGGAAGAGTTCCATGAAAAACAATTCTAATATTTTACATCCTATTCAGCTTATATTTCTGAAGCTAATGCATTCAAATAATATATATTTTGAAAATAATTACACTTTAATTCATATTCTGATGAAGATATATTCAAATTATGTGCACTGTAAAATTAATTACAACAGAACATAAATCAAAATAAAATGTTGATTATAGTTAAGTAATTAGTGGTTGCGCTGAAATGAAGACAGAAATAAATTTGATCCAATAAATAGATAATAATTTACAAATTATGTATGTCTCTATTTTATTATTCCAAACTTTGCCAGCTCATCAACAGAATATCCATGTCTGCACAATAATAATTAAATTTATTTGTCTGATATTTTGGCTAGTTTCAATCATATTAAAACCATACATGAGACATATTTTTAAATTATTATAATTGTATAATTGTAAAACTATGGCAATGCAAAAGGAGAAAACATTTGTATTAAACAGTTTGATAGCTTGATTCATGATTGTTAAATATTTAAATTACTGGAAAAATATTTTATTATGCAACAATTTATTTCATTCATGCTGTATGAGAGAATGATTTGATCAATTAATTAGTATTTTCGCTTTCTTCAGTGATCTGTGGGCCCTGTTCTCTGTCTTCTGGCCCTACAACCTCAGCAGTGGGCAGACTCGCACTTGCTTTCAAAATACACAGAATGGGTGACTGGCAGGTGGACGGCTAATTTTCAATTACTACTATTGTTTTCATTTTCTATGTTTGTGGAAAAAAAAAAAAAAGTAGTACAGAATGGGCTTAAACAAAAGAAACTAATTGTCTCACAGTTCTGGAGGCTAAGGACTTCCCTGGAGGCTCAGACGGTAAAGCGTCTGCCTACAGTACAGGAGATCCAGATTTGATCCCTGGGTCGGGAAGATCCTCTGGAGAAGGAAATGGCAACCGACTCCAGTACTATTGCCTGGAAAATCCCATGGATGGAGGAGCATGGTAGACTATAGTCCATGGGGTCGCAGAGTCGGACACAACTGAGCGACTTCACTTTCTGAAGGCTAAAACTCCAAGATCAGTATCTATCAGCAGGGTTGATTTCTTCTAAGGGCTGTGAAGGACGGACCTGCCTCGGGCCTCTTTCCTGGGCATGTAGATGGCCATCTTTTCCTATGTCTTTACATCATCTTCCCCATAGGTGTCTGTGTCCAAATCTCCTGTTCTGATTGGATTACAACTAATTACACTGCTCAGGGCTCACCCTAAAGGCTTCATTTTAATTCAAGTATCTCTATAAAGACCTTATCTCCAAATACAGTCATATTCAGAGGTACTGGGCTTCCCAGGTAGCTGAGTGGTAAAGAACCTGCCTGCCCATGCAAGAAACATAAGAGACTCGGTTTCAGTCTCTAGGTCGGGAAGATCCCCTGGAGTAGGAAATGGCAACCCACTCTAGTATTCTTGCCTGGGAAATCTCATGGACAGAGGAGGCTGGCGGGTAAGAGTCCATGGTTGCAGAGACTCAGACATGACTGAGCAACTAAGCACACATACACACACACATACACACACACATACACACACACACACATTCTAAGGTACTAGGGGTTATGACTTTAACATAAATTTTGTGGGAGGACACAATTCTGCCCATAACATCTACACCGGACATGAAAATTTGGTCTTTTGTCTTTTTGTCCTATTGGACTGAACCACTGTCCATAAATACCTGTGTGTTTTCCACAAGACCATTAACACGTGTCAAGTGGTTTTTGGCCACAGAGGACAAAAACTTCTATAATTATAATCATTTTTCTGGATTTAATTTTGACTCTCATTTCCTTAAATGAAACAAAATTTTATATGATAATAGCTCAGCTAATAGATACAATGTGGCATTCTCTCCCAAGTTTATTTGTGCTGTGCCTGACAGAAGGAGTTCTCAACTTTATTGAGTTTTAGCAATGTTTCATTTTTTTGAGTCCTAGGCAATTACTCTTCAAGGTAATAAACATGAGTCACTCTTTTACGATGGCTAATCTATTTTTATGTATCTGCATAATATGTAGTTGATGAACTTTAATAAAATCTGAAGTGAGGTCCCCTCGAGGCCATTTTCAGGCAGCTTTTGCTGAAACCAGTGAGTGGAAATTTAGTTCGCTCAGCATCCCGTGTGTTTCTTTTTTAAACAGATGGGCTAATGAGAAGCATGTCTGTGCTGGCCTGGTGTAATGGTCTGGCCTCTAACACTGGTTGTTAAAACAAACTACACACCATCCAGGATCTAACTGCTAATGATTCGATGGTGTAACATAACTTAATTGAATATACTTTCAGCTTGGAAAAGGTAAATAGGAAACAAGGCAGCAAGAATAAGCATGTCTGCAAAGATGCCATCTAACTGTTTCTGGAAGAAATCCAGGAGAGTACAGTCTGAACTAAATCGGATAATTCTGTCTGTTTTCTCTTCTGAAGAACTGTTCTATCCCAAGTAATCAAGTAAGTGATTGAACTACTTAGGGGTTCTACCTAGGACCTAAATAGGAGACGGACAATTCTGGAAGCAAGACATTTGGTCTACAGAATGGAATCGTTTTTGTAAGGGTATCCTCTAGGGTCTTTTATACTTCTACCAAACAGTCTATATAACAGTTCTTCAAATCATAATTTTTCCATGTTATATTTTATTATGTACATATCTACCTCCCCTATTTATTGAAAGTCACTATAGACAAGAAACACTCTTTCTAATTCTTTTAATTTTGAAAATAAATAACCATAATGTTACAAACTTTACAAATGAAATAGAAATAGAATAAAAATGAATTTTAAATTCTAAAATTAGAAAATGAAAAGGGTCTCCAAGCAGGCAACTTGCAGAATTCCCCATTTTCAGGTAACTGAATGTCCATATAAGTGACAAAAATCCCCTACCCAAAACACATGCCAGAGAAGGGCTCTGAGCCTAAAAAACAAATTTAACACATAAGCCAGTTGCTAATGTTACACTGTCTCTCAATGGTGACATCACTCCAGCCACAAGTGTGTCAGTACATATTTCTCTTACAGCTGGAAAACAGAGTTGGTAGTTAGGTATCAGTTCTCTATCATTTGGTCCCCATCCCATACGGAAACCCTAATACCCACCTTGTTTTCAGAAATGTAATGTCAATGGGTGCTTGAATCTCCAGTGTGCTTTGAAATTAAAATATTGAAAGTGCTCTTCTCACTTCACTTACTTTCATTATAATTACTGAATATTACCATGAGCTCATGCTGATTGAGACATATATACAGATATTCAGAATCAGGTTAAAGTTGTATATGTGTGTGTGCCCATTTTCTATATGCTTGTGATTCTGCTAAATACTTTCATGCCTCCTTAAGAGCAAAAACTATTCTCCAGCTTATTTCCAAAGTCCCAGAAAAAGGTCTGGCACATAATGGCTGGTGATATGTATCTATTTGAGTTTGGCAATCCTTAAAAAAATGATGTTCTTAATGACACCTCATCAAGGCTATTTTATCTTCTTACTATGAGGGCTTTACATTCTAGTTTCCTTGTTTTGTAAGAGCTTCTTCTTTATTTATATCCAACTATAAATTATTTAACATAAACCACTGTTTTTTCACCTACCTATTTCTGAAAAATGAAATGTTGATATATCATCCCTATTAACTATCAATTTTCACTTCTAGAGTTTCACCTTCCCTTCATAACTCTGCCATCTGTGATTACCAAAAAATAGATTCAATTGCAATTGTGTATGTGTGTGTCTGTGTGTGTGTCTGTGTGCAGTACAGACTACTGTCTTAAATGGAGACAGAAAATTGATTATTATCTAATTCTACTCAAGAAATCCATGAGTGAATCATCATTGTTCTGTGCCTAGCGTGAGCAAAGACTGTTCTTAGAAACACAGAAGAAGATGCTAACAAATCACAGTACCTTCTAGTAAACTGTTTTGAAAACCAGCAGCTAAAACAGTTAAAAAAAAAAAAAAACAGGGGGTACAAAACAAAAATTAGACAAAAATTCCTACAAGTTTAACAGCAATTTACTGAACTATAAACCAAAGAGATATGAGCAACTGATTTTGTTTTTNTGGGGGCAGGAGGAGAAGGGGACGACAGAGGATAAGATGGCTGGATGGCATCACTGACTCTATGAACGTTGGTGATGGACAGGGAGGCCTGGCGTGCTGTGATTCATGGAGTCGCAAAGAGTCAGACATGACTGAAAGACTGAACTGAACTGAACTGAACTGATGAATGTATACCAGGAATCATTTGTGAGTGAGTGTGTGTGTGTGTGGGGAGAGGCGAGGTGGGGTTGATGGGTGGAGAACTGAAAGTTCCTGAAAACTAGAAAGACTTAGATTTGCTTGAGGTCAAGATCTGCTTTCCCACTATATTTGCTGGTAATTATCATATCCTTAAATCTGTGGAAAGTAGTGTCTCCCATCAGAAATACAAGTTATCATCTACAAAGGATATAACACTTTTGCAATTCTCTGCTGCTTACTAATTTGGGGAATCTAGGTTAGAGTCAGTGAANGATCTGCTTTCCCACTATATTTGCTGGTAATTATCATATCCTTAAATCTGTGGAAAGTAGTGTCTCCCATCAGAAATACAAGTTATCATCTACAAAGGATATAACACTTTTGCAATTCTCTGCTGCTTACTAATTTGGGGAATCTAGGTTAGAGTCAGTGAACTTCAGTTATCTCATCCCTTACAGGAGAGCAGCCGAACCTTCTAGAAACACTTTAAAAATCAAACAAGGTAATGTCCATAAGCCTTGGCAGATAATAGGAGTTCAATAAATATGGGTAACATTTTCTTGGCATAGTATCTTTGGTACTGAAAAACCTCTGAAATACTGGTGAAATGTATGACTGATTAAAAATATAATTTTTTAAAGAATAATTTAAGGACAAGCCTTTATATAAGAGCTAATCTGAAAGAGCTCTCTGAAGTCAAATATAGAACAAGCTGAGCCATAAAATAATGTGATATTGGATGATAAACCAAAGATAAAATAGACATGTCTGTACTGAAATAATGACTGAGTAAATAAATGAAAGGAGGAGAAGGGACAGATCTTCCTTATGAAAGAATTCCAGGTAATTTATATGGATATTCTGCCTCCCACTGTTTCATCCTCCCTCTTGTCTTGCGCGTGGGTTGGGTCTAGGACTTACTGACTCCTTTACAAAGAATATAGTGGGGAAAAGGGTAAAACAGTAATGTTACAGTAGGGAAACCTGAGACACCCTACCTTAACCAAGTGATCAAAGGCAGTCTCACCAGTGATTAAGTCATCACACCACAGGTCCCCTGATGTGATGAGAAGGACACATGGTGGTTCTGGCCATGAAAAAAATATGAGGGATGCTTTTCAAAATGCTGGACTAATATTCTTCACAACTGCCAGGGTCATGAAAACAAGGTAGAGAAATTTGTCACAGTCCAGAGAATACTGAGAAGATATGACAACCAAATGCAACATGGTGTCTTGGATTAGAAACAGGAATGCAAAAAGGACATTAATGGAAAAGCTGGTGAAATTCCAATAATCTCGATAATCTGTAAATTACTTAACAGTAATAAACCAATGCTAATTTCTTCCTTTTTGTGAGTGTGCCCCAGTTCTATAAGGTGTTACCATTAAGAGAATCTGAGCAAAAGGTATAGAAATTCAGCATTATATTTGCAACTTTTCTGTAAATCTAAAATTATTCCAAAATAAATATTTTATTTAAAAGAATGAAACTTTCATATGTGGTATGAGTGGGTGGGTTAGACACCTAGTTGTGTCCGACTCTTTGCGACCCCATGAACTGTAGCCCGTCAGGCTCCTCTATCCGTGGATTGTTGGATTGCCAGTCCCTTCTCCAGAGGATCTTCCTGACCCAGGGATCAAACCCAGGTCTCCTGCATTGCAGGCAAATTCTTTACCATCTGAGCTACAGGGAAGATCTCTATATGTGGTATCATTCTCATTAAATAATTTCAAACACAAGGAAAATGTACCAAAGAAGCTGAAATCTTGCTCCTTCCTCTGTAATATCATAATAGAGTGTTTAGTGAAGTTGTGAGGTTTAATCAACTCAAAAAGCAACATAATAAAGCTCTTTGAATTGCCAAGATCAAAGAAAATCATATATAAGTATGTAAATGAAGTCTTCGTTTGGCCATTCAGAAATGTTCCTAGATATGGGAAGCCTAAGTAAGAGATGAACCTTTGTAAGCTGTTTTCTCCAATCCAAATTCATTCCACTTATACTTTTGAATGCATAATACAGAAAAGACGGACAGAAAATGGAAAACTCCAATCAACTTGATTATTAACATCCTGTATCACACAACCTCAGCCAAAAATAAGAGGAATTTTTCTTGCGGATTTCATCTATGAGTTTGCTTTTTAAAGTAGTGAAATTTAGACTGCACGCAGACACAGAAAGGCATTTCCCTGTCCATGGGAACACAACAGGGAGCACTTTTAATATATTGTGAGATGAGAGCCATCATATAGCTAGCAGTCTGCCAAATATACTCCTCTGAAGAAATGATGCAATTCAGCTGGAGTGGCTGAGTTGCCTTCATAAGAGTTCCACAGTTTTTGACAGGTTTCCCAACCCCCAGTGGGGGCTCAGTGGGTCTTCAGTGGGTGGCATTTAACAGGGGGGCTCTGTCCTATTCTCTCTGCATGTGGAGACTCCACACCTGCCTACCAGCTTTGGCCCCAGCTTTTGATCTTGCACATCGGCAGGCTCACAATTTTGGTTTCCATTGATGAATAAACTCGAAGCAGATTGGTATGTCTGATACCTGGTTAAACAAAGCCTGAAGTTACACCCATGCCTAAACTACTAATTTGATTTTGTCAGTGCAAACTGAGGGTCAACCTGGTGAACAAAAGTTTCAGGTCCGTTATTGACTCATTTGTCCAACTTTTGTTATTGGTTTCAGCCAGAAGGTTGATCCCAAATAATCCAAAATAGAAATAAATTGGAAAGCTTTCTTCTCTTGGTTTGAAAATATCTACTTATAAGTTAGTTAGAACAGCAGGTTAAGCATGGGCTTTAGAGTTATACAGATCTTCCTGATAACTTTATTAACTAGCTGTGTGACCTTGGGAAGCCAGTTAGCCTCTCTGATCGCAATTTCTTTCTCCATAAAATGATAATATAAAAACCAATCTCACATATCTCTGAAGATTGAATAGATTTAAATATGTGAAAGTACTTAGTATGATGCCTGACTCAATAAATTCCCTTTCAACATGAAAATGTTAGAGAGAGTGATTATGTTCCAAGTTGCTAGCAAAAAACTAGATAGCTACACTACATAACAGAAATGTATCTGTCTCATTAAAATAACCAATTAATAGAAAACATTGTTGCCATGTTCCTAATTAATGAAACATAAGAAATTCTTTTAAATGAGGAATTATATTTGCGCTCCTCCATGCAATCTAAATATCTTGATTATTGGCAGTTGAAAAAAATCCATTTAGTAACAAAAGTGATTTTTTTGTTTATTTATCTAACAAGTGTCTCCTTTCCCAGGCATTTTGCTGGACACTGNAATTAATGAAACATAAGAAATTCTTTTAAATGAGGAATTATATTTGCGCTCCTCCATGCAATCTAAATATCTTGATTATTGGCAGTTGAAAAAAATCCATTTAGTAACAAAAGTGATTTTTTTGTTTATTTATCTAACAAGTGTCTCCTTTCCCAGGCATTTTGCTGGACACTGGAAACAGGGAAAAAAACAAAACAACTACACACATGTGCGCGTGCACACACACAAAAAACAGCAAACAAATAAAGATAAGGAAACTGTCTCCTTGTTGCTTACAAACTAGTGAGGGAGATATTTAGGAACAAATGCACAATTTGAGGCTGAAATAAAGCCCCTGAAGATGTGATGAGTGAGAGTGAGGGTGACAAGGATTTCCACGAATAGATACAATGATTTCCCTGGATAATGGGAAAGGAACAAAGATGATGGAAAAGGAGAAGTGTCAGGGTAGGGAATCAGGGACCAACTTACACAGGCAGTGTTTACCTGTGATGAAATTTCAGCTGAGCTGTGATTGGTGTAAACCAGGGTGAGAGGACTTGTTCATGTGCCCCACGAAGGGACGAGCAATGAAGGGAAAGAATGAAAGAGCAGAGAGGAGATATGGTTTTCCTGTGAAGTGGCTAAATACGTGAGGAGACTGAGTGCAACCAGCTGTTTTCATGTACAGCCGTATCTGTGACACTGAGGTCAGCCACTGAAAAAGGAATTCAAAGATAGTTGATCCCAGAACAACATAGATGACCTGCTTTGGAAAACGTAGAATGAATGGGGTTTGCCAAGGCAACAAGAATGTTAGCCATAGGGCTACACCAAAACCCAAGTTAGGAAGGACAGTTTAAAGACAACAGCCTGCAAAAAGATTTTTCTAAAACAGGACAAATACTTCAAACCTGTGTGAATAATCCTGGAATTTTCAATAAGCCCTGTTGCTATAAGGAATGACTCACTCTTGCCAAATAAGTGAAAGAATGAAGTTTTAGAAATGCAATCATCCTACCCCAACTCGAATGGTTTATTTCACAACTTAAAGTTTAACATTAAACAAATACACCTCAAGTCACAATGCAATGATGATTGATGTTTTTCATCAACATCCAATTATCATTCCATCAAGCCCTGTTGCCTGGGCCAAGGAAAACACTGAGTACGCGTCTAGAAAGGGTTATTCTCCATGCCTTTTCACAATAACTTGCAGGATATAACTACACTTACTGCATTTCTGACTTGTTAGATCATGTCACAGGGAACCTCGGCGAGTGAGTTTGGATGTTGTGTTATCACCTGAGCTTTCCAAAGAATATTAATTGCTTTTGCTATTTGAAGTTAAAAGGAGAACACCTTTCATTTATTTGACTTATTCCATTAGAACAACCTGCATCTGTGCATTCTTTGTCTTTTGTTAGCTGTGAAGGCAGCCACTTAGGTATCGAACATGATGTCAGGCTGTGGTGTGAGGTCTCGCAGGAGGTGCGGCAAACTGAAGGGATTTCAGAAAAACAAAAGCAAAATAAAAACATCCCTTTGACAGGGCTTCAAAGGAGGCCATCACACTTAGGAACAGCTCTTTGGGGAAAAAAAAGCACAATCACTTCCCATTTTGTTTTGGGCTCAGCCGGTGGTTCAAAAGAGGAGTGATGGATGGCTCAGAGACTGTTGTCACTGTCGTAAAAACGCCCCATGTTCACAGGGAGGCCTTTTGTCCCAACACACTTAGCAGGCAGCTCCCTCAAAGAAGCAAGAAGCTTTCTCGCCACTTCTCAAAAGACTCTCCTCTAGGGAGGCAGCAACAGCTACTTCACCCTCGGCAGTTCCTTGCCAAGGAAGACAAAGAACACATCTTTTCCATCTGAAACTGCAGGAAGGGCTGAGCATTGAAATGTAATTAATTGCTCAAATTGGAATTTGGCCAGAACCCCAAGGGCTAACAATGCACACTTATAGTGGAGGAAAGAAAAGGCTTTAATGAACGTAGAAAGAAGAGATCTAAAAATTATATCAAAACAGACAATAAAATATATCTCATCATGACACTGTAGCAGGGAATAACTTGGATGGGACAAAAAAGGAATGAAAGCTGAGTCTCTGGCAATTCTGGCTCTCCAGAGTGTGAATAAAATCACTAAGACAATTTTGCCCCACTTCTAAGAACTTGCCTCACACCGGAATGATAATTAAGGAGAAAATCTGGCTTGACTTTATTATTTTTTTAACCTTAACCTCAGTAAAATACATGCATACACGATCAGTCACTAAGTTGTGTCCAACTCTGCACCCCCATGGACTGTAGCTTGTCAGGCTTCTCTGTCCATGGAACATTCCAGGCAAGAATACTGGAGTGGATTGGCCATTTTCTTCTCCAGGGAATCTTCTTGACTCAGGGATCAAACCAGCATCTCTTGCTTTGGCAGGTGGATTCCTTATCATTGAGCCACCTGGGAAGCCCTAGTAAAAATGGATATACTCTTATTAAGAACATGAGTTCCTGTGTAAGTGTTCTATTCCAAAGCTTATGGAGAGAGGCACTCAAGGGCCTGATCCCCAGCCCTCACCAGGTTCTCCTCACCTGTTCTCAGAGTCGCACCGTGTGTGGCACATGAGAAGCCAGGGAAGGGGGCCCTCAGCCATGGAAATTCAAATTCAGCTCAATTCAGCCAATGTCTGGGGGCAAGTGGGAGTGGGAGCTAAGAGTTGCAAGACATCACAAGTATCATAGACAAAAGATGTGAACGTGCCACTCTGAGCTTGGGGGAGGTGAAAAGAAAAGACACAGCTGGTCTTTGACTTGAAATGCAGAGTATGAGTGGGGAACCAATGCTGAGAGCAGTGACTGCTTTAAAGAAATGGGTTCAGATCTTAAGGTTGTCAGCAAGGGAAGAATGAGGGGAAGGGACAGTTAGAGAGTTTGGGATGGACGTGTACACACTCATATTTAAAATGGGTAACCAACAAGGTCCCACTGGGAACACAGGGAACTCCGCTCAATGTTAAGTGGCAGCCTAGATGGGAGAGGAGTTGGAGGGGAGAATGGATATATTTATATGGCTGAGTCCCTCTGCTGTCCACCTGAAGTTATCACAACATTGTTAATCAGCTATACTCCAATATAAAATACAAAGTTTTAAAGAAAAAGAAGTGGGCTCGGAAAGCACAGCCAAAGGCACCAGACACAGCACAGAAAGTTCAGAAATGGTGTTTAGAGCTGGGCAGAACACAATATCTGCCAAGTGGTAGACTGACTTCCCAGTGGGTGGTCATCACCTGTGGCACAAGATCTGGGGCTGGAGATAGTGAGCAGGCAAGAACCCTGGAGGTCACCATTCAGTCTCTCAACAAATCCACACTGGCGTCTACTATGATACAGATGCTGGGCTTGATGGGTGGGTTTACGGATTGTCAGATTGGGTCCCTCAGTCTGACAGACAGAGCCCTCTGGGAAGTCACAGGTGACAGTAAATCAGCGAGGGACCTAGATTCTTGGGCCAAAAATTAGTTCTCCTTAGCAGGAGAAGTAGAGGCCACCTTTCAGATGAGAGGTCCCCATTCTAAACAATCACAGCTTACAAATAAGTACATATGAAATATGAAAATCAGAGTCTGTAGACATATATTTTTCTAAGTAGGTTTCACAGAGCCATCAAATACCTTTGCACAGGCAAAGAGGAGAAAGAGAAAATCTTTATTTTTCCCAGTGAACTTATTGGATTCCATTTGCTCTCCTTGTCAACAAATCTATTTTGTCCTGGTTGAAGACAGGACTGTCTCGTGTAGGGATTAAGATATAAAAAGAATATGCCCTAAGTTGACCGTTCACAAACATCTACTTCTGCTTTACTGACTATGCTAAAAAGCCTTTGACTGTGTGGATCACAATAAACTGTGGAAAATTCTGAAAGAGATGGAAATACCAGACCACCTGACCTGCCTCCTGAGAAATCTGTATGCAGGTCAAAAAGCAACAGTTAGAACTGGACATGTAACAATAGACTGGTTCCAACTTGGGAAAGGAGTATGCNTGAGACTCAGTCGATAAGATGTACTCCAGCTAACAGACACCCTGCTTCTCCCACATAGGTCTGTTCCTCTGCCCCAGTGTCCTGACTCAAATACCCATCTTTACTCTCCCTCTTCTTTCCCATTAAAAGCCGTGAGCATCCTTTATAGGTTTGTTGGACTATCACCTTTTAATTCATTGACTAGGTGTGAGATCTTCATTTGAAACTCTCCTAGAACATTAGACATCACTTTCTTAAATCAAGTATCCTGTACTTGAAGTGACTTCAAAATGCACACACTATAAGTCATATGTAAAGAAATACAACCTCATCACAAGCCTCTAAGTCGCTGAATAACAATGGAAAAAATACCTAATCTGGGTAAGTCAATTTTTGTATCAGGCTTATTCTCTTGCAATTTAACTAGGTCAGTTTGGGGTGCAAGTTTTCACAGTCATCTCACATCAATATATCTTCTCTTTTCTCCCCTCAAAACTTCTGAGCAACAAGAGACTCCTAAGAAACATCATGGCAGCAGGGATGGGAGAGCCACTTGTGCAGTTCTCGCTCCTCGCTGAGCCACGTCACCTCACCTGACCATTGGGTGAAGTCCTCTTTCCCCTCTGCATCTCATGGCACTCACTTGGCCTAGATGCACCTGCTACTGAGGCCCACAGTGCCATGGATCCTGACCATTTAACATTGCCCATTTGACCTTGTGCAGCCCTGACATTAGTTCTCCTTGGTTCCCCTTCCTGAACCTGGGCATTTCTGCATCTCCCCAAGGCACACATGGGCTGCAGGCTGCAGGAAACTAGAGGTGGGAGGGGTTCCATTTCAAGGACTCTACAGACTGAGCACACACAAACACACAATCATTTCTGCTCTATTGGATTTGTTCCACATCATTGTGGGATAAGAGTTGCAGAGCAGCAAAAATTCATAGACATGAAAATTATTTGATTACTCCACTCATTCTCCTTTATGTTGACTTATTTGAGACTATGCTTTATTCCCTTACTAGAAGCAGCTTGTGTTAAAATTGTGGTTTACTCTTCTCTTTATGCTACTCTATACATTAGCTTTAGAAATTTGCAGATCATCTGCATATTATTCAATCAATCTATTAGATGCTGATTTCTCAAAGAGAGCAGGATTAAGAAAATGGAGTTAAATTCTTTCTGTGCTTTTCAGCTAGGAATTGTGACTATTTACTACAGAAGACCAATTTGAAAATTAGAAGAAATTTCACTAACATGAATGAATTACAATGTTTACATTATATGTGGGATTTAAAAGCCTTACATCATATTTACAAAAGTATCATATCCAAGCCTGAGAAGGTTTATCAGTTATTATTTGTATGCTAGTTACAGAAAAATGTGCTACATAGTTTTGTACAAAATGCCTCTTATTGTCTCATGCAACAAGCAGTATTGTGATGGTAGTCCATGGAGGATATGCCAGCTCAGGGATAGAAACTAGGAACCAGGTGTTTTTATTCTCCAGTACCAACATCCTTGTTACCTCCTCATAGTTGCATCAGGAGTGCTACACTTCCAGGCATCTTTTCTTCATCCTAAACAAGCAAAGGATAAAGGATTCTCCCCCTAGAAAATATTCACATTTTTATTCAGGAAAAAATTGTTCTTCCTAGATTGCAACTGAGCAGGACTCTATGGGGCCTTCCCAGGACAGGCACACTCCCATACCTTCCTCTTGCCTCTATTTTTGTTGTTGTTGTTTATTTATTTGTCTATCTATTGGCTGCCTTTGGTCTTAGTTGCAGTACATGGGATCTTTGTTGCAGTGCACGGACTCTCTAGTTGGTACGCATAGGCTTAGTTGTCCTGTGGCTGGTGGGATCTCGGTTCCCCAACCAGGGATTGAACCAAAGTCCCCTGCACTGCAAGGCAGATTCTTAACCACTGGACTGATAACCAGGGAAGTCCCCACAAGCCTTTTCTTTGTAGAAAATGTTTAGCTTCCTAGGCCTTCCCTGACTTTCAAATTTAATCAGAAAAGTGAGAAAACACAGAAACAAAGGAAAACAGTCAAGCAAGACAAAATAATAATAGCTTAGCCATGAAACAAAGTCAAAGAATTTAGTGCCTTCTCAAGGGCTATAGATAATATTCTGAGCTATATCCTTGAGTTGTTTTTCAGATACCAAACCTCGCTAGATGGAAGAAGTTAACTGTATATAAACCAAAAGCAAGTAGACCCCAAACCAGTTGAAGCCAGAAGGTTGATGATATTGACTCCTGAAATACCACTCTGTTACCTCACCGCCAACCAATCAGAAGCTGATCACACACTCCATAAACCTTCTCCCTCACTCTGTTTTAAAATCCTTTTCCTAAAAGCCATCGAGGAATTCAGGCCTTTTGAGCATTAGCTTCCTGGACTCCCTGCCTGGCTCTTGCAATAAATGCTGCAATTTCCTTTCCCACAACCTGATATCAGTGAATTGGCTCTATGCACACAGGTGAACAGACGCAAGTTTGGCTTGGTAATAAAACTTCTACCTACATATCATTACATGTCATTACCTAAGAATATTCTTCAAGTCCTTTCCATCTCCCCATAACTGAAAGAAAGTCAGGGACATTGAGTGCTTTTTTTTTTTTCTTGCCTTGAAAGAAAATACAGGAGAAAAGAAGGTTGTGAAGCAAGAGGCTGACTAGTTTTTGTAGTGGTCTAAACATGGCACCCCACTCCATCACACTTGCCTGGAGAATCCCATGGATGGAGGAGCCTGGTGGGCTACAGCCCATGGGGTCGCTAGGAGTCAGACTCAACTGAGCGACTTCACTTTCACTCTTCACTTTCACGCATTGGAGAAGGAAATGGCAACCCACTCCAGTGTTCTTGCCTGGAGAATCCCAGAGACGGTGGAGCCTGGTGGGCTGCTGTCTCTGGGGTCGCACAGAGTCAGACACGACTGAAGCGACTTAGCAGCAGCAGCAGCAAACATACCTAAAATAATGTGCTCAATTTTGAGTACCATCTTTAACAAGAAAAAGATGACACATAATTTCTCTCTTGCTGAAGAGAGAAATATTCAGCCTGAAGAAGAGGAAACTGTATAAAATAACAGTGCCTGTCTTAAAATATTTGCAGGGCTATTACGAGAAGGAGACTTCTTTTGTGTGCTGTCCAAAAAGACAGATCCTGAATCAATGGGTGGTTCTTACTGGGGAACGTTTCTTACTTTACCTTAGTCAGAGCACATTTGTTTTCAAGAAAATAAACTTGATGACAGATTGACCTTTGAACAACATGTGTTTGAACTGCACAGGTCCACTTCCATGCAGATTTTTACTGTTGCCAAGTCTGACTGACTTACAGTATTATATTAATTTCAGGTGTGCAACACAGTGATTCAGTATTTTTACAGATTAACAGGTTTGTTTTCAATAGTAAATTCTATAGTGCTACAGGATCTAATATTGTTTCAATCTGAGGTTCAACCGCAGATACGAAGGAACCGCTTCTTTGGAGGAACATACACAAAGGGCCAACTATAAATTACACGTAGATTACGCAAATTTTCAACAGCCTAGAAGGTCATTGCCCCTGACTCCCACACTGTTCTAGGATTAACTTGGCTAATGAAGAGAACACCGAGTCGTATCATGGAGTATGAGGTACAGCAGGGAACACAGAACCTCAGAGCATCAGGCGGCATCCCTTTCTCCCCTCCCCGTCCTCCTCTCCACTCTTTTCTTCCCATCCTCCCCCTCTGTCTGTCTGTGTCTCTATTACTGTCTTTCTCTTCGTCTCTCACATGAGCAGATGGCCCTTCATATCTGCGCCATTCTGCACAGCCTCAGTGTCTCTGTCTCTCTGCACAGCACACCAGTTCTCTGTGAAATCCATTCCTTGTTCATGGACTACCTCATGTATTCCCAAAGGATGAATTCCTGTAGTTTGCAAAGTTGGCTTCTGGTCTCAACTTTAACTTTCTAAGAGTGAACTATCTCACTGAACCAGCAAATCCATATGTCTACTCCTGGTTGTATTAGATGTAGTCAAGAAAAATAAGGATCCATGGGACTTAGGGCTAGCCTTACTTAGCTTGTGACAAGGCAAATTCTCTAAGAAGATGTGGAAATAGAAAAGAAATCACAGACATGTCGGGTAAATATTCCTGAGTCTGTCCTCTGTCATTCATCCTCCTGTCTACTGTCAAATGAGTCTTTCTGAAAGAGTTTGTTTACATGACATACCCACCTATTCACAAACTTTCCATGACTAGACTGTCTGCAAAATATTTCTTGGCACTCAAGGTCCTTCACGATATGGTCCTGATGCACTTTCTAATCTGACTTTTTACTACTCTCTTCTCTTGCTCCATTCAAAACAGAGAATTTTTCTACCCTTTCCCCTGAACTTGGAGTGACCATACATGCAGTTTTCCAGAACAGCCTCATTTTGGTTTGTTGCTTAAGTACAATGATTAGAAGTGTGCCATTTTTACTCTCCAATATGTCCTGATTTAGATAACAAAGGAATGGTCCTTCTTTCTAGAGTTTCATCCACTCAGCAACTTTAAGTTGCCAAAGCTTCACTATTACTCAACATCCAGGAAAAATGCCAACTTACTTTTCCATAAAGGCTTCTCCAACTTAATAAGGTCAAAATAATGCCTCCTTTCTCTTAACTTCTACTGTATTTTATTTGCTTCTTCTCTTTATTATCCATGACACTTGCTGTATTTTATCATAATTGAAATTTTGATTGTCCTTGTGCTCACTTGGAGGACCCAGATGAATAATCGTACAATTAGCTTGCTTTCAGTTCAGTTCAGTTCAGTTGCTCAGTTGTGTCCGACTCTTTGCAACCTCATGAATTGCAGCACGCCAGGCCTCCCTGTCCATCACCAACTCCCAGAGTTCACTCAGACTCACACTCATCGAGTCAGTGATGCCATCCAGCCATCTCATCCTCTGTCGTCCCCTTCTCCTCCTGCCCCCAATCCCTCCCAGCATCAGAGTCTTTTCCAGTGAGTCAACTCTTCTCATGAGGTGGCCAAAGTACTGGAGCTTCAGCTTTAGCATCATTCCTTCCAAAGAAATCCCAGGGTTGATCTCCTTCAGAATGGACTGGTTAGATCTCCTTGCAGTCCAAGGGACTCTCAAAAGTCTTCTCCAACACCACAGTTCAAAAGCATCAATTCGTTGGCACTCAGCCTTCTTCACAGTCCAACTCTCACATCCATACCTGACTACTGGAAAAACCATAGCCTTGACTTGGTTAGATGTAAAATTGAGAAATGTGTTCAGCTGACTTAGGTGGTTTATCATACTGCAGAAATGCACCTGGAAAGCACTAAGAAAACAAAGTTGCATGGATTAGTGAAATCGACTGGCTGGCTACCAAGTTGCTTCAGTCGTGTCTGACTGTGAAACCCTAAAAACTGTAGCCCACATTCCTCTGTTCATGGAATTCTCCCGACAAGAATACTGGAGTGGGTTGCCATCTCCTTCTCCAGGGGATTCTCTCAACCCAGAGATCAAAGAGGTATCTCTGGTGTCTTCTGTACTGTCAGGCAGGTCCTTTACCACTAGTGCCACCAATCAACTGAGTCAAACTTTAACATTAACTCAATGGCTGTTCAAGGCAACTGAAACAAAATCCCTTTGTTGTGTGTATGTTACCTTCACTGTCAAGTTTTCAATCAGTTTCAGAGAATGGCTGATATATCAACTAACAACAGAAGCGGAGGGTTTAGCACAACGGCACTTATGAATGCACTTCTTGTTCTCAACCACTTCAGATTCTCTCACCTTATTTTGAAACCCCCTTCCTAGTGCCTGATGGTAAAATCATACAGACAGGCTCTCAGAGCAGACAATCCTGGGTCAGACCTTAGCTTTGTCACCACTAGCTCCATGTCTGGGGTCAGTTACTCATTCTCTCGAAGCCTTGGTTTCCCCACTCATAAAATAAACTTTAGCAATGCAGACCCCCATAGTGTAGTTTTGAGGACTAAAAGAGATAACTTGCATAATCTGTTTTGGTCAGATTCTATAATTATACATTTCATTTTAAATTAATTTTTATTGGAGTATAGTTGCTTCACCATGGTGCGTTAGTTTCTACTATACAGCAAAATGAATCAGCCATACATATACATATACCCCCTTCCTTTTGGATTTCTTTCCCATTTAGGTCACCACACATCACTGAGTAGAGTTCCCTGTGCGATATAGCAGGTTCTCATTAGTTATCTGTTTTACATATAGTAGTGTATATATGTCAATCCTAATCTCCTAATTCCTCCCACCCTCTTTTCCCCACTTTATATCCATTTGTTCTCTACGTCTGTTATGGTTCACAGTCTGAAAATGAATCCCTGAGTGCCTATGGAATTCTGACCAGGACATCACAAAGTTACATATACATCAAGCACTGCTGACAGTTGGAGTGAATAATATGCCTCACATACATAAGTGCCATTACTTTTGAAATATGAGAATTGATACCATACGAAATAATCTAAAGTATTTTGAATTCAGAAATTGTTATTTTCTTTATCAGTAGAGACTAAGAGTGTTACCTGGATCAGATGATAGGACATGAGATTTTTAAATGTTAAAACTGACTCCATATTTGAAAAGGGGAGTAGTTTCTGCATTCACCATAAGGGCTTTCCGATTCCTGATGGAATTTCTGATGGACCCTTTCAAAAGGTAACATTCTATTTTGCCAGGTCTCTATGACCAGCTATACCCCATCACATACATACCTGGCTCCACCAGCTTCTGCAGGGCTGGGCCTGCGTGCTGAGCTCGGGCCAGCACCTGTATGTGGCTAAGTGTTCTGGAATCTTACACTGGATGTGAGGGTGGGGATTACCTGTCCTTGAATTGTGAGAAAGGAACTGAAAATGTATTCAGGCAAAGAGCCTCTAGGAAGCGCCTATCAAATTCCCAGATGTTTACCCAAATGTGTTAACAAATAAAAGTTGTTGGTCAGCAAGGGAAAGTTCAGGAAGGGAGACACAGCTTAGGGGAACCAGGAAAGACAATATTCAAAGTAGAGGCCCTGGTAAGCAGACATGTGTCTCAAGTCTCTAGCGGAGGTCAGTTCAGTTCAGTCGCTCAGTCGTGACCGACTCTTTGCGACCCCATGAATCACAGCACGCCAGGCCTCCTTCTCCATCACCAACACCCAGAGTTCACCCAGACTCATGCCCATCGAGTCAGTGATGCCATCCAGCCATCTCATCCTCTGTCGTCCCCTTCTCCTCCTGCCCCCAATCCCTCCCAGCATCAAAGTCTTTTCAGACCATATAAAATCCAAACGGGCAAGTGAACACAGCTCCACTATTACAGTGTCACTTTTTCATGTAAATATATTATAGCCTCAACTTGAGTGTAAGTATTTTATGTACAAAAGTAAAATCTGACTCACATTTACATCCTGTGTAATGTCTAGAAGAGTATCTTGCACATATTAGGTGCCCAAGAGATACTGCCTAGTTAGCGCTGCTGGCCTTGGAAAAAACTCCCTTCTCTAACGATACCCAATACACTCCTGGGGGTATTTAAGTGATGTCTCATTAACAATTGTACACTGAAAATTAGAAAATGTTTAGTAACACATCTGTGAGTGAGGCCATAGAAGACTAGGACGTGAAGACTTCTAAAATTGCTTCTAAATTCAACGATTGTATCTTCTGAAGTTAACATCTATAGTTCTCTGATAATGAAAATTTTTACTTTGAGTGATTTAAAGGATAGTGGTCTAACGTCCCCTGGAGGAGGGCATGGCAACCCACTCCAGTATTCTTGCCTAGAGAATCCCATGGACAGAGGACTGCTGGCTACAGTCCATAGGGCTGCAGAGTTGGACATGACTAGCATGCATGCACACGGTCTTGAAAATAAAATTCAAGAAATATTCTGTCTGATGGAAGCATTTTAAAAAATTTCGTATGGATTTAAAAAAATTGTGTAATTACAAATGTTCATTAGGATATAATTAAATAGTCCTTTTACCCTACTTACTAGTAGTATGTGCCAGGTTGTCGTAATTATATGAGTAATTATGAAAGGAAAACATATTCCTTCAAAATCAAATTCACTTTATTCCTTTTAGAAAACTGCCTTGGCAAATCTATTGCAATTATTATAGATGTAGAGAAGCTCTACTTTGGGGGAAAGACATTAAAATAGGGTACAGAGAAAAGACAGAAAATCACATAATGCCTGTTCTCATTTCCACTGAAATAATAGAAAAATGCAATAAAATTTGTTCACCATCCATGGAGGTCCAAGTGTTAGAAGATGTTTTATGTACTTTGTCTTTTTATTGTACCTCTGATTTTAGTACCTCTGGTTAGTTTATGGCTCTGCTTCAAGTTTACTTTTATGGAGATTAATGCAATTTATACAGTATATTTTATTTTATGATATACTTAACAATAAGTGGATAGTAATTAAGGCTGTGTGAGATCGAGGAAAAATGCCCAGGAACTAAATACCTTTTTTAAAAAAATGTGCTCTTTGAGTTTAATAGCATTTGAACTATTTAAATAGCTTAAATTAAATGAAAGTTAACAGAGCTTAATTAAAGTTGTAGTCAAAAGAGAAATATTCTATCATAAAAAAGAAAGTTGTTCTGAAGTCATGGACGTGTTTCTCTTGATTCTGAATAAAGAAACAGCTTTTGATTATTAGGAGTCTTCAGGATTACCATACAAAGGCTCATGAATTAACTACAATGTGTGAGAACTCAGGAGTATTCCATTTCCACAGGTAAAACTTCTTACAGAAAACCCCAGCGTAGTTGTGCAAAAATTGTTAGAACATCAAGCCAACCGAAATTCTACTACATTCCACATTCAAACGTGCAGCAAAAATGATTGACATAAAATAGAAACGGTGAGAGATTTTCCTGGTGGTTCAGTGGCTAAGACTCTGTGCCTCTAATGCCAGGGACCCAGGTTCAATTCCTGGTCAGGGAACTAGATCCCACATGACACAAGTAAAGATCCTGCATGCTGCAATGAAGATCCTGAGTGTTGCAACTAAGACTTGGCACAACCAAATAAATAAATAAATATTGCTTTAAAAGTATTTCCATAGGTAGAGTAGATCCTGGAAGTCACAGCTCTCTTCAGAATGGAGTCTATCTGTGCAGCAACTATGCCTTTCAGCATCGTGGAAAGATCTCATGTGCCACAACAAAGACCTGGCACAGCCAAATAAATAAATAAATAAAAATAAATATGTCTTAAAAAGAAAGGAAAAAAGAAATGTGGCTAGTATGAGTGAGGAAGTAAACTTTAAGTACCTATACACATGGACTTCCTTGGTGGCTCAACAGTAAAGAACCTGCCTGCAATGCAGGAGCCGAAGGAAACACACGTTTGATCCCTGAGTCAGGAAGATCCCCTGGAGGAGGGCATGGCAACCCATTCCAATATTCGTGCCTGGAGAATTCCATGAACAGAGGAGCGTGGCAGGCTACATTCCCATAAGGTCGCAAAGAATCAGTCACGCTGCTGCTGCTGCTAAGTTGCTTCAGTCGTGTCTGACTCTGTGCGACCCCACAGACAGAAGCCCACCAGGCTCCCCCGTTGCCGGGATTCTCCAGGCAAGAACACTGGAGTGGGTTGCCATTTCCTTCTCCAACGCATGAAAGTGAAAAGTCAAAGGGAAGTCGCTCAGTCGTGTCTGACTCCTAGCAACCCCATGGACTATAGCCCACCAGACTCCTCCATCCATGGGATTTTCCAGGCAAGAGTACTGGAGTGGGGTGCCATTGCCTTCTCCTGAATCAGTCATGACTGAAGCGATTTAGCACTCACAGCACATACATACATACAGAAATAAACAAGGCAGAAATGGAGAATTGTCTCTCTGGCCAAGCTCGTGCATATGGAACCTCAGAGATGATTTTTCCTAAATTAGACAAGTGAAGAGTTGTTTAGGATTTTTGTTTGTCTCTCATTTAAATTGTGCGATGATGGACTAAGCTCTTGCACCGGACTGTGGCCTGCTTCTAAAAAGCAGGATCAGGAGAGAAGTTGGATGAGAAAGTAGAAGGCTAGCAGAACGTCAAAAGCCAGCAGAAGCTGACTGATGGCACCAGCCTGACTTCCGATAGGGCCAGTCTTAACACCATCACATACATTGTCAGGCTCTTTGTGTTTACTTGTATTACTGTATAGTTTTTTTCCACATGCATAGACTAGAATATAGTGTGGGGCCAAATACCCATTTCCATTCCCTCAGTAAATCAAATTCTAATGCTTTTGAAAAATAAATTCTAAATATCTAAAACAACAACATGGACTTAATGTTTTAAATGCTATTTCACTGAAGTTTATCTTTATCCTTATAGGTAAAATGTAGATTTTTTTAAATGAAAATAAGCTCCAAATTATAACAAATTAGCCCCACATAAAACAACTTTGGAAAAGAAAAAAAGAAAGCCCGCAAAACAGAATAAGGACTATTCAGCTACAAACTGAGCACTTTTTCTTTTCCCCTCTTGGCTTAGATGAAATGAAGCTGGAGTGATGTTAATCTACATTGTCATTTCCATGAAAGAGTAAAGGAATGATATAAAGTCTAATCCTCTATGCATGGAAACCAAACTATTTAATTCTGCTTTTGATTCTGGCTTGTTTATAAATGTATCTCTAATTTTCTTTTGTAATCATTAGTACAGAAAATGTTGCATAGCATTTGGCACAATGCAACTGCTGAATAATGAATGAAAGAGTTAATTAATTAGTGAAAGAATATACATTTCAGACGCCTTCACTCATTTGCTTAACTAAGATCCCAATCAAAACCGAAAGCCTCTTTTGTGTTATCTTGTGAGCATTATAAAAGAGAAATTCTCCCATTGCACAAAAGATAAAGGACTGACTTCTTTTTAATCAACTGAAATCCCCATGATTATTCTTAAATTTTAAAGAAGAGCTTTAAAAGAATTCCTTCAATTACTTTAAAAGGAAAAACACAATTTCAAATGTGATTTTTCTGGTCACTTAGGTCCTTGATATTATTCATTGGTTTGCTCACTTTTTCTGTAAAATGAATGATGATTAATGTATCGTCCGTAAGAGTCGGACACGACTGAGCGACTTCACTTTCACTTTTCACTTTGATGCATTGGAGAAGGAAATGGCAACCCACTCCAGTGTTCTTGCCTGGAGAATCCCAGGGATGGAGGAGCCTGGTGGGCTGCCGTCTATGAGGTCGCACAGAGTTGCATATGACAGAAGTGACTTAGCAGCAGCAGCAACAATATATCCAAGTCACTATGAGTGGTCTACTAGAGTATACAAAACATGAAGGAATATAATATATTATACTTCTGATTAGTTTTGTGTACTTTGGCAAGTCATTTATACTACTTGGACCTTAGTTTCCTCATCAGTAAAAGCTTTACTCAAGGGTTGTGAGGACAAATAAGGTATGAATGTATTATAAGGTTTGATATCAATGTACAATGTTTCTGCGAAATTTATGTAAATCATATTTTTCAAGTTAGACCAGTTAGAGACAAAAACATACCTAGAAGAGTAGATAAATGAAAAGAATACTATCCAGAGACGTATATTCAAGTTCCAACAGTTTTACCTTTGTAGACCAGAGCTCTTAAACCATTCTTGAATCTCAGTTTCCTTACCTACAAAACGGAGGTAATAATACCTCACAGTGTTGTTGTGATCTAAGATATAGAGAAAATTAAGGAGAAAGTGAAGTGAAGTCAGTCATGTCTGACTCTGCGATCCCATGGTGTATAGCCTGCCAGGCTCCTCCATCCATGGGATTTTCCAGGCAAGAATACTGGAGTGAGTTGCCTTTCTATGAGGAAACTAAATACTTCATCCCCCTTTATTCCATGAAGACGAAGAGAAAGGCTGCAGGACCAATATAGGTTCCATTTCCCACCATGAAGAATCCAGAGTTTCTAATGAAAGCCAAGTTCAGGCAATAGCTTTCTACTTCTGATTTTAAACTCTAGGGATCTTCCCACTCACTTTGAAAGCCTCCATCTTATTTTTCCAACATCACATCCAGTCTCTTCATAGATAAAGCTATAACCAAGAGACTTGGCCAGAGGGATTTTAGAAGTCTTTTAAAAGTGGTTAAATGTTTGCTTTTTCAATATATTTCAATCATGCAACTTACAGAGTGTGAGCTCTTGAGCAAGTTACTTGGCTTCTCTGAACCTCCATCTTCACATGCTATGAAAGAGAAATTTTACAATATAATGCAGTGGATTCTGAGAGGATTAAATCAGAGGATCAAATGCCTATAACACAATAAATTTTAAATAAACACTGGCTATTATGTGGGTTAATTCCTTCACTTAATGGATACAAAGAAAATAATGACAATAAATATAAGTCATGCCTGGTATAGTTCCTTGTCTTTTGAATGTATTTTCCCATGTATTTCCTTATCTAATCCTTGTAGCGCCCCATGGAATGAGTTATTATCAGTACCATTTTGTAGAACAGGAAACTGAAGTAAGAGGTAGATGACGTAACCCACCCAAGATTTGTTCCAGAACTCTTAAGTTAGTTCTCTTGACTCCCAGACAATACATTTTCCTTTGGTTCAGGCTAACCCTAGGCAGAAGGACTAATAATAGCTAACATTTGCTCTGGATTACGCATTGGCTGGGCATTTGCATTTGTTACCTCACTTAAGCCTCACAACAACTTTATGATAAAGATAATATTATTAGGATCTCTACTTCAAAAAATATAAAGTATTAATAACATGTATAGGGTAATTGAGTTATTAAGTAGCAGAGACAAGTTTGAACCCAACCAATTTTATATTAAACTAAACTGTCTAAGAAGCTATGCTGGAATGTAGCATTCAAGAAAGAATGTGTCTT
The DNA here is from genome assembly GCA_006410615.1 of Neotragus moschatus. Classification (NCBI taxonomy): domain Eukaryota; kingdom Metazoa; phylum Chordata; class Mammalia; order Artiodactyla; family Bovidae; genus Neotragus; species Neotragus moschatus. Next base: position 1,158,828 of record SJYA01000944.1, read on the forward strand.
TGTCCCTCGTTATGAGAAGTAAGGGAGAACACAGATTAATAGCAATATGCCAAAACCTTCATATAAGATCTACTGTGTTAAGCACTTTAACTATGTCACTTTCATAGCTACCTCAGACGGTATACATTTTTACCCCCACTGATATAGACTCAGAGAAATTATCCTTCACTTATAATTACAAAGCTAATGGCAGAGCTAAGGTTTAAACCTGGTGTGAGAGTGAAGCTCTTAACCTTCCTATGACAATGAGACTGTAGGCCTTTAAAATAGAAGAGTTTAGACATCACCTCTGCTATTTCTCACTGTTGCCAAGGAGCAAACTGAGGCTGTACAAGCCCATGTTTTTCCCTACAGCTAGAACTTACGACAGAAGTAAATTTGCCAACTCCCAACCAGTGGTCTTTCTGCCTTACTCTGCAATATAAACATGACCTCTGTCCTGGGGAGTTCATACTCCAGGCAGGGAAATGTAATCAGAAAGCAATTATGTTAACATGTATTGGATATTGCATCCCACGCAGAAGGGGTATGTTTTATAGACCTTACAGAAACACTGGGTCAGTGAGGACAGAAGAGGCAAGTATGGAGACTCTCTGTTTTAAACACATAGAACCACCTGGAGGAAACCCCCCTTAAAATGCAGATTCCCAGGTTGGGAAGAGAAAGTCTGAAAGCAACACCTTATGTTGTTTCCTGAACAGCTCCCATCCTGAAGCATATGCTCTCAGTCCCTGCTCTGAGAAACAGGAAACTTGTGACTATGTTGAGAAGAGCAGTAAAATCATAAGATCTGGTATAGAAGGTAAGAGCAAACTGAAGAGTGTTTCAGAGATCAGGCAAAATGATTTCCATTTGATATAATAAAGAGGGGAGCTTTGGAGAAGGAGAGCCAGGGTGAGTGAGGGCTCCATGAAGAATGGAGTGAAGTAGTGAGTACCTGGGATGAGGAATGAAAGGTGGGAAGATGAATGAGATGCAGGGATGTGTTTCAGAAGCATTTCCAATGGGAAAATCCACAGTAGGGGCAGCTGGGCAGATGCAGGGCATAGCAGAGATAAGATGATGGTATGAACGCCTGGAGAGAGGAGAAGTGGCGGATCTGGCTACGGGTGTGCACACCTGTGCAGCGCTAAAAGCTAATAAATACCACTTTAGTCATATACTGCACCAACGTTAAAAATTCTTTGTGAAACATGCAGTCATAAAAGACATAAAGTGCTCCTTTCAGCAATTCCTGTGTGAAAAAGGAGGCCAAACCTCACATTCCTCACAACGCACTAAGAAAAACCCTCTTAAAACGACACGAATTAGAAAATGTTTTGCTGATACTTGATCTCACCCAAACTTGGAGGCCCTCCCTTTGGCTCAGAAAATGTTGATCATTTAACTCTTCTTCAGCAGTTTTCTTCATATAATTTTTGCCCAAAGACAGGGCAGTGAAAAACGAATACTGGATATTCAGAAAACTATCTTCAGAAAAGTAAAAATGCTCAACCAGCATCTTTTAAAGTCCTTTCTGCACTTAGAGGAAAGATGAGACACTAAAATTGGATATCAAGGAGTTCTAGCCTAGAATCACTAATGTTGCCCAAAACAGAGGGGGGAAAATCAATAAGATAAGAGTAAAACTCAAATAATTTCAGTAAAACCAGATAAACGACAAATAACTATGAGAACTTCCCCAGTTATTTTTTTTTAATAACTAAAGGATCTAGGTCTTTGAAGTTTCTTTCCCATTAACACTTGAAAATAGAAGCAGGACACTGCAGTCTGTATCATGTTTAAGATGCGACTGAAAATGAAAACTTGAGACTCAAAGGCTAACCAACTGTTACAGTATGCGTATGTTTTCTTAACAACTCATACATTATCAGTGAGCACCGAAGAGACACTGAAGGGGTTGGGTTAAAAAAAAAGGAAGACCATTATAATTAAACTACAAAGTCTAGTTCACTAACTAGAACTTTAGCAAAAGTCAATGAGGATCGCCTTTATTAATCTATGAACTTTGCACTTTTAAAACTTTGCTTTATATATGATCGTTGATATAACCTAAGTTTTTCAGTTTGAGGACTTCAGTTCCATAATTTAAAAAGGAAGATAAATTACCTGCTCTTATTTAGACAGTTTATTTCAGTAAAATCACAAGGTTTTGGAGGGTTGTTTTTGCCCCTCTGCAAGCAAAAAATATACTGATATTGCTGAGTCTAAGCTCATACTGCTCACTGCAGTTCAGACCAATAATCAAGAAACAAGTTGTTGGTGCTAGAAGTAACAACTTTATTTGGAAAGCCTGCAAATGGAGAAAATGGTAGGCTCTGGCCCCAAAGAATTCTCTTGCCTGAGTTAGAATGCAAGCTCCTTTTATAGTAAAAGGGGAGGTAATAAAGTCTAACACTTCCTGGTTCCACTTCCTGGTTCCCATCAGCCTCCAGATGGGAAGGTTAAATTCTTCCTCCCCGAAGTCATTCACAGGTGAGCCTGGTCAGGATGCTTCCTGTGAGCTAAACAAAGGAATTTTAGTTTATAGTTCATTACCTTGGAAGCAAGGTTCCCAGAGATGGGCTTTATGTATAATTTAAACTTATAGGCAACATCCCTTTAGGGATTAACTTGTAATAAAACACAAAAGGTTCTTTCCTATAATACTGAGAGTCCACCTACTCATCAAGGCATTGTGATTATTATAGCAAATGTTATTAGATGAACTGGTCATTTTGCATCCACATTAATAGAATCGGGAGTACTTCTATGCTAAAATTAATTTGAGCATTTGAAATATTTAAATACTTCATTTAAATTGTAATCATTTCATTCATTCACTTATTTTTTATTAAATTGAGCATCTAGTACAGAACAGATTATTACTAGGTGTCAGAAGAAGAATTGTTGAAATATACTGGAAGGTGAGATTATAAAAACGAAGCATTCACCTCCTAGTGAGATTTAACTACACAATAGCTAGAAGTTAATGTGAGAAACATAGTAATGGGTAAATGCCAAATGCTGTAAGTACACAGAATTATGAAGGGGAAGATTTCATTTGAACTCAATCTAAAAGAATAAGTAACAACTGAGTGAAACAGAGGGATTCCCATGTGGCTCAGAGAGTAAAGAATCCACTTGCCAATGCAGGGAATACAGGATTGACCCCTGGGTCAGGAAGATCCCCTGGAGAAAGGAATGGGGCCCATTTCTTTCTTGCCTGGAGAATTCCATGGACAGAGGAGCCTAGCGGGGAACAGTCCAGGGAGTGGCAAAGAGTCGGACACGATTGAGCAACTAACACTTTTACTTGAATTTTCAGGAAAAAAGAAGTGACTTCACGGCATTCCCAGAAGGTCACAAGTTACGAAAATGTTGAGAGGTATGAAAAGAGAGACAGTGTCGGGGGAACGATGAGCATGGCTGTGTGGTAAAACAAAGGGAATCTTGGGATATCAGAATCTTAGAGAGGATCTTAGGAGGATGATGATAGGAAAATACAACCTTGAATCTTAGAGAGGATCTTAGGGGGATGATGATAGGAAAGTACAACCTTGCAGATTGTAAAAGAGGTTATATGATATAACCCTGTCATAAAGTCAGAGCTGTTGGCAGTGACATATGGCATATAACGTTTGGATCTTAGAGACTTTCCATCTTAGCTAGAAGGATAGATGGGAGTGTAGAGATGACTCAGTTTGGAGAGACAGCTGGCACAGGTATGAACAAGGGTGTGGGAAAGATAGAAGGAGGCTCACTGAACACCACTGGGCAGGCGAGAGGTGGAGTGAGGATAAAGGTATGCTTTCCCACGCTGGTTGCTGGTGAACAGATTTTTGTGCACCAGTTAAGTTATAGGATAAAGCCTGCCATAGTATGTTATCATACGGAATACCTTAAGTGTCAACTAAGACTTAGAGTGGCAAGAGAATATATTCCACTCTTAGCTTCCTGCTTATTTAACCAGGACCTCAGGAAGTACTGTGTTATCCATTCACTGTGTGCATCATGGAAGAGTCCACATGTGCCATGACCATGGATGCCATTTAGTGGAGGACAGGGTGGGTAACAAGATGCAGCTGGAGAGTCATAGATTTCGAGGCTGCATATAGCATATCCCCATCTTTTTCCAGGTGAGAGATTATCCCTGGGAGGAATTCAGGTCTGTTTTGTGGTTAAGAGAGGCCACTGAAATCAAGGGTTTGAGGGGGGCAGGTGTAGAAGTCATGGTTATGGAAGATGTGATAGAACACAGGAAGTCAAGTGCTGTAAGATGTTTAATCCCTGAAGAGTTAAAATGGTTATCTGAGGGATCAGAGTTCCAAAGAAAAGCAAGGAGAGATAAGAAAGCCTTCCTCAGCAATCAATGCAAAGAAATAGAGGAAAACAATAGAATGGGAAAGTCTAGAGAGCTCTTCAAGAAAATTAGAGATACCAAGGGAACATTTCATTCAAAGATGAGCAAAATAAAGGACAGAAATGATATGGACCTAACAGAAGCAGAAGATATTAAGAAGAGGTGGTAAAAATACATAGAAGAACTGTACAAAAAAGAGATGGCTGAAACTGGAGCCAATTCTACAGAGTGAAGTAAGCCAGAAAGACAAACACCAATACAGTATACTAACACATATATATGGAATTTAGAAAGATGATAATGATAACCCTGTATGCGAGATAGCAAAAGAGACACAGATATAAAGAACAGTCTTTTGGACTCTGTGGGAGAGGAAGAGGGTGGGATGATTNTGAAAAGACCCTGATGCTGGGAAAGATTGAAGGCAGGAGGAGAAGGGGATGACAGAGGATGAGATGGTGTATGACATCACTGACACAATGGACATGAGTTTGAGTAAACTCAGGGAGTTATTGATGGCCAGGGAGGCCTGGAGTTCTGCAGTCAATGGAGTTGCAAAGAGTCAGACACGACTGAACCACTGAACTGACTGATTGAGGGATCCTTCTCTGTGGCCTGCGTGTGTGTCTGCTGAGTCACTTCAGTCCTGTCCAACTCTTTGCAAACCTGTGGACGTAGCCTATAGACTCCTCTATCCATGGGATCCTCCAGGAAAAAATGCTAGAGTGACTTGCCATGCCCTCCTCCATGGGATCGACCCCACACAGAGATTGAACCTGTATCTCTTCTGTCTCCTGCATTGGCTGGCAGGTTCTTTACCAGGAGCGCCACCTGGAAGCGCTCTCTACACCCTCTCACTTCCTATAGGTCATCCCTCAGGATATGCAATTTCATGGGCATATAGAACCAACCACATAAGACTATTATCATGCAGTTAGAAAATCAGTTTAAGAGAGGCTCAGAGCACCATAGTACTCAGAGGAGAGCAAGGAACACTCAGTGAATCAGAAGATAATTTATAGAAGTAAGAATATGCAACTTTGAACAACAGCTTAAAATTCAATGGATTTTAGAGAGATTGGAGGGTAAGAGAATCTCAGTCAGAGAAAATATCATTTTCAAAGGCCAGAGAAGGAAAATATTTGGTGTTTTCAGGAATAGCAAGCAACAGGGAAGAATGGAAAACAGACAAAGAGGAGAGATCTTGGCAAGGTTAGTGCTGGAGAAATGTACATGATGGGAACAAAGGGAAACAGGAGACACATAATTGGCCATTTGTGTTCCTGAGGCCCTTATGCCCAAGCTTCTCAATTTATATGACAGAAAAATGTCTTCCTCTCTCTCTTTTACCACAGGCAGTTATCAATTTTTACTTTGTTCCTAAAAGGTGAAAAGAAATCCAGGTATATTATTTTGAACCTGAATAATAATAGCTAGTGTTTATTGTGCTACACACTGTGATAATAGATTATCTAATATAAATAACACAACAATATTATGAGGTAAGTGGTATTATCATTCTTATTTTATAGGCAAGAAAACTAAAGTTTAGTGATGTCAGGTCACAAAGATAATATGTGAGGAAATCAGAATTCACACTAAATACAAAACTCAAGAAAAGGATCCGTTCATGTGCTCTAGATAAATGATCTCTATCAGGGCTTCTAAATAAGTCGAATTATTCAAAGAACCAATTTTATTTTTTTGTTAAGAAAATGTAAATCAACCAAAAATAAACATCTTATTCTGCTAGCAGCTCAGAGGAACGCTTCCCATCCTTTCAATCAGTCACAGGTTTCTGACAGTCCTCACAATCAGAATCGGTCTAGCATAATACTGAAAAATTTCTGCCAGAGCCCAGAGGTCCCAGATGACCTTGAAAGATCAGATAATCTCTTTACTAAAGACTGTCATCAAAAATCATTATGTTTTTCCCCTCAAAAACAAAGCACCATCATTGGGAGAAAATCTACCTTAAAAGAAAGCAAGCTACTGATCATAAGAAGAATTTTCTTGAAAATGTCACTACTTTGCAATGGTTTTACTTTTCTTCCATACATGTAAGAAGAAAAATATGCAGATATGCAGGTATGTTGTCTTACCTTGTCTTAAATTAACTCCAAGAAAGAGTCATACTTCAAAACGGAGGCAGTTTTTCTGTGTAAAACCCTAGCATGTGTGCTCAGTTGCTAAGTCCTGTCCGACTCTCTGCGACCCCATGGTCTGTAGCCCGCCAGGCTCCTCTGTTCATGAGATTTCCCAGGCAAGAATAGGGGAGTGGGTTGCCATTTCCTCTCCAGAGGATCTTCCCAACCCAGGGATCCAACACCTGTCTCCTATGTTGGCAGGCAGATTCTTTACCACTGAGCTACCACCAGGAAAGCCCATGTAATATCCACAAATGGTAATTATGATCTTTGCTTTAGTTTTACAAAGACAGCCCATCTCAGTGAATTCCTACAGTCTAGATGGAAACTGAGTCAGCTAAACAAAAAGAATCAAAGGTGGGAGATGGGATACTAAATAAAATACCTTTTCTAAATTCTTCAGAATTCACTAATATGGGGTATTTGAATTGAGCATTGGCAAGAGCTTCTGAGGAAAATTCTCATTGTTAGAGAAGCAGTAGACAAGGAAAAAGTACCAATTGCTCCCCTTTTCCCACATTTTCCAAACTGAATAACAAGGAAGAATGCCCCAAACCTCTTATTCTTTCCTGGAATGATAGAATCTCTACAGTGCCCTCAAAGCAGTGATCCTGATAAGGAAAATGCCACTAAGCCTGAAAGCAGTAGCTTTATGGACAACACTTAAATTGTTTCCATGTGCTTCTGCTCACATAGGCTCAATCATCGTGACTGGTGTATTATAATTTCCCTTGATGAAATTGGCCTCCCTCTTTTGCTTTTTCCCCCAGAAGAGCTCAATTTGCCAGCAAGGAGCCTCTCCTGCTGCCCTCCATTTTTTTCTTTTCATGTTAACGATGATACAAAGGACTAAAGTAAAACCCAAACTCAGAGCTCCTCCTTTTTAACCACTGGCAGACACACTGAAGAGTTCCATTAGCATATTTTATCCTACACTGCCATTCATTTTTGTGATAATTTCCGAGTCCAAATTTTGGGACAAAATTCTCTTAGATTAACAAGGAAATAACTTGACATTTAAGTTTCTGATACATTTTACATTTCAGATTATTATATTACATTATCAGTGTTTTACGTTTCAGATATTACTTTTTACATCTAATTAAAAGAAACGCGAACTCTAGCACCAGGGACATTTTTTAATGTACTTGATATAGGAAGTGGAAAAGGGGAAAAATGTTATTTAAACTGAAGCACATCTTTTCTCTAATTGAAATAAGAAATTGGAGCATTATACTACCTCTTTATCCTATACGCTGTTTTACCAACAGATTTTTGCTTTTGTATTGTGATTTCCTTTATTATTTGTGCATGTCTTAAAGACAATGGCCAAGCCTCTTTATATTAAACAAAATTCATGTTCTGCAGTGTTCCAGAATCTCTATAAATGAGGGTAAGTATTCGCAAAGGAGGAATTTGAAAATAGTAAAAGTAATAGTAATAGTAAAATCACCCCTTTCCAAAGTATCTCTGTTCCCAAAACTTTATAGAATGCCATTGGCCATGTTATTCAAATCAAGCTGGAACATAAACGTGCCTAAGAGAGGTCATGTTCTGGCCCTGCTGCTGAGGCATCTGCTGAGGCATCACTGATGAGAAGGAGACTGAATGGTGAATACATACCACAGAGTTGGAGGTCAACTTTCAAAACAACCTACTTTCAAACTTGAAATGTCTTTGAAATCTTGTGATATAGCCTTAAAATGTGTGCAGATTGTGCCTACTGTTGCCTAATGTATTTCCTGGGAGGGGAGTTTGGGGGAGAATGGTTACATGTGTACGTATGGCTGAATGCTGTCACTGTTCATCTGAAACTATCACAACGTTGTCTGTTAATCAGCTATACCCCAATACAAAATAAAAAGTTTTTAACAAACTAAAAATAAAAAGTTAAAGTAACTTTCTGGATAAAAACCCAAATATACAAGTATTCAATACAAGAAAAATAAACAACTCAATCAAAAAATGGGCCAAAGAACTAAACAGACATTTCTCCAAAGAAGACATACAGATGGCTAACAAACACATGAAAAGATGCTCAACATCACTCATTATCAGAGAAATGCAAATCAAAACCACAATGAGGTACCATTTCACACTGGTCAGATTGGCTGTGATCCAAAAGTCTATAAACAATAAATGCTGGAGAGGGTGTGGAGAAAAGGGAACCCTCCACTGTTGATGGGAATGCAAACTAGTACAGCCACTATGGAGAACAGTGTGGAGATTCCTTAAAAAACTGGAAATAGAACTGCCTTATGACCCAGCAACCCCACTGCTGGGCATACACACTGAGGAAACCAGAACTGAAAGAGACACATGTACCCCAATGTTCATCGCAGCACTGTTTATAATAGCCAGGACATGGAAGCAACCTAGATGTCCATCAGCAGATGAATGGATAAGAAAGCTGTGGTACATATACACAATGGAGTATTACTCAGCCATTAAAAAGAATACATTTGAATCAGTTCTAATGAGGTGGATGAAACTGGAGCCAATTATACAGAGTGAAGTAAGCCAGAAAGAAAAACACCAATACAGTATACTAACACATATATATGGAATTTAGAAAGATGGTAATGATGACCCTATATGCGAGACAGCAAAAGAGATACAGATATAAAGGAAAGACTTTTGGACTCTGTGGGAGAAGGCAAAGGTGCGATGATTTGAGAGAATAGCATTGAAACATGTATATTATCATATATGAAATAGATCACCAGTCCAAGTTCGATGCATGAAACAGGGTGCTCAGGGCTGATGCCCTGGGACAACCTAGAGGGATGGGATGGGGAGGGAGGTGGGAGAGTTTGAGGGGGACACATGTACACCCATGGCTGATTCATGTAAATGTATGGCAAAAATCGCCACAATATTGTAAAGTAATTAGCCTCCAGTTAAAATAAATTAATTAAAAAATAAAATGTAAAAAGACAAACAGACAAACAAAAAAGCCAGCACATGAAAATAGTGTGGCTTGGCACTTCTAGCACTCCTTGAAGACCTGCCAAGGCATGCTTACCTTTAAACCATGAATGGTCATCAGCACAATGCTATAAAGACGGGGATCAGCAGTGAGCATTAAAGTGCCTCAACTCCAGGGATGCATTGCTGCTCCAATGCAATTGTAGATCTGGAAGGAAAATGAAGCCACAGGAAAGAAGTGGCTGGACGGAAAGCTTGCTATGCTGTGCTTAGTCACTCAGTCATGTCTGACCCTTTGCGACCCTATGGACAGTAGCCTGCCAGGCTGCTCTGTGCATGGGATTCCTCAGGCAAGAATACTGGATTGGGTTGCCATGCCTTCCTCCAGGGGATCTTCCCAACCCAGGGATTGAATCCAGGTCTCCTGCTTTATAGATAGACTCTACTGTCTGAGCCCCAGAGAAGCCCAAAGGGAACCAAAGTCTAACTTCACAATTTGCCTAGGGCCAAAGAACGATGCTTAAAAATTGTAATAACCTGATTTAGAAAAAATACTATTAAAAGATGAATTGAGAAAGTAACATTTACATATATACACCATCATGTGTAAAATATATAACTGGTAGGAAGCTACTATATAACAGAGGGAGCCCAGTCTGGCATTTTGTGATGACCTAGAGAAGTGGGATGGGGGTAGAGGAGAGAGGTTCAAGAGGAAGGAGGTATATACATATATATATAATTATGACTGATTCGTGTTGTACGGCAAAAACCAACGGAACATTGTAAAGCAATTCTCCTCCAGTTAAAAAATAGATTAACAAATAGATAAAATTTTTAAATGATTGGGAAAAGTGAACAACTAAACTGTTCTTCTAGCAATAGAGGAGAGAATTTCTCATTTATTTGCATACTTTAAAAGCATAAAACTAAAGAGTTTGTTTCTTGTTATATAGTAAAATAAAGTTACATAGCAAGTATCATTTTAATAAAATGTCTTTAATTACATGAGATTTTGCAGAATGTAGGTATAATTGCTTTGATGACATGCTGCTGCTGCTGCTAAGTCACTTCAGTGGGGTCTGACTCAGGCGACCCCATAGACAGCAGCCCACCAGGCTCCCCTATCCCTGGGATTCTCCNGCATAAAACTAAAGAGTTTGTTTCTTGTTATATAGTAAAATAAAGTTACATAGCAAGTATCATTTTAATAAAATGTCTTTAATTACATGAGATTTTGCAGAATGTAGGTATAATTGCTTTGATGACATGCTGCTGCTGCTGCTAAGTCACTTCAGTGGGGTCTGACTCAGGCGACCCCATAGACAGCAGCCCACCAGGCTCCCCTATCCCTGGGATTCTCCAGGAAAGAACACGAGTGGGTTGCCATTTCCTTCTCCAATGCATGAAAGTGAAAAGTGAAAGTGAAGTCACTCAGTCGTGTCTGACCCTCAGTGATCCCATGGACTGCAGCCCACCAGGCTCCTCCACGCATGGGATTTTCCAGGCAAGAGTACTGGAGTGGGGTGCCATTGCCTTCTCTGTTTGATGACATAGTTTAAATTAATAACAAGAGAAAAATAATCACATACTAGTAGCATAAAAGAAGCAATATGCCATCATTCTTTAGGATCTGTTTTTGAGTGGAAGTATGATTTTTAATTAAAATTTAATGAAAATATGCAAGATTTGTATTAAAGCCATATCATAGTGCTATCTTCAGAGGAATAAAAATTTCAATTTACATATGATCAAAAAGCCAGGTCTCTTTTCATCAAGAACACAGACTATCAGTATTATATGTGTCTGAGATTCATACCTTTATATCATTAAGTTATATCTTATCAAAATATACTTAATGAGATCAGGGCTTATTGAAGATATACATTCTGGATGCTGCATGATTATGCTAACATGTGAAATACAAATTTTTAATCACCAAAATACAGCCACAAATCTGAACATATATTCAGTTGGAGCAATCAAACTTTCTGATTTCTAGCCTCAACCTAATGGATGACCAATTGACTGCTTTTTTAAACTCTATTGTATAGAGATTACAATATATACAAAAGATGAATTCCCATATACTCTCAACTTTAACAATTTTTTACCAATCTTTTTTCTTCCATCCAACCTACTGATTTTTTGGTTTGTTTGTTTTGGGGGTTTTTTGGTTTGTTTTTAGGGGTTTTTTGGTTGTAACACTTTACAGTAAACCACAGACATCATGCTATATTATCCATAAATATTTCAATATGTATATCTAATTGATTTTATATAATCTCTATTGCCATTATAATGCAATCCTTTAAAATCATAGTTTGCTAGTAAATTTATCAGCTGTATTTTACCAAATGGAGTACATAAAATTTAGTATTTCAATATTATTATCTAAATATAAATATTTAGTCTGGTTATATACACATCATCCAAGTCTAATATTTTATTTCAATTTGACTGGTAAACTCAGTTGTAAACTTCACTAAAGGGCTGTTTTGTTTTGCTTTTTTTGCAATATTAAGCAGCCAAATCAGTGAAAGTATCTGTGGTTTTACTGTCTTAAAAATAGACACATCTGAAAGTGTATATACTGGACCAAATCAACCACATCATAATCAAGTTACACACATGCCAGATTATGAAATCCTTAGAATAGCTGATTATTATTATTCAAGCAATTAGATTGTGTCTAGATCATTCCAAGACAATAAAACAGAGAGGCAGTAAGGGTATGCTAAGAGAACTTTGGAATCCACACAAGCCAAGGTTCCAATCTCTATTCTGCTGCTTAATTAATGCTTTTGTTAACTTCAGCAAGTTAATAATATTCTGAGTCTCAATAAACTTATCTGTATTATGGGGATAAAAATGCCATTATAATTATCATAATTATCATTCATAATTATTCATAATTATGAATTCAGTGTATGTAAAACATCTGCCCTATGATAAATTTCCTTCTTTAATAGCTTTTCAATCAAGAGCCAACAATGAGATGGAAACAACCTAAAACTTATCCTCAGTTCATAAGTCTTTTAAACATCTTGTAAAATATTTAATGGGGGACTTCTCTGATAGTTCAGTGGTAGAGAATCCACCTGCCAATACAGGAAACATGGGTTTGATCCCTGGGCAGAGAAAATCCCCTGGAGGAAGAAATGGCAACCCACTCCAGTATGTCTGCCTGGGAAATCTCATGGGCAGAGGAGCCTGACAGGCTACAGTCCATGGGTTGCAGAAGAGTGGGATAAAACTTAGCAACTAAACAACAAAGAATATTTCAAATATTAACTGTCCCCATATAACCAACAATTAATAGATGATACTCTTTCAATGATAATAATTTTTAAATTTCTTTTTAAAAACATAAACTTATTTAATTGGGGGCTAATTACTTTACAATATTGTATTGGTTTTGCCATACATCAACATGAATCTGCCACGGGTATACACGTGTTCCCCATCCTGAACCCCTCCTCACCTCCCTCCCCATATATTATCCAACATAAACAAGTATATTCATACATCTATCTAATGAAAGTTTTTAACGATACTTAATAATTTTTAAAAAACTTTCATTAGATAGATATATGAATATACTTGTTTATGTTGGATAATATAGTAGACAAAGATAATTAGCAATCTCCAATTTACTGGGAAAAAATAGCTATGAAATAAAATTCCCAATCTATTTTTCTCAGTAAGTACTTCAATGACATATGTGCTTTGGGGACCAAGAGCTTTTTGATGTGGTTACTATTAATATTTGGGCTTCCCTGGTGGCTCAGATGTTAAAGGATCAACCTGCAATGCAGGAGACCCAGGTTCAATCCCTGGGCCAGGAAGATCCCCTGGAGAAGAAAATGGCAACTCATGGACAGAGGATCCTGGGGGCTACAGTCCATGGGGTCACAAAGAGTCAGACACTACTGAGTGACTAACATTTTAATGTTCACTTTCATTGTTAATCTTTAAATTCACAAGTGAAGAAACCAAGCATTAAGGACATAAGGTCAGCATAGAAACTTAGATTGTTGCCCCAAACTAAACACATTCCAGTAACTCATCTCTTTTCTACTTATTTGAGGATGGTTTGAAAAGAATATTATTCCCCCTAAAAGGTAGGAGAATTATCATGTATTTGGGATATGGTATCATTTTACTATGTAATATTGGAATATCAAAATTAAATGCCAACAATGACCTTGTGAAAATCACATACATGGATGCATGCAAAAGCCCACCTGTGCTAATTAATATCTCATTGGCTTTTGTAGCTCCCTGAAACTCTCTGTTGATGAAGATGGTTTTTCATGAAGCAAGGTTGAGGGTTATTGATCTGTAAAAGTCTTTATGATTCAGCTGCTGTGGAACTGTCTAGTGTCTGGGTCTCCAGAGTGTGATTTTCCAGTGATGCCAAGTTGGTTCTTGGAAATTTACATGCTGTTATTTTTGACAATAAATTGCTGTGTAAATCCTTTATGTGATACACGTGCAGGGCCCTTTATAATAACAATCTATATATCTTAATGACTAATTTGTCATTTTTCTTTTTAGGAGGGAGGGGAATTGCTTCTGAAAACTGGCATTAATATGCTACAAAGGTCACTTATAAATCGAGTGCATAGATTCCGTGTGAAACGAGCAAGTTGTTTTAGCTTCAGCTTTCTCCCCAAAGTATTTATTGCATTGGACCACTTACCTGAGAAACTGACAAGTTTCAGTTATCAATGACTTATTACTAAATGAGAAACACATTTAAGGGCACAAGCGCCAAAGCTAGACCACCTGGTTTGAATCCTAGCTCTCAGACAGTAAAGAATCTGCCTGCAATGCAGGAGACCTGAGTTTGATCCCTGGGCTGGAGAGATCCCCTGGAGAAGGGAATGGCTACCCACTCCAGTATTCTTATCTGGAGAATTCCATGAAGAGGAGCCTGGTGGCTACAGTCCTGCAAAAGAGTCAAACCAAGTAACAACACTTTCACTCTCGTTTTATGCCATTCACTGGCTCTGTGATTTGGGGCAAGATGGATAATTCTCTGTGCTTTCAGTTTCTCAGATGTGAAATAGGGAGATAGGTAAAGCTTTTATGTAGAGAATGGATAAACATTTTCTGTACAGCACAGAGAACTACATTCAATATCTTATGATAAATCATAATAGAAAATAATATATTAAAAGAGAACATATTTATATGTGTGTGTGTGTAGCTGAATTAGTTACACACACACACACATATATATATGGGGCTTCCCTGGTGGTCCAGTGGTTAAGAATCAGCCTTGCAATGCTGGGGACATGGGTTCGACTCCAGGTCGAGGAGCTAGGATCCCACATGTGGTGGAGCAACTAAGCCCGAGTGTTCGCAGTGAAGATCCCATGTGCTGCAACTAAGACATGTTCAAAAGCAGAGACATTACTTTGCTGACTAGGGTCCGTCTAGTCAAGGCTATGGTTTTTCCTGTGGTCATGTATGGATGTGAGAGTTGGACTGTGAAGACAGCTGAGTGCCGAAGAATTGATGCTTTTGAACTGTGGTGCTGGAGAAGACTCTCGAGAGTCCCTTGGACTGCAAGGAGATCCAACCAGTCCATTCTGAAGGAGATCAGCCCTGGGATTTCTTTGGAAGGAATGATGCTGAAGCTGAAACTCCAGTACTTTGGCCACCTCATGCAAAGAGTTGACTCATTGGAAAAGATGCTGGGAGGGATTGGGGGCAGGAGGAGAAGGGGACGACCGAGGATGAGATGGCTGGATGGCATCACCCACTCAATGGACATGAGTCTGGGTGAGCTCCGGGAGTTGGTGATGGACAGGGAGGCCTGGCGTGGTGCAATTCATGGGGTCGCAAAGAGTCAGACACGACTGAGCGACTGAACTGAACTGACTGATATATATATATATATATATGTACAGCTGTATAGCAGTAATTAATACAATACTGCAAATCAACTATACTTCAGTTAAAAAATTAAAAATATCCAAAAACTTTCCATTCCATAAGCTTGTTGCAAGCACAAAATGTGAAGAACATTGAGACTTCTTAAAGAGCACCTGATATTTAACAGGTCTAAATAAATATGAATGACTGCTATCAGGAACATATATAAAATATGTACCATTATAATTAATGTTTTAAGCCCTACTGCATGTTGAGTGTAGTGCTAGCCGCTTTCAAATATTTTAATTAATTTTCACAGTAATATTAAAGTACATATCCCCTCCCATTATGCTAACAAATAAACCAAGCCTCAGAGAGTTTACTTAAATTGCCTAAACTCACAGAGCTGACAAGTGACTGAGCTGAGGGCTATCTCAAAGAGCAAAGAGAGCAGCAGGTGCACCATGGTGGTCTCATAGTCAGCCCTCCAGAATCTGCTGACAGCACTCCATGTATTCACGTTACTCCAAAGGTTTGGGTTTTTTTTAAAAAGCATTTTCTACTAGTTAATATCAATATTGTAGCTTATTTTTAGATGCAGCTACAATAACTGCTAATTATTCTAATAACGAAAATATTTTAATGCATGTGTGGTTTTGCTAGTAGCGGCTGGCAGAAGTGAGCAGATCACAGAACTTTCCCGGAGGGGAGAAAAATCACATAATCAATGAGTGTAAACTCTAGCTCTCTCCTCAAAGTTTTTTTTTTTTTTAATGTATTTTATTAATTATTTTTTGGCTGTACTGGGTCTTCATTGCTGCATGGGCTTTATCTAGTTGCTATGTGTTGTCTTCTCATTAAGGCAGCTTCTCTCACTGCAAAGCACAAGCTCCAGGCACATGACTCAGTAGTTATGGCATATGGGCTTAAGGTCGCCTTGCGGCATTTGGGATCGTCCTGGACCAGGGATCAAACCCATATCCCCTGCATTGGCAGGCAGATTCTTAACCATCAGACTCTCCTCAGTCTTAGAGATGCTGTTCCTCCTAGCTGCCTGTGACACTCCCTCCCACATCCTTTCATGTGGCTGGCTTTTTTTCGTTCTTAAACTCAAAGCTTAAATTCTCTCAGCAGAATCTCCCCTGACCAACCTATAGGATCTCTCTGCTGCTGCTGCTGCTGCTAAGTCACTTCAGTCGTGTCCAACTCTGTGTGACCCCATAGACGGCAGCCCACCAGGCTCCGCCATCCCTGGGATTCTCTAGGCAAGAACACTGGAGTGGTTTACCATTTCCTCCTCCAATGCATGAAAGTGAAAAGTGAAAGGGAAGCCACTCAGTCGTGTCCGACTCCTAGCGACCTCATGGACTGCAGCCTACCAGGCTCCTCTGTCCATGGGGTTTGCCAGGCAAGAGTACTGGAGTGGGGTGCCATTGCCTTCTCTGTAGGATCTCTCTAATACTGTTTATATCACCACTTTGTCCATGCTGCTTGAAATCCTTTTCATAATCCTCACGTTAATAATATGTTTACTTACTTGCTTAATAATACATCTACTTCTCTGTTTATGAGAAGGAAACGGACTATAGTAAGTATTCAATAAATAAATGCTAAGTAATGAATGAATTAATGACTCACAAAGATTTCCACTTCATCTTACAAGTCTCAGTTTTCTGATATGAAAAAGACAACTTCTAGTGTCCAAAAGTAATCCTTTATTCATGATACACTGTGTTTTCTAGATATATTACAATAGCTTAAAAAAATCCTAACACTTTTAAATACATAGCACTATAACTCACTTAAAAAAATAAACTCATCAATTAACGCTCTATTTTATATACTATTATGTACAAGTGGGTTAACTCCTTTTACCTCTATTAATGTAAAATATCTATTGCAAAGGACACATTTCAAAGTATATATTGCAAAATGAGGACAACAATAGAACTGAATTCATACAGTAGCTGGAATGATTAGATCATGAGTGCTAAGCGCTTGGAATGAGGGCCAGCACATGGCAGCACTTCTGTAATTTATTATTGTTTTCAATAATAATAATGAAGATAGGTTTATATGACTTTAGCATTGCCATTACTTGTATCTTTTAGTAATGATTAAAAAATAACCAATGCTACCCAACACTGTATCCAGCATAAAACAGGTAATCCTTCAAGCTAGGCTTCAACAGTACATGAACCAAGAACTTCCAGATGTACAAGCTGGATTTAGAAAAGGCAAAGGAACCAGAGATGAAATTGCCAACATTTGTTAGACCATAGAGAAAGCAAGAGAATTTCAGAAAAAAAAAAATCTACTTCTGCTTCATTGGTTATCTAAAGCTTTGACTATGTGGATCACAACCAACTGTGGAAAATTTTTAAAGAGATGGGAATACCAGACCACCTTACCTGACTTCTGAGAGACCTGTATGCCCATCAAGATGCAACAGTTAGAACCAGACATGGAACAACAGACTGGTTCAAAATTAGGAAAGGAGTACATCAAGGCTGTATATTGTTACCTGTTTATTTAACTTTAACGCCAGGCTGGATGAAGCACAAGCTGGAATCAAGATTGTCAGAAGTATCAACAACCTCAGATACGCAGATGATACCGCCCTCATAGCAGAAAGTGAAGAGGACCTAAAGAGCCTCTTGATGAAGGTGAAAGAGGAGAGTGAAAAAGCTGGTTTATAACTCAACACTCAAAAAACTAAGATCATGGCATTTGGTCCTATCACTTCATGGCAAATAGATGGGGACACAATGAAAACAGTGACAAACTTTATTTTCTTGGGCTCCAAAATCACTGCGGGTGGTGACTGCAGCCATGAAATTAAAAGACACTTGCTCCTTGGAAGAAAAGTTATAACAAACCTAGACAGCACATTAAAAAGCAGAGACATCACTTGGCTAAAAAAAGTCCATATCGTCAAAGCTATGGTTTTTCCAATAGTCATGTATGAATATGAGAGTTGGACGATAAAGAAAGGTGAATGCCGAAGGCCTGATGCTTTCAGACTGTGGTGTTGGACTCTTGAGAGTCCCGTAGACAGCAAGGAGATCAAACCAGCCAACCCTAAAGGAAATCAACCTTGAATATTCATTGGACAGACTGATGCTGAAGCTGAAGCTCCAATAACTTGGCCATCTGATGTGAGGAGCCAATTCACTGGAAAAGACCCTGATGCTGGGAAAGATTGAGCACAGGAGGAAAAGAAGGTGACAGGATGACATGGTTGGATGGCATCATTGATTCAATGGACATGAGTTTGAGCAAACTCTCAGAGATAGTGAAGGACAGGAAAGTCTGGCATGGTAAGAGTTGGACATGACTGAGCAACTGAACAAGAACAACATAAGTGGTGTGCCTCAATTTAAACAAAATGTACTATACTAACTGTTCATAGTACAATGATTTTAATCAAAGAAATATTACTCATCCTATGAACTTTATAGCTTTTGTTTTGATTTTTTTTAAATCACGCTGTTAGGAGAAGCACCGTGACTGAAACTGCCCACCCTGGCTAGGCACCACAGGAACCATTTGCATGAGTTATTTTATAATAGGAGGGCCTAGTAAGGAACATGAAACCAATAAGCCACCACCAATCAAAAGAGTTCAGGAAAGGTCAAAAGGAGACACCAGGTGCCTTTCTACCTCCTAGAATCTTTCTCACTGGCATCCATCTTTGTTGAGCAATGTGTGCGCCACCAGGAAGTATCTTGAGTCATAGCGATTGGCCAAAGGCAACCCAGAAACTAATCCTAACACCATAAAACCCAAGCCTGCCAGCCATGTGGCAGACCTGTTCACCTGGCTTCCCTTACCCTACTGTTCTCCAGCTGCAGGCCCCTTCCCAATAAAGTCTCTTCCTTTGTCAGCATATAGCCTCCTTGGACAATTTATTTCTGAGTATTAGATAAGAACCTGATCTCAGGCCCTGGAAGGGGTCGTCCTTTCTGCAATAATACCTTACACAGTTGGATATAACTCTTTTTGTAGAAGGATGACTGTGCTGCGCTCAGTCTTGTCTGACTCTTTGTGACCCCATGGACTGTAGCCCACCAGGCTCCTCTATCCATGGAATTCTCCAGGCAAGAATACTGGAGTGGGTTACCATGCCCTCTTCCAGGGGATCTTCCCAACCCAGGGATTGAACCCAGGTCTCCCGTATTGCAGGTGGATTCCTTTCACCATCTGAGCCACCCGGAAGTCCACAAGTGGATATCAGTGTGAGTAGCAGGGAGGTGGGGGATGGTGTCATGAAAGAACAAGCAAATCACATTTTACAAAGAGTCACAGGTCCTTTCAAATGGATAGAGCATCACACAAACTATAAATGAAGAAAAAATCTGTTTCAATGTACCAAACTGATTTAAATCAGCTTTTCAAGGACATATCAATTCGATCAAGCAGTGTGGCACCTGCCATAGAAAGAATCAATACATTGTGGAGGATGAAGGGCTTTTGTGCTGATTTGAGCCACAGGAAATGAAAAATGTATTAGTTCTTCTTAGATCTCCCAATCTTCTCTCAGAGAACGCAAAGGGAGTCTTCCAAGAAAGTGTTTTGGGCAGGCAATAGCAAATAATCACTTCTCTTAATGTAGAATCTTAACATTAATTGCAAAGTCTATGTACTCCTCAGGTGTGGCGCATCCAGGGTATGGAAAGATTTTCTACAAAGAGCCAGATGGAACAATGTTAGGCTTTGGTGGCCATAAAATCTCTGCCATCGCTTTTCAGTCCTACCATTGAATTGGAAGGACATACATAACTGATGGACTGTTGTTGTGATACAATAAAACTTTATTCACACAACACAAGTAGTGAGTCAGAATTCATCTCAGGCCTAAGGCATCATCAAAACTGTTTCTTGAGTTATTGCCATTTGTCTGGTTCATTGGAATGTCTTTCACTTTCAAAATCCTTTTTGTGACTTTATGCTCTGAGGTCACTTTCCCTACTTGTTGTGAAGATTAAGTGAGATGATCCATGTTAAATGCCTAGGACGAAGTCTCCAAGACAATTTAGCTCAATACAAAAATACAGACCTGAAAGCTTGACTGAATTATAGTTCTGCCACTAATCAGCTGTGTGGCCTTGGACAAGGTGTTTAAGTTCTCTATACCTCAATCTCTCCCTCATGAAGTGAGATCATAACTATTAGAGGAAATAAAAGAAGATACATATAGACTGTTTAGAACAGAGCCTAGCACATGTTGAGCATTTTAGGAATGTCGATTATTATTATTATTACAGCTTCACAACTCTCATTCATGCTAAATACTGTTATCTCTTCTTCAAAAATCAGGAAGAGCAGCAGTAGCCTGTGATATAAAGAGTTAATGCTAGGAGAGCCACAAAAGACAGAGACCAGGATGGTTTAGAGTTACTTGCTGGGGGTAAAAGTGAGGACATGCAATCACGGTTAAATTGTGCAGACAAATATTTTAGACTTCATCTCTCAAAGAAGAGAGGAATTGCCTAGGGAAATTGCTACACTGGACCTGTATCTGATGCATGATGAATAATCAGTTGGTGAAGCAGACA
The DNA here is from genome assembly GCA_006410615.1 of Neotragus moschatus. Lineage (NCBI taxonomy): Eukaryota > Metazoa > Chordata > Mammalia > Artiodactyla > Bovidae > Neotragus > Neotragus moschatus. Next base: position 1,179,689 of record SJYA01000944.1, read on the forward strand.
AAGACTTTTAAAAACCAGGTACAAAAGACTTCAGAAAATGAGAATTTAAAAGGAGAAGGCCCCAGAGTCTCATGCACTCCAAGTGTCATGAGTACACACTGTTTTGCATGGATTTATGCCTGTGGAATCTGAGTGGCTTCCCCCAGAGCTTCTACTATCCTCAGTTTACCTGGAAGAAAGTAGGGAGGGGCACAAGGAAGAAGGGCTCAAAGTCAAAAGCCAAAATCAGATTTTCCCCGAATGTAAGGATTGCAAGAAGCTACAGCCCCAAATGAGCAAATTTTCTCACACAAGACTGATAAAAAATAAGAAAGTCTAAAATAGGCAATAAAGTCATTATAGCCAATACACAAAGGAGTGGACAGGAAAGAATACGGTTATTCATAAAGACACAAATACCAAAATGAAATTTTAAGGTATATCCATTCATAAAGGGTCAAATGAATGGAGAAATATAGATCTCCAACAGCACATGACAGTCCAGGATTATGTTTTTAAATACAACCTGAAGTTGATATGGTAGGATCAGCAGAAGGCCAAAATGCAGAAGAATTCTAGAGAACCAATAAACATCACTGGAGTAATTGGCCCTGAGGTCCATGTATATATGGGAATCTAGCATAGATCTGGTTTATCTAAAGCAACGCCATCCAAAAGATGACACTGCAATTCACACGTGTAATATAAGTAATATAAGATTTTCTAGTACTCACATTTTTAAAAGTAAAAAAAAAAAAAAAAAAGGAAAGAAATTTTAAGAATGTATTTATTTAACCCAGCACATTCAGAATATAATAATACCAACATGTATTAAATTTTTTTAAAATTAACGAGGGCTTCCTTGATGGCTCACTAGTAAAGAATCTGCCTGCCAATGCAGGAGACATGGGTTTGATCCTTGATCCAGGAAGATCTCACATGCCATGGAGCAATTACGCTTGTGCACCACAACTGTTGAGCCTGTGCTCTAGAGCCCGGGAGCCACAACTACCGAGCCCTCGCATCCTAGACCCATATTCCACAAGAAGAGAAACCACCACAATGAGAAGACCATGCACCACAACTAGAGAGCAGCCCTGCTCACCACAACTAGAGAAAAGCAACGAAGACCCAACACAGCCCCAAATAAATACATATAATTATTAAAAATGAATGATATTATATATATATTTTTATACTTTGTCTTCACAATCCATGGCGTATTTTACACTTATAGTGCATCTTAATTCACATGTTAAATTTTCACTAGTAACATTTGATCTGTATTTAGATTTTATTGTGTACCTTTGAAAAAGTAACCTTATAAACCCAAGCTGTTCCAAATGTATATAAAAGTTTTCCAACAGTTGAAATGAATATTAATTTTTAAGTCTAAATCAATATTAAGTAGAAATAAATGAAATTAAACTTATATTCTTCAGTTACATTGGCAATATTTCAACTGCTTTGCAGCCACATGTGACCAGTGGCTACCATATTGGACAGCTCAGAAACTAGGACCAGGTAGGGTTGGCCCTGGAGAGGCTATCTAAGGGAAGAATACCAACTGTCTAAGGGAAAGAAATGCTTGAGACTGAATGTCCTTAGGATTTAGAGCACTGCTCTTTAACCACTGAGTCATATCATATTTTGCCTGTGTTTACATCACAGTATTTAGTATTTTATGTTAACAGTATGCTTTAAGTCATAATTCTATCACAATTGAAGGCAAAGGACTATCTTTTATAATTATTTTATAATATTTGCAATGCTTACCACAGTACATAAACATCATGATCAATAAACAATTAATTGATTTAATTATTTATAAACAAATTAAATACTGAAAAGCCACAGGTTATGCTGATCCTTGAACCAGGGAAGTCATACAGGAAAGAAGGAACTGTCAGCTGACAGGAAGAGACTAGAATTTCTAGATATGAGATTGGGACACAAAGGTTCACAATAAGCTAATTCTAGGGGAAGTGAGATTTGGGGAGTACAAAAGAAAAGTGAAAGTGTTAGTCTCTCAGTCCTGTCCAACTCTTTGAGACCCTGTGGACAGTAGCCCAACAAGCTCCTCTGTCCATGGAATTCTCCACGCAAGAATACTGGGGTTGAGTAGCCATTCCCTTCTCCAGGGGATCTTCCCAATCCAGGGGTTGAACCCAGGTTTCCTGCACTGCAGGCAGATTCGTTACTATCTGAGCCACCAGGGAAGCCCATATGGAGAGTATGAAGTAGCTGCCTTTTGGGTAGGAGGGAGAGGATGAGACAGGATGTGGCTCAGAGGGTAGTCTAACATATTGATACCCAGGCTTGAACCACAAAATTAAAATGGGACTTAATATAAAGGAGGAGCCATTGCATGTATATAAAAATAAATGAAATAATCAAAATGGCAGTGAACGAAAATTAATTCTTGCTGTAACATATTAAATCCTGGAGAGGTACAGGCCGTTTGGGTACTGTTGTTTGTATCTGTGGAAACAGATGAAAAGGGAGTAAACCAGAAGGTGCTGCAAATAATGCTATTAAAATTGGCCATGGAATAATAGAGTACTCATTCAAAACTGTTCATAGAATTTCTAAAAGTGGCTAAATTCTAGAAAGAGCTATGTTAAACACTGTGTAAATCTGGCTCCAAAGTTGTGTGTGAGAGTTTCTACCTAACTGCTCAAATGACTGAAAATGCCTGGAGTCATTTCTGAAAATTCAGATAGCTTATTTAAATACCCATTTTTCATACATCAACAGATTTTTTTTCCAGTGAAGGAAACGGGGGCAGTGCAGCTCTGGGACCTTCCAACCCTCCAAAATGAGCCCTGCTTAACAGTCTGCAAATGATTTAATAGTGAGACAGACAGGGTTTGTAAGGCCAATAATTTCCGTCTCTGCAACTTTTAGAAATATAAACACATGTGATGAATTGCGTGTGGATAGATTAACTTTCTCAGCAACTCTACTGAACAAGAATTCAGTAAAAGACAAGGCAAAGATCTGCCCTGGATTGAATTATGGAATTGTTTTTAATTGAACCTTATTTATTTTACTGAGGGTAGGCACTGCACTGTCCTGCAAAACTGCAAATCTCTGGCATGAGGAGACTGGTTTCCCACTTTCATAAGTGAGGAGAGCTGCACTTAGGCTCAAGCAAATAGTCCACTTGGAGCTTCCCCTTTCCTAAATGTTATGACTCAGTTAGGCAAGATCTCAGCTGAATAGTAACATAAGCTAAGTTGACTTTCTGGATATTCTTTTCAGCATTTGGCCTCCCTTTCATGCCAGCTGCTATGCACTTTCCAGTGCCCCAGGTCATTCTCACTGATGAATGCACCCTCTAATAACCCACACACAAAACCCTTCTGACATCAAAATTTACCATTTCTGTCCACCAATCTCTTCACTCTCAGATAAGCTAATCATTGCTAACAGGCTTGTTGCTTTGTTATTTTCTACTAATCCTAGACAAGATAATGTCTAACTGGGTTAATGTGTACCAAGACCTTGAAGTGATCACTAACAGGGAATTACAGATGTCAGCCAGTTGTAAAGACAAATTAAGGAGACTGGGTTGGTTCAGTTCAGTTCAGTTCACTTCAGTCCCACAGTCATGTCCGACTCTTTGCCACCCCAAGAACCACAGCACGCCAGGCCTCCCTGTCCATCACCAACTCCTGGAGTTCACCCAAACTCATCTCCAATGAGTTGGTGATGCCATCGAACCATCTCATCTTCAGTCATCCCCTTTTCCTTTTGCCCTCAATTTTTCCCAGCATCAAGGTTTTTTCAAATGGTCAACTCTTTGCATCAGGTGGACAAAGTATTGGAGTTTCAGCTCCAACATGAACCCTTCCAATGAATGTCCAGGACTGATCTCCTTTAGGATGGACTGGTTGGATCTCCTTGCAGGCCAAGGGACTCTCAAGAGTCCTCTCCAACACCACAATTTGAAAGCATCAATTCTTCAGAATTCAGCTTTCTTTATAGTCCAACTCTCACATCCATACATGACTACTGGAAAAACCATAGCCTTGACTAGATGGACCTTTATTGACAAAGTAATGTCTGCTTTTTTACTATGCTGTCTAGGTTGATCATCACTTTCCTTCCAAAGAGGAAGTGTCTTTTAATTTCATGGCTGCAATCACCATCTGCAGTGATTTTGGAGCCCCCAAACATAAAGTTAGCCACTGTTTCCACTGTTTCCCCATCTATTTACCATGAAGTGATGGGACCAGATGCCATGATGTTAGTTTTCTGAATGTTGAGATTTAAGCCAAATTTTTCACTCTGCTCTTTCACTTTCATTACAGTAAAACATCTTCCTACAATGTGGGAGACTCAGGTTCAACCCCTGGGTCGGGAAGATCACCTGGAGAAGGAAATGGCAACCCACTCCAGTATTCTTGACTGGAAAATCCCATGGACGGAGGGGCCTGGCAGGCTATAGCCCATGGGGTTGCAAAGAGTTGGACATGACTAAGGAACTTCACTTTCACTTTCAAGATGCTCTTTAGTTCCTCTTCACTTTCTGCCATAAAGGTGGTGTCAAATGCATATCTGAAGTTATTGACATTTCTCCCAGTAATCTTGATTCCAGCTTGTGCTTCTTCCAGGCCAGCATTTCTCATGATGCACTCTGCATATAAGTTAAATAAGNTTATAGTCCAACTCTCACATCCATACATGACTACTGGAAAAACCATAGCCTTGACTAGATGGACCTTTATTGACAAAGTAATGTCTGCTTTTTTACTATGCTGTCTAGGTTGATCATCACTTTCCTTCCAAAGAGGAAGTGTCTTTTAATTTCATGGCTGCAATCACCATCTGCAGTGATTTTGGAGCCCCCAAACATAAAGTTAGCCACTGTTTCCACTGTTTCCCCATCTATTTACCATGAAGTGATGGGACCAGATGCCATGATGTTAGTTTTCTGAATGTTGAGATTTAAGCCAAATTTTTCACTCTGCTCTTTCACTTTCATTACAGTAAAACATCTTCCTACAATGTGGGAGACTCAGGTTCAACCCCTGGGTCGGGAAGATCACCTGGAGAAGGAAATGGCAACCCACTCCAGTATTCTTGACTGGAAAATCCCATGGACGGAGGGGCCTGGCAGGCTATAGCCCATGGGGTTGCAAAGAGTTGGACATGACTAAGGAACTTCACTTTCACTTTCAAGATGCTCTTTAGTTCCTCTTCACTTTCTGCCATAAAGGTGGTGTCAAATGCATATCTGAAGTTATTGACATTTCTCCCAGTAATCTTGATTCCAGCTTGTGCTTCTTCCAGGCCAGCATTTCTCATGATGCACTCTGCATATAAGTTAAATAAGCAGATGACAATATACAGGCTTGACGTACTCCTTTTCCTATTTGGAACCAGTCTGTTGTTCCATGTTCAGTTCTAACTGTTGCTTCCTGACCTGCATACAGGTTTCTCAAGATGCAGGTCAGGTGGTCTGTTATTCCCATCTCTTTCAGAATTTTCCACAGTTTATTGTGATCCGCACAGTCAGAGGCTTTGGCATAGTCAATAAAGCAGAAACAGACGTTTTTCTGGAACTCTCTTGCTTTTTCCATGATCCAGCGGATGTTGGCAATTTGATCTCTGGTTCCTCTGCCTTTTTTAAAACCAGCTTGAACATCTGGAAGTTCATGGTTCACATATTGCTGAAGCCTGGCTTGGAGAATTTTGAACATTACTTTGCTAGCATGTGAGATGAATGCAAATGTGTGTTAGTCTGAGCATCCTTTGGGATTGCCTTTCTTTGGGACTGGAATAAAAACTGACCTTTTTCAGTCCTGTGGCCACTGCTCAGTTTTCCAAATTTGGTGGCATATTGAGTGCAGCGCTTTCACAGAATCATCTTTCAGGATTTGAAATAGCTCCACTGGAATTCCATCACCTCCACTAGCTCTGTTCGTAGTGATGCTTTCTAAGGCCCACTTGACTTCACATTCCAGGATATCTGGCTCTAGATGAGTGATCACACCCTCGTGGTTATCTGGGTCGTGAAGATCTTTTTTGTATAGCTGTTCTGTGTATTCTTGCCACTTCTTCTTAATATCTTCTGCTTCTGTTAGGTCCATACCACTTCTGTCATTTATCGAGCCCATCTTTACAGGAAATTTTCCTTTGGTATCTCTAATTTTCTTGAAGAGATCTCTGTCTTTCCCATTCTGTTGTTTTCCTCTATTTCTTTGTACTGATCACTGAGGAAGGCTTTATCTCTCCTTGCTATTGTTTGGAATTCTGCATTCAAATAGGTATATCTTTCCTTTTCTCCTTTGCTTTACACTTCTCTTCTTTTCACAGTTATTTCTAAGGCCTCCTCAGACAGTCATTTTTCTTTTTTGCATTTCTTTTTTCCTGGGGATGGTCTTGATCCCTGTCTCCTGTATAATGTCCATAATTCATCAAATACTCTGTCTATTATATCTAGTCCCTTAAATCTATTTCTCACTTCCACTGTATAATCATAAGGGATTTGATTTAGGTCATACGTGAATTGTCTAGTTGTTTTCCCCACTTTCTTCAATTTAAGCCTGAATTTGGCAATAAGGAGTTCATGATCTGAGTCACAGTCTTCTCCCAGTCTTGTTTTTGCTGACTGTATAGAGCTTCTCCATCTGTGGCTGCAAAGAATATAATCAATCTGATTTCAGTGTTGGCCATCTGGTGATGTCCACGTGTAGAGTCTTCTCTTGTGTTGTTGGAAGAAGGTGATTGGAAAGACTAGTACATTTTCTTGGCAAAACGCTATTGGCCTTTGCCCTGCTTCATTCCATATTCCAAAGCCAAATTTGCTTGTTACTCCAGGTGTTTCTTGACTTCCTACTTTTGCATTCCAGTCCCTCATAATGAAAAGGACATCTTTTTGGGGTGTTAGTTGTAAAAGGTCTTATAGGTCTTCATAGAACCATTCAGCTTCAGCTTCTTCAGAATTACTGGACAGGGCATAGACTTGGATTACCGTGATACTGAATGGTTTGCCTTGGAAATGAACAGAGATCATTCTGTCATTTTTGAGACTGCAAGATGGGCGGGTCGTGGTGGAGAGGTCTGACAGAATGTGGTCCACTGGAGAAGGGAGTGGCAAACCGCTTCATTATTCTTGCCTTGAAAACACCATGAACAGTATGAAAAGGCAAAAAAATAGGACACTGAAAGATAAACTTCCCAGGTCAGTAGGTGCCCAATATGCTACTGGAGATCAGTGGAGAAATAACTCCAGAAACAATGAAGGGGTGGAGCCAAAGAAAAAACAATACCTAGTTGTGGATGGGACTGGTGATAGAAGCAAGGTCCGATGCTGTAAAGAGCAATATTGCATAGGAACTTGGAATGTTAGGTCCATGAATCAAAGCAAATTGGAAGTCGTCAAACAGGAGATGGCAAGAGTGAACGTCAACATTCTAGGAATCAGCGAACTAAAATGGATTGGAATGGGTAAATTTAACTCAGATGACCATTATATCTACTACTGTGGGCAGGAATCCCTTAGAAGAAATGGAGTAGTCATCATAGTCAACAAAAGAGTCCAAAATGCAGTACTGGGTTGGTTGGTATCCTACAAATAATATTTACTCGGCAAACACTCTCTCCTGTTACATCTAGGAGAAACTCAGCTCAAATCCTGATGCACATGCTCCATGCAGTTCATCTAGACATTAAACATGTACCGACTACCTAACATATATTGCCAGGGACTTCCCTTGTGGTCCAGTGGTTAAGACTCTGCACTTCCACTCCTGGGCTTCCCAGGTGGCTCAGTGGTAAAGAATTCACCTGCCAATGCAGAAGACGTGGGCTCGATTCCTGGGTCAGGAAGATCTCCTGGAGAAGGAAATGGCAACCCACTCCAGTATTCTTGTCTAGGAAATCCCATGGACAGAGTAGCCTGGTGGGCTACAGTCCATGGGTCACAAAACAATCAATCAAAGCTTGCTCAAACTCATGTCCATCCAGTTGGTGATGCCATCCAACCATCTCATCCTCTATTGTCCCCTTCTCCTCCTGCCTTCAATCCTTCTGAGCACCAGGGTCTTTTCCAATGAGTCAGTTCTTCACATCAGGTGGCCAAAGTATTAGAGTTTCAGCATCAGTCCTTCCAATGAATATTCAGGGCTGATTTCATTTAGGATGGACTGGTTGGATCTCCTTGCAGGCCAAGGGACTCTCAAGAGTCTTCTCCAACATCACAGTTCAAAGTATCAATTCTTTGGCACTCAGCTTTCTTTATAGTCCAAATCCCACATCCATACATGACTACCAGAAAAACCACAGCCTTGACTAGATAGACCTTTTTTTGGCAAAGTAATGCCTCTGCTTTTTAATATTCCCTCTAGGTTGGTCATAGCTTTTCTTCCAAGGAGTAAGTGTCTTTTAATTTCATGGCTGCAGTCACCATCTGCAGTGATTTTTGAGCCCAAGAAAATAAAGTCTCTCACTGTTTCCATTGTTTCCCCATCTATTTGCCATGAGATGATTGGACCAAATGCCACGATCTTAGTTTTCTGAATGTTGAGATTTAAGCCAAACTTTTCACTCTCCTCTTTCACTTTCCTCAAGAAGCTTTTTAGTTCCTCTTCACTTTCTGCCATAAGGGTGGTGTCATCTGCATATCTGAGGTTATTGATATTTCTCCGAGCAATGTTGATTCCAGCTTGTGCTTCATCCAGCCTGACAGTTTGCATGATGTACTCTGTGTATAAGTTAAATAAGCAGGGTGACATTATACAGCTTTGACGTACTCCTTTCCCAATTTGGAGTCAGTCTGTTATTCCATGTCTACCTCTAACTGTTGCTACTTGACCTGCATACAGATTTCTCAAGAGTCAGGTAAGGTAGTCTGGTATTTACATCTCTTTAAGAAGTTTCCACAGCTTGTTGTGATCCACACAATCAAAGGCTTTGGCTTAGTTAATAAAACAGAAGATATTTTTCTGGAACTCTCTTGCTTTTTTGATGATCTAGCGGATGTTGGCATTTTGATCTCTGGTTCCTCTGCTTTTTCTAAATCCAGCTTGAACATCTGAAATTTCACGGTTCATGTACTGCTGAAGCCTGGCTTGGAGAATTTTGAACATTACTTTCTAGTGTATGAGATGAGTGCAATTGTTCAGTAGTTTGAGTACTCTTTGGCATTGCCTTTCTTGGGGAATGGAATGAAAACTGACCTTTTCCAGTCCTGTGGCTACTGGTGAGTTTTCCAAATTCGGTGGCATATTGAGTGCAGCACTTTCACAGCATCATCTTTTAGGATTTGAAATAGCTCAAATGGAATTCCATTGCCTCCAATAGCTTTGTTCATAGTGATGCTTCCTAAGGCCCACTTGATTTTGCATTCCAGGATGTCTGGCTCAGGTGAGTGATCACCTCCTCATGGTTATCTGGGTCATGGAGATCTTTTTTGTATAGTTCTACTGTGTAGTTCTCTTCCTAATATCTTCTGCTTCTGCTAGGTCCATACCATTTCACAGAGCTAAATACTGACAATACAAAAGCCAATAAGATGTTGCTGGTATCTTGAAGTCACATTCAACATGGTAAACCAACATATTAAATGATAATTAGAAGTTAATACGTCTCAATGAGCAGAGTCCAGTGAGGGCATAGAGAAGGAAAAAAAAACACTTTCTTGAAGATCAGTGAGAGATTTTGTGTGGGAGGTGAAAATTGATCTGAGTCTTAAAGAATGAGTAAATGAGTAAGAGTTATTAAAGAAAATGAAGACTGAGAGCTTATGTAGGCAGCTAAGGGAGGGAGAAGAGAGAGCAGGAGAAACAGGGCAGGAAAAGAAGGGGAGAGAGGGAGAGGGAGAAAGAAACTGACTTGGATTCCCAGGAGATTTCATCTGACCAAATAAAATTGGGGCAAGGAAATAGAGACTATGGCGATTAAAGTTCTTCTCTCCACCCCCTGAGGGAATATTCTCTTCACAGTAAGAAGAATAACTAAAAGAAAGGAAATAGAATTTTCTGAAAGAATTTGAAATGAATTTATATATAACCCCAATGGGTCTAGTTATAAAGTAACTTTACTTCTTTCTTGGTCTCAAAATATCCAATTACTCGAATTGCCTTAAAAAAGAATTTGCATTACTTTTATTTTTAAAAAACATAGGTGGAAAATCCTTTGTAACTCTAACAATGATTATAGATATGCTAAAATTTCCTGTGGTGAAATATTATTAAAGACATTTCAAAGAGAATATCCAAACCATTTTTACATACTTCCTCATAATAAAATAGCAACTAACACTATGTCCCCAATGTTATCTAAACATTAAGCATGTATTAACTTATTTACTTTTTTCAACTATATACAAATTAGATCTTTACTAAAATTTCTGTTTTACAGATGAGGATCCTAAGGTACAGATAAGTAAAGTGCTTGTTCAAGATCACATCATGGGTAAGTGAGAGATAGGATTCAAATGCAAGTCGTCTATTTTCAGAGTCCAGGTTTTAATTACCACGCCATACTATTTCTTCTAACAACAGAAATGGAATTATCAAACATATCGACTCTGACAAAATAGAGAATCTGAACAAAAATTTTTAAAGAGTTAAATTTTCCAGTAGCCAAATGCCTACTTATGCTGATCTGACAGTCTAGTAAGATGGATTCCATTTATAAAGACTGTGACGGAATGAACCATGAAGCATATTTATGTGACTGTGATTAAACTCTGAAAACGAAACATCTCTAGCTCAGAAAGCATTTATTTGTATTACCATTTTGTCATAATAGATAAATAAAGCCTTAAACCAAATCAGTCACTAATGAATGATCCTCTCGAGGGTGACATAGGCGTAGCCTCTCACTATTTAAGTAAACACTGACAGCAGACCTGCAATAATATAAGCCAGATGGTTGAGAAGGATGGGACTTCTCTGGTCTGAAATAGAAAACACTTCCATGAAACTTGAGGCAAGTACTTTTACCCCAACTTCATATTTTACAAATTTCTGTGTATGCACATGTGTATGTAACGTGTTATAAGTGCATGGCTGCAGGGTAATACTCCTTTAAAAGCATAAAAACTTATAAGAATTTATCTTCTATTTATCACATGTAAATTTCTCTGCCTTCAATTACATGGGGTGTTCTGATTGCCCTACTTTCAAGGGTAAGAGTGAAGAAATCAAGTGTTAAATTGTGCATAACTGAAGAATATTGTGCATAACTGAAAGAAATAAGCCAACGTGAGCCTAACTTCATTTTTTACTGTTGTTGTAGAAAATGCAACTTGTTACTGAAAAAAAAAAATTAGAAGAACTTGACCATAAGTTGCTCCCAGAATATAGTTAGCCACTAAATATAGAAAAAAACTATTTATAGCCAGAAGAATATACTCTAGTCCCTCAATGGAAAGATCCTAATTCTTTTCCAAAGCTAATATTCTGCCTGAATGCAAAGAAAGGTAAATTGGAAATCAAAAGAACTGAATGTTACTCTTAGCTCTCTTGGCCCCCACATCATTCTGCCTTTTTTCACCGTAGTCTTCTCTTTTTTTGATAACTGAAGATAACAATGCCACATAGGATTATTATGAAAATAAAAATAATTAATAAATGATATTAAATATTTGCAGTTGGCTATTGATAATTGATACAAAACACCTTTAAATATTAACAATGTAGAAATTATATCCTTTCTTCAGGCTCTTATTTTTCAGCAGAAAAAGCTCATTCCATTTTCTGTATGAGAATTAAACCATATTGTAGCAAAATGGATTTAAACAAAAAGCGTGCTCAGGAAAAAAGTGATTGCCTTACTAAACCACATTCTTCAAAATGTGTTAAATGTAGATGATAATATACAATATATGAAATTGTGTTTGATGGTAAATATATAAAAATCTGTAGAGGGAGAGAGTTATGGTGGTAGAAAGAGCAAGAGGCTTATTATCCCATCAAAACACATTTGGTTTACACACTGGAAAGCAAAAAGCAAGACCAAAAGCAAGCAGCTGTAGGAACCTATCATGTTGATTTAATTAGCTTTGAAGATGTGTTCTATGATGTCAATGTACAATTGTGGAAGTTTATTCAGGTGAATGGCTAAACACACAGTTACACATACTGCTCTAATTCAACAAAATTGAAACTTGTAAAAAAAAAAAAGAGGAAAACACCCTTTGTATGAATATCATCCATCTTTTTTCTTTCTGTTTAACAGATTTAAAGGAAAGGATCTCATGGATACAACTGGTAAGTGAGACTTTGACTGATATTNTTGTAAGGCCTCCCCAGACAGCCATTTTGCCTTTTTGCATTTCTTTTCCGTGGGGATGGTCTTGATCCCTGTCTCCTGTTGAACATACTGAATATTCAGTGAGTGAATACCTTTTAAGAGCAAGGGTATAGCTTTCAGGCCCTAGCCCTTTACTATCGTTAGTAAGATGACAGTCATTGAAGATTTTCTACAACCTAAGAAAAGGTCACATAAAAACTATTTCATAATCCATTCCTATTACTTTTAAAATAACAAAATCCATATAGAGTTCCAAAAATAAAGCTACACATTTCATTAAGACATTTAATATTCATTCACACCTTCATTTGTTTACCAAGTATTACCAAGCTTTTCTTAAACATTGCACAGTATATTTCAATACTATGTCCTGTGAATGGGGCTTCCCTGGTGGTTCAGTGGTAAAGAATCTGCCTGCAATACAGGAGATGCAGGAGATGTGGGTTCAATCCCTGGGTGGGGAAGAGCCCTAAAAGGAGGAAATGGCAACTCACTCCAATATTCTTGCCTGGAAAATCCCATGGACAGAGGAGCCTAGCAGACTACAGTCCATAAAGTCACAAAGAGTCAGACATGACTAAGCACACACAACCTTATGTCCTGTGAATACAGAATTAAAGAGATGGCTGTTATCAGCAAAAAGCTCACGGCTGATTGAAGAGACACATGTAAACTAATAATTACGATACCTATGGGGAACAGACCAGAGAGCACACACGTACTAGATTCAAAGAAGGAGTGACTGAGTACAGATAGGGAAATCAGAAAGTTTATTAAAGTAGGGTGGAATTGGGAGGATGAAATTCCTGAGCTGAGGCTTTAAAAATAATATAACTCTGTTCATGAAAAAATATGTAATGTAAAAAGTCTGCAATATTATAAAATACCTGCATCTAAAATCCTATGTTATCTTAAAAAGGAAGTGGGGGAAGAAAGATAAAAGAGAGTAAATTAAAATTAAATAACATACATCAAATAGGAACATTCAAATATAGTATTTTAGCATTTTACTCAATGTTGAAAAAGAGCTGAATAGAGATTAAACATAACTCTGGATAATTTAAAGGAAACCATTTTGCAAAAATTATACCTTCCAAACAGGTGGAGGATATATAAACAAAGAAGTATATACAAACAAAGAAGATGAATTATTTCTTTTAATTTTTAAGACATAAAGTTTAAAGGAACATCAGTGAAGGAATATAGAAAAGTAGAAAGCAAAGGAAAATATAACAAGAATATTAATTCAAGTTTGCAAGCATTAAATGGATAATCAGTCTGTTTTAAAGACTTTCGGGACTTCTCTGGTAGTCCAGTAGCTAAGACTCCCTGCTCCCAGGGCAGGGGTTCTGGGTTCAATCTCTGGTCAGGGAACTAGATCCCACAGGCTGCAACTAAAGATTCCAAGTATTGCAAATAAGACCTGATGCAGTCAAATAAATAATACATAAATATTTTTTTAATAAATTTTTAAAAAGACTTACTTGAATCAAAAACTCCAACTAGCTCTTTATAAGAAATACACCTAAAGTATTGTAAATATCTGAAAAGGAAGAAGAAACACAAATTATGTAAATGCAAAATAAATTAACAACAGAAAAAATAGAGATAAAAATCAAATAATTTAGAAGAGTGAAATTTTAACAAGATAAAGGGTAGATTTACAATACACATGGAAAAGTGACATAACTGTATGCCCTAAATTGTTTCATTAAATATTGTGAAATACGGGAGAAATGGGCAAAATCACTATTGTTAGCATTGACAGCTGTTCTTGAACAGATCAAAATTCAGAAGCATTAAATTCATCTTTCAACACACCACAGTGAATTCAACATTTACTTTAGAAATTCAAGTCAAAGTAGGAAAATTTTTCTTTAGAAAAGAAAGGAATTACTGAATTTAGAAAAAACTAATTAAAATTTGAAAAGGCAAGCCTCGAATAGTCAAAAATAAACATAAATGTAAGTGACAATATAATTAACAATGTTGATTTCATACAGATACACATATGCATGCATGCACACCCATATGTGTGCACATCAGACTGTATACTCCATTGCTCATAGAGTATTTGGACGGACGTGCTGCATTCATGGGGTCGCAAGGAGTCAGACACGACTGAGTCACTGAACTGAACTGAACTGAACAATAGTATGTTGGAACTTAAAACTGCAATAAAATGGAACCAAAGCAACAATCAAAAGTATAATAAACTATTTTCTGAGTTGAAGAAAGCACTCCATATGTAGACTGAAAGGCCACACATGTTCCAGATTAAACCACCAATAAAAGTACCCATACTTACATACATGTCAGCAAAGTTTTGGAATGCAGACCTAGAAAATATTACAAAACTAATCCAAAGTGAGAAAACAGGTGTCCTACAGTGGACGTAAATATGCTATCTCTCAGCCTTCTCTGCAACTGTGAATTCCTAAAAGAGTGGGGAAATGGCAAGACTGATTCCAAATTCCATATGCAGTGAAATGGCTATAAAGACAACAGATACTGTCAGAGAAACAAAAGAGATCTGAAAATGTCCCAAACATACTCTCTTCTTGAAGGTATTATTAAGTATTCTTTCATTTCCTCTTCATATTATTTATTTCATTTCATCTTCATATAATCCCTATAATATAGCTGTTTGGTGCCACTTAAAAAAGAAGAAAATAAAGCTTGGATTAAGTAGCTTCTCCAAGATCACATATAATACAAGATGTGGTCAAGACAAAGTCCTTGCTCTTATTGATTAGTTCTGATAATTTCTTTAAATAGTTATTAGGATATCTTTCCATCAAAACATCAGGTCAAAAAAGACACAAATTTCATGACTATTCAAGAACTCCCTAATCACCTTCATAGTCTTCTAATTGTATGCTCTTTCATGGCACCCATTTCCATCACCTTCCTTTTACTTATCTTCTTTAGAATATCATCTGGATAGAATCAGGCATGGCATATTTCATCATCAATTAGGCACCTTCTTCTGATTTGTATTGTTTTTCCTTCAAATACTATTCCCAGTCCTGTTTCTTTCGTTCCTACATGAGCAGCACTCTATTTTTTGTCTTTGCTTTCAATTTATATTCCAAAGAATTATATTCATGGTCTCTACAAATTCCTCATCAATTGTTCCTTTTTTTCCCTTAGGAAGCTTTGTTTTATCTTAAGCACATGGCTCATATTTGCCTGGAAAATCTTTCTCTATCTCATTTTTTTATCAATTTAGTTACCTAACTTGCCCAACGTAATAATGGAAAAGGCTCTTTTGACAGCAGACACTGAACACCAGCTCTCTGCTGCTTCTTAATAGAGGGAGAGAGGAGACCAGAAGACAAACACAGGTGAATTTATGAACATGGACTTTTCATCCTACTGTCTAGATTGAAAGTAACAGTAATAATCTACAAATCTGGGAAAAATATATATTAAGTGAAACCAGGAAACTTTTCTTTGTGGTGTTTAATAATGTTGCCTTATAATATTTGAAAATTACTAGGAAGAATAGTAGGTGAAAAACAAAAATAGAAATATGCTAAAACGTATTTCCAGTAATTTTATAACTTACTCATCTCCATTTATGAAAAGTTAGCCTCATTGAGTTCCTCAAAAAGCTGTTTCACAAGACCTTTTTGTAATAGAAATTAGTTTCTATTTCATTGTCCTTCATTGAATCATTTATTAAAGTGTGTTATTTATTAGAGCTAGTTGTGTTTGAACTTATGTCCCAATTGAATTGTTAAACATCTTTGCCATTTCTAACACAGGGCCTTGCACATAGGTGTCCAATTAACATTTGCATAATTGAATATATTAGCACACAAAAATATCTTTATGCATTTTATGACTTTAAAGCATTGATGATATGACTGTCATGACAGGGAAAAAAAGGGGTGATTAAGACAATATATGCCAGTACATTCTGAGGTCAAAGATAAGTGTAACATATAACATAATATCAAGATGTTATGATTTTATTATTCTCTTTATCTTAATCAACAAAACAAAACCACTTCCGGCTTCTACAACATTACTTTGCTTTGAAAGTACCTATCTTTCTTTAGCAAACCAATGCCTTTATTCTTGTTTGTACTCATTTTACAATTCTGCACATTATAATATTGCTACCAACTAATGCTTGTGTTCTCCTAAAACTCATATGTTGAACTAACCCTCAGTGTGATGGCATTTGGAGGTAGGACATTTGGGAGGTGACTAGGTCATGGGCATGGAATCTTTATGAGTGGTATTAGTATCCTCATAAAAGATACCCCCAAAACTCCCTAACCCTTTCTGCCCTGAAAGGACACAGTCAGAAGATGGCCATCTATGAACCAGGAAACAGAGCCTCACCAGACACCAAATTTGCCAGCATCTTCAGCTTAAACTTTTCAGCCTCCAGACTGAGATGTAAATGTTTGGTACTACACCACCCAGTATTTTGTTAGACCAAGAAAAGTATATAAAATGTTTGCATCATCTATCATAAATATTTAATATCTGGAATTTCAAGTGATGTGAAACCTTACTTTATACTTCCATGAATTTTACAAAGCTCGCACATCATTATTTCTTTACAAGAATTTTCAGCACTTAGGCAAATGAAGGTAATACCTTGAAACCTTTATGTTATTTGATTTTATTGTAAATAAGCAATATCAATAGAACTTAGAGCAGATTTCTTTGCTGTAAAGTTATCTTTCTACATCTACATTTTAAGGAGAAACTGTCATGTTCAAATTGTTACTGATTTCATCCTTTAATACAGATTGCAGATGAAACGCACGCACAGATTCATCACAGAGGAACAGAGACCTGAACACCCCTTTCCAATTTTGTTAATTAGCAGATGAGCCAGATGTTTAAATAAGCACGTGTGTCTTGAGACATTGCCCAAAGTTCAGGACAACCTAGTCTATGTAGAATTGTAGGAGTGTATGCTTTTATCAACAAATACCACTTCATATGGTCCTGCTTAGAGCCTGTCTCTGATGATACATGGGAAGAATTGTAGCTTTTTTGGAAACAGAATACTGAAGAAGAAAAAAAGCAGTAGTAGTAGTTTGAAATTAAGATTCCAAATCATTCCGAACTTTAATAGAATAAACCCAAACTTTAAGCATTACACAGTAAGCAGGAAGGGAGCATAGACTATCAGTCTTGCTAAACTGCTTCAGTCTCTGCGACGGTAGCCACCAGGCTCCTCTGTCCATGAGATTTTCCAGGTAAAAGAATACTAGAGTGGGTTGCCATGACTTTCTCCAGGGGATCTTCCTGACCCAGGGATCAAACCCATGTCTCTTATGCCTCCTGCACTGGCAGGTGAGTTCAGTGAAAAATAATGGCTAAATAATGGCTAAATCCAAGTAGGAGATGGGAAGCTGGGTCTCTGTACTGAAGACTGTTAGTATCATTCAGGAGAGACCTTGGGAGAATTTGAACCTAGAATCCATAAAAAGCAGGAAATCCTCAGGTATAAGTGCTATTCAAAATTTTGACTTCTTTGAATGACTCTCAGGCAGTTTATGTCTGTTCAGGCCTTTCCAAAGAAGGCACTTAACTGAAACTGAATCAAAATTCTCACATTGTATTCTTCACTTCAGCCTCCTCTGAGCTTCACTGTGAAGACTTTCTTTGCAAAAGCAAAGCCTGAAAAAGTTTGCCTCTCCTGAGGCATGGTTATGCTTCCTCTGATCTGGTAATGAAAATTAACTCACTGATCAAGACTTCCTTTTCCCTCAGAGCCAAATCCAAGACTGAATAATAGTAACTATTTTAGAATCTAATCACCTGCACATATCTTTTCTACGCTTGACTTTCTACTTCTGCTTATGTTTCCCTTCCTCCTTATTTTCTATGACTACTTTATCATTATTATAAATATGTGTTCCCACCATAAGATGATTCAAATCCTCTGTGGATCAAGGTGGTGAATAAGTAAGGAACTAAATGAATACTTATGATCTGTCTCTTTAATACCTTGATCCACCTATTAATTTCTTTATCCTCTGTCCCAAGGCATCCTTTCCTCAATAAATGGCTCCACTGTCTACCCAGATCTCTTGCCAAAAACCTAAGCATTATCTATAATTCTTCTCTTTTCATCATCCTTCATATACAATTCATCAGTAAATTCTATTGGCTCTTCCTCTTCAGTACATCCTGTTTGATTTTTTGGATTTCCTCCTCCAGTATTCTTGCCTGGAGAATCCCGTGGACGGAGGACGTGACTGAAACAACTGAGCATGCACGCACACACGTCTGTCTCTATCACTTCTTGCCTGGTATGCCATCTCTCTTCTGGAGTGCAAAAAAATTACTAATAATTCTCTATTACTCCTCTCGTATTCTACTACAATAATTTTAAGACTTTAAATTTTTAGAGTTGTTTTAGGTGCATGGCAAAATTGAGAAGAACATACAGAGATTCCCATATACCTCCTACTTCCACATATGCCTAGCCACTCCCATTCTCAACATTCCCCACCAGAGTGTTACACTGTTACAAGTGATGAACCTAATTAACACAGCATCATCACCCAAGGGCCACAGTTTACATGAGGGTTCACTATTGCTGTTGTAGGTTCAATGAGTTTGGACAAATGTTTAATGACATGTATCCACCGTTAGTATCATACATAGTATGTTTACTGCCCCCCCAGATCCTCTGTGCTCCGCCTATTCATCCTTCCCTCCCCTCCTGACTCCTGGCAACCACTGGTTTTTGCTTCCAGTTAGAATCAACTTTTCAGACTGACTGACTTCTTTCACTTAGTAATAGGTATTTAAGGCATCTCCATGTCTTTTCATGGTTTGATAGCTCATTTCTTTTTAATGCTGGGTAATAAACCACTGTCTGGAAGTAACACAGATTATTTATCCATTTTACCTCCGGAAGGACATCTTGGCTGCCCCCAAGTTTTGGCAACTATGCATAAAGCTGCTATAAACATTTGTGTGCAGGGTTTGTATGAATGTAAGTTTTCAACTCCTTTGAGTAAAAATACCAAGGAGTGTGATGGCTAGATAGTATGATAAGAATATGTTTAGTTTTGTAAGAAACTGCCAAACTGTCTTTAAACTGGCTGTGTCATTTTGCATTCCCACCAGCAATGAATGAGAGTTCCTGTTGCTCCACACACAATTATGTTTTTAATATTATGATCTTTTAAAATATAAAGCATATATTCCTCTCTGCTGTTTAATATCCTTCTGATTAGTTCTATTGCCCTTTAAATAAACTCGAAGCTTCTCTCTCGGGTCAACAAGGTACCCCATAATCTGGCCACTGCCTATGTCTGTCCTTCTAGTGTCAACAGGCTCACAGCATGCAGGTCATCCTTCTTTATCTTCAGACATGCCAAGCTTATTCTCATTTTCCCACTTACCATTGCCTCTGGCCAGATCACTATGCCCCATAATGTCTCAAGGCTGCCTCCTGCTTTCAAGTCTTACCAGCCCACCTCAAGCACTACCTTCTCAGAGATGCTTTTCCTTACCACACCACTACCCCCACCAGCATCACTATCAGACTCACATTGCCGTCCCCCATCACATGTCACTTCCAACTTCAGCTTTATTTTCTTCACTGTGCTTATCTCCATTTATGTCTTATTATATTTGTTTATTACTTATTTATCTTCTGCCTTCCAATATAAGTTTCTTGAAAAAAGGGCCTTGTCTTTCGTGAGTATTGTTTCATCTCTGTATCTAAAAGCACATATACTAAGTGCTCAATAAATATTTCTTGAGCTAATGAATATCTAATGTTTCTTAAATATAAAGCTCAACGACTTGAATCAAGCAAATGAGAAATTATAAAGAACAGTCAGACACATTGCCTTTTAAGAACGAAGGTCTATTAGGAGGGACAAGCTAAATACATACAACACAAATGGAAAAACAAAGACAGTATAGGGAGGGGAAATACTGTGCCATTGTAAACGAGCATGGCACGTTCAATGTACAGTGGCGAAAAGCAGCCTGTATCAAATTTCTGGTGGCCCGGGATTTGCTGTTCCTTGAATGCTAGACAGAAAAGTATAGAGATTAATCTTCTAGTGTCCTATCCTGTACCTAAAGGTAGCCAGACTACATGTATTAAAACCCTGGATCTGTCTTTTATTTTCTGGCTTTATTTCTGTTCTTATCTTCAGTAGTTATAGAACAAGAATAAGGATAACAAACTCATTCACTCAGCGTGTTGAGAGCATCAATCAGGCATTAATCTACAAGTAGTTTTCTCTTTCGCTTCAAAAGGCAAGGGTCCTGTTCTCATTGAACTTCCTTTCAAACAGAATAATATTATAATAAATATGCATTTATTATGTGAGATAACACATGGAAGTGCTTGGCACAGTACCCACTTCTTAATAACCACTCAAAAATTTAACTATTATAACATTTATTAGGTAACACTTTGGTTCTGGAGAAGGAAAAGTTTTGAAAGTAGTGTTTTAGAAAGAATAGCCTATTAGCAAGAAATAGAAATTATTACAAAGGATTGAGATCTGAGGTTGAGAAACCAGGGATGATTTTGGTAATTTTTATGGCCTCTTAACATTCTGCCTAAAATAAGTATAACTCTAAAGATACTGAGATTTTGATCATCTTCTTTAGAGTGGATCAGTTGCCTCCCTCTTGACAATAATAGATCTGGCTATGAAATGCATCTTGGTAGTACACTTAGAACCATGAGTAGATGATAAACACAGCAAAGGCCATGTTGTATCACAGCACACTCTCAATTTTTACTTATTTACTAATCGCAGGTGTCTAATATACTGGGTACTATGCTGTGCATTCTTCCCAAATTAAATAGGTTCTGATATCTGAGACTTCAAAAGTGAATGCAGAAGAAAAACATACAAGCATATTCTTGGAAAGTGGTGGGTAATTCAATATGAAAGTTCCAAAGAGGAGCAAATGGCCATCAGAGAAGACTCTGGGTCGGGGGCGGCGGCGGGGGGGGGGGGTGGTGGATTATGGGACATTCAAGAATTAGTAGAGGTTTACCAGTCATAAGGGCTTCCCTACTGGCTCAGAAGGTAGAGTGTCTGCCTACAATGTGGGAGACCCGGGTTTGATTCCTGGGTCGGGAAGATCCCTTGGAGAAGGAAATGGCAATCCACTCCAGCACTCTTGCCTGGAAAATCCCATGGACAGAGGACCCTGATAGGCTACAATCCATGGGGTTGCAAAGAGTCGGACATGACTGAGCAACTTCACTTTCACTTTACCAGTCATAAATGGAAGTTAAAATAATACCATTCTTCATTGATATGAATGGTTATCACTAACGTTCACTGAGCACTTACTATTTGCAAGTTACTATTCTCAGTATTTTACAAGGATTAACTGACAATTCTAATAATAAACCATGAAATGGCTATTAGTGTTATTCCTGTTCTGTAGATGAGGAAACTAAATCCCAGGGTTTTTAAAAACCTGCTTATGGACACATAGCTATGAAGCAGTGAAGGATGTATCTGAATCTAAAGAATATGACTCTAGACCCTATGCTCATAGTCATGTGCCCTTTCCCTACAGCATATATTGCACTGCACTAACTTCATATACAATTAGTATTCTTTAGCAAAAGAACTGGAGAAGGCAATGACGCNTGCTTATGGACACATAGCTATGAAGCAGTGAAGGATGTATCTGAATCTAAAGAATATGACTCTAGACCCTATGCTCATAGTCATGTGCCCTTTCCCTACAGCATATATTGCACTGCACTAACTTCATATACAATTAGTATTCTTTAGCAAAAGAACTGGAGAAGGCAATGACGCCCCACTCCAGTACTCTTGCCTGGAAAACCCCATGGACGGAGGAGCCTGGTAGGCTGCAGTCCATGGGGTCGCTAAGAATTGGACACGACTGAGCGACTTCCCTTTCACTTTTCACTTTCACGCATTGGAGAAGGAAATGGCAACCCACTCCAGTGTTCTTGCCTGGAGAATCCCAGGGACGGGGGAGCCTGGTGGGCTGCCCACTCTGGGGTTGCACAGAGTCGGACACGACTGAAGCGACTTAGCAGCAGCAGCAGCAAAAGAACAAAAATTAAAAGGGAGAAATAAACAATCCTATTTTCAATCCCTATTTATCCAGCCACCTCCATTGTGGAGGGTTCCTCAAACACCGATTTTCACATGTTGTGAGAGCAGAGGATATAATGCCCTTACCTCTCACTCGGTCATGGGACAAGAACATAAAAGACTTGTGCCACAATTAATTAGATTTGGAACAAGATATCCATCCCTGGGAATCACCTGCTACTTCATCTATCAATGTCACCCAAAGTATTGGTGACCTGAAAGAGCAAGTTTAGGCAAGTAAATACTGGAAGAATTTGGGAGATGCCCAGTTTTATCAAAAGTTTTCCTTTTCAAACCAGTACGATGCAGAAGTTAGAAATTCATAGTAATTTACAGTATATATGTGACCTGACTGTGGGTATTAAACTGTCAAAAGTGAGAAGGAAGTTTAAGGTGATGGACAGGGAGGCCATGGGGTCGCAAAGAGTCGGACACAACTGAGCGACTGAACTGAACTGAACTGATGGCTATTTTGTTTTACTGGGGAAGTAAATCATCTAATAATCAAAAGATAAAACAAATTTTTCACACTAGTAGAATATAATTTCTGTTATTAAAAAATGGTGCTTCTTAATTTTTCTTCCAAGAGAGTACAAAGGAAGAATAATAGTTTTTACAGCTCAAACCAACTACAAAGACTTCCTTAAATTGCACAAAACTCATGGAATATAATCAAGATTTCCTAGTAATTTCTTAGTAACTAAGTTTCAAACTTATTCAAATATAGCTTTCCAATATTTAATTTGATAATTTAATTCAATATCCAATTTGAAGTCTAAACTAAAACAATCAAGTAAGTGTAAACTCTAAAAACTAGCTAAACCTTGCTTGTTTCTAATTATTCACCCTTCCATTTCCATGCAAGATGCATTCTGTTGTAATATGTTTTGTAGTCCACTCTACATGTTCATGAATGTTTTCAGAATATCAGTTTCCCATAGTGGTTATGGGGCTTCCCTGGCAGCTCAGTGATAAAGAATCCACCTGCAATGCAGGAGACACAGCAGACTCAGATTCGATCCCTGGGTCGGGAAGATCCTCTGGAGTAGGGCATGGCAACCCACTCCAGTATTCTTGCCTGGAGAATCTCATGGATAGAGGAGCCTGGGGGGCTACAGTCCATGAGGTCACAAAGAGTTGGACACGACTGAAGCAACTGAGCATGATAGTTGTTTTCAGAACAGATTCTTGAGATCAAATACCAGCACTTGAATCCTAGTTTCCCCATAGCCATATGACTGAATTAGTTACTTAGCCATACTGGGTTTCAGTTTTCTTTTCTGTAAACTGGTGAATATATTAGTATGAACCACAGAGAAAAGGAATAAAATACAAAAAATTTGAAAACTACGGTTCCATACACACACAAATTATTTATAATTATGATGGACCAAAAATAAGCCTGTGTATTTTTAGTCAAGTATAGAGAACAGCTCAATTCAGTTGCTCAGTCATGTCTGACTCTTTGTGACTCCATGGACCACAGGATGCCAGGCCTCCCTGTCCATCACCAACCCCCAGGGTTTACTCAAACTCATGTCCATTGAGTCAGTGATGTCATCCAGCCATCTCATCCTCTGTCATCCACTTCTCCCACCTTCAATCTTTCCCAGCATCAGGGTCTTTTCAAATCAGGTGGCCAAAATACTGAAATTTCTGCATCAGCATTAGTTCTTCCAGTGAACATTCAGGACTGATTTCCTTTAGGATGGACTGGTTGGATCTCCTTGTTGTCCAAGGGACTCACAAGAGTCTTCCACAACACCACAGTTCAAAAGCATTAATTCTTCGGTGCTCAGCTTTATAGTTCAGCTCTCACACTCACATGACAACTCGGAAAACCATAGCTTTGACTAGACAGACCTTTGTTGGCAAAGCAATGTCTCTGCTTTTTAATATGTTGTCTAGGTTGGTCATAACTTTTCTTCCAAGGAGCAAGCGTCTTTTAATTTCATGGCTGCAGTCACCATTTGCAGGGGTTTGGGAACCCAAGAAAATTAAGTCTGTCACTGTTTCCATTGTTTCCCCATCTAAGTGCCATAAGTGATGGAACCAGATGTCATGATCTTAGTTTTCTGAATGTTGAGCTGTAACCCAACTTTTTCACTCTCCTCTTTCACTTTCATCTAGAGGCTTTTTAGTTCTTCTTCGCTTTCTGCCAGAAGGGTGGTGTCATCTGCATATCTTAAGTTATTGATATTTCTCCAGGCAATCTTGATTCCAGTTTGTGCTTCAATCCAGTCCAGCATTTCTCATGATGTACTCTGCATATAAGTTAAATAAGCAGGGTGACAATATCCAGCCTTGATGTACTCCTTTCCTGATTGGAAACCAGTCGGTTATTCCATTTCCAGTTCTAACTGTTGCTTCCTGACTTGCATACAGGTTTCTCGGGAGACAGGTCAGGGGCTCTGATATTCCCATCTCTTGAAGAATTTTCCACAGTTTGTGGTGATTCACACAGTCAAAGGCTTTGACATAATCAATAAAGCAGAAGTAGATGTTTTTCTGGAATTCTCTTGCTTTTTCAATGATCCAGCCGTTGTTGGCAATTTGATCTCTGGTTCCTCTGGCTTTTCTAAATCCAGCTTGAAAATCTGGAAGTTCACAGTTCATGTACTGCTGAAGCCTGGCTTGAATTTTGAGCTTTACTTTTCTAGCGTGTGAGATGAATGCAATTTTGCAGTAGTCTGAGCTTTCTTTGCCATTGCCTTTCTTTGGGATTGGAATGAAACCTCACCTTTTCCAGTCCTGTGGCTACTGGTGAGTTTTCCAAATTAGGTGACATACTGAGTATAGTACTTCACAGCATCATCTTTTAGGATTTGAAATAGCTCAACTGTAATTCCATCACCTCTACTAGCTTTGTTCATAGTGATACTTCCTAACGTCCACTTGACTTCACATTCCAGGATGTCTGCCTCTAGGTGAGTGATCACACCATTGTGGTTATCTGGGTCATGAAGAATTTGTATAGTTGTTCTGTGTATTCTTGCCACCTTTTCTTAATATCTTCTGCTTCTGTTAGGTCCATATCATTTCTGTCCTTTATTGTGCCCATCTTTGCATGAAATGTTCCCTTGGTATCTCTAATTTTCTTAAAGAGATCTCTAGTCTTTCCCATTCTATGGTTTTCCTCTATTTCTTTGCATTGATCACTAAGTCTTTCTTATCTCTCCTTGCTATTTTTTGGAACTCTGCATTAAAATGGGTGTATCTTTCCTTTTCTCCTTTGCCTTTTGCCTCTCTTCTTTTCACAGCTATTTGTAAGGCCTCCTCAGACACCCATTTTGCCTTTTTGTATTTCTTTTTCTTGGGGATGATCTTGATCACTGCCTCCTGTACAATGTCACGTACCTCCCCCCATAGTTCTTCAGGCACTCTGTCTATCAGATCTAATCCCTTGAATCAATTTGTCACTTCCACTGTATAATCGTAAGGGATTTGATTTAGGTCACACCTGAATGGTCTTGTGGTTTTCCTACTGTCTTCAAGGAGACTTGAGTAATTAACCTCCAACTAACATAAATAAATTTATATTTTTTAAAAAAAGAAATACCTGGTGTAACAGGCAAATCTGGTCTTGAAGTATAGAATGAAGCAGGACAAAGGCTCAAAGAGTTTTGCCAAGAGAACGCACCGGTCATAGCAAACACCCTCTTCCAACAACACAAGAGTAGACTCTACACATGGACATTACCAGATGGTCAATACAGAAATCAGATTGATTGTATTCTTTGCCGCCAAAGATGGAGAAGCTCTATACAGTTAGCAAAAACAAGACTGGGAGCTGACTGTGACTCAGATCATGAACTTCTTATTGCCAAATTCAGACTTAAATTGAAGAAAATATGGAAAACCACCAGACCAATAGAGAATAGACATCTTAACAAAACAGAAATATGGCTATTGCAGCAGTCTGTGAGAAAAATCATTAGCTTTATTACTTGAAAAGTAGTTTGAATAGGAGTCTTTTAGCTGTTCATTCTGATCATCAGAACACTGCCAATTTTCTCTGCCATGGAGTCTTTCTGTACAGTGGGTAACTTATTGCAATTAAGGGATTTTCCTCACTTTTTAATAATTCTCAGATTTGGAAGGTTTTTCCTTTTTTTCTGTCTTTTCATTTTCTTTTATTTATTTATTTTTTAATTGAAGAATTAAACATGATTCTTGATCTGGAATATGTGAACAGCTAAGATAAGGAAGAGGAATTAGACTTGCTCATATAGGACTGGTGACTAAACTTTAAGAAGATAGAAGTTGACTTAAGATGTAGAAGAACTTACTGATAATCAGGAGGTGAAACAGAGTCTTTGCATGGCCCTTAGATTCCTGTCCTGGAGCAATAACAACAGGGACTAGACAATAACAGGAGAAAGATGCTCTACAGTGGGCCCCAGACTTTTTGGCACCAGGGACCTGTCTCATGGAAGACAATTTTTCCAGATTGGGGTGAGGGGACAGTTTTGGGATGATTCAAGCATATTACGCTTACTGTCCACTTTATTTCTATTATCATTACATCAGCTCCACCCCCAGATCATCAGGCATTAGAGCTCGTAGGTTGGGGACTCCTGCTCTAGAATAAAGTTCAAAACCAGCTAGATGGAGTAGTTGTACTAAATGATCTTTGGGGTCTCAAAAGGAAGAATCGATGACTCTCCAAAAGCAGAGAATATAAGTAAGAAAAATATTAATAAACGGAAGCTCACAGACATGGCTTCTATGGGACCAAAAGGAAATATCTCCATAGCAAGATGTGTTTTTCACACATTTAAAACTGAAAATGTCCTGGGCTACTAAATGTGTATATGCACAGAGTACTAAACATTTTGCCTACTATTGTGAGTTAAACAGTGTCCTGCTCAAAAAAGTTGTGTTGAAGTTCTAAATCCCAGCACATGTGATCATGACTTTAGCTGGAAATAGGGCCTTCACAGATATATTCAAGTTAACATGAGGTCATGCTGGACTAGCCGGCTCAAAATCCAGTGGCCAGTGCCCTTATAAGGAGAGAAAGATTTGAGACACACAGATATAGAGGGGAGAAGGCCATGTGGAGACAGGCAGAGATTGATGTTATGTAACCAAAGGCATGCCAAAGATTACTGGTAACCACCAGAAGCTAGAAGAGGCAAGAAAAGATTCTTTCCTAGAGTGTTCAGAGGGAGTACAGCCCTGCTAGCACCTTGATTTCAGATTTCTAGTCTCTAGAACTGGGGGAAAATAGATTTCTGCTGTTTTAAGCCCTCGAGTTTATGGTTACTTTTTATGAAATCCCTAAAAGAACTAATACACACACTTTAATTTCTTCTTTACAGCAATAGTACAGAAAGTGTTAGGATCGCTAATGATGGCTGAAAATCCTAAGATTGAGGAGGTTACAAAACTTGGTCAAGGTCACACACAGAGAGCTGCAGGAACAGAACTCCATCCAGGTCTGAATTCCTGACTCCCCTCTCCAGCTCCCTGCTCCCTTTGACAACAGGCACTCACCTAGAAAATACTACACATTGTAGTACTGAGAACATGAATGTTATCTGACTTATGCAATATAACCTGAGCTTCCACTTAATGACTCCTGCCCATCCCAGAGGAGCCCAGTTTGGGGCCATCATCTGTAGTGAGCTAAAAGTTCTTTCAATACACGACTCAGTTTGCGTGTGTGTCAGGGGCAGGGAGCGGGGAAGGAGGGGGTATACTTAAAAGCAAAGTGCAGATTACCTAGGGCTGATCACCTACGTGTATGTTTCCATCCTGAGCAGTCTCATCTCCCTCTCATTTAATCAGATACAAGAAATGTGCCAGATTTGACTTATTGGAAACAAAATATAATGAAAAGTATTGAAAATTTTTGATAGGGAGGTTAAAAAGTAGTAGCTTGTGAAAATAAGCATTCTTAGTTGATAGCTTTAAGGATTCAAGAAATAGGGAATTCCCTAGCAGTCCAGTTGTGAGGACTCCGTGCTTTCACTGCCAAGGGCGCAAGTTCGATTCCTGGTTGAAGAACTAAGATCCCTCAAGTCTCTCAGTGTAGCTCAAAATTAGAAAATAAAAAGAGGTTCAGGAAACAATGGCAAGACAGTTTGAAGCCATCCTTATGTCTACTTTACTCATAGTTGATCTAAAAATATCACAAGCCTTTGTAACATCTTTTAAACAGATATTTTTAAACCAAGAGAAGGGAAAGTAACAAAGAAAGATGGGATTATGGATGAGCTCCTGAGGAATTCTGACGGAGGCTGACATCTACCTCTCACACACATGGTAATCATCGAGAGGCTCATCTGCTCCTGGCCAAGAGAAGGAGCTTTTCGCATGAAATATCTGGTGGTGAGTTGTAAGCAGCCGCTGGGCAAACCTCCAAGTGGTCACCTGCTTCGCTCTAGTGAACCTTTTAAAATATTTATATGTATGTGCTAATAAAAACCAGAACAACATATCCAGGTACTTTCAAAAGTCACAAAAATACTGTGCCATTATACTCGGGAAATTGCTAAATTTCACATTTGAGAGCACCATGCTTCAAAGGAGTCATGCTGAAAAAATCTGTGTATATAGAAATATGAAAGTCAGGTTAACTGTAACAGTAAACAGCTAATATAGTCTCAGATCTCCAGAATACAGTTGTGAATGTAGATCTATGGGGAAAAGGTCACTTAGCCTCCGCAAGAACCAACTCAACTTCCAGGACAAAGTGGGGTGGTTTGCTTCAAAGAAGTCCTTAAGCTCGAGATGATTTACCCTGGCATTCGATTCACCCAACATTTATTGGGTAAGTTACTTGCTATCTTAAAGAGCCTGGGGTTAGAAAGGTGGTCAAATAACAAGGTAGGTGGTGTAGCAAATGGAAAAAACATTACCTTTGGAGTCCAGTTCCAAATCTCAATTCTGATATTCACAAGCTGTGCTGTCCTGGCAACTCAGCCTCTCGTGGTGTCAGTTTCTTCTTTTATTCACTCCAAAATTATGGCAGCCTCACAGACTGTTCTGTGTATTATCTGATGAGACTGAGTATGTAAAGCCCCCAGCCAGGACTTGCGTGTATCATCATGTCTCAATAAATGTGTGTTTCTTCCATCCCTCTCCAATTGTTAACCTCTCCTTAATAGTAACCTACGTCTTATGTAGGTCTTTTTCTATGCCCCAGCAATGCTGGGGCAATTTCTATGCCCCTGGGCAATGCTCATGCCATCTCTCCCGGTCCCCGAGGTAGAAGCCCACATGGCATGTCCAACATCTCTGACCAGAGCATAAAGAGGGGGCCCTGGGACAAGGCTGGTTATACAATGATGCAGATTTTTAGGCTACGTTCAGGTTTTATACTCTTTTATTGAAGCAATAGGAAACACTGAAGAGTTTTAAACAGGCTTCCGGTGGATACTGAATGTCGGGGACACATGGGGATGCAAGAGGACTTTCGCAGTAGTTTAGTTAAGAGACAGTAAGATTCTAGATTGGGGGCGGGGGGACACGACCAGTGTCAGTGGAGAGAAAAATAGACAAATTTAAGGAAATTTTCTAGAGAAGGAAATGACAACCCACTCCAGTATTCTTGCCTGGAGCATTCCATAGAAGGAGCAGCCTGGTGAATACAATCCATAGGGTCTCAAAGAGTCAGACACAACTGAAGTGACTTAACAAGCATGCATGCAAGCAGAGGGAGAGAAAGGAAAAAAAATAAATGGCACAAACATAATTGACCACCACTTAGAATAATATCTGGCACATAATGAACATTCCATACACATTCATTATTATTATTCTAGTTACTATACAATATGTTACAATATACTCACAGAACACATAAATATGATTTTTTGTTAGTACAAAATCATGAAGGATTTTTACAGTTTTGCTTCTGAAATTCTTTGGCTAGGCATTTCAGTGAATTTATGATTTGTTATATTTTTATAAGCAACTTGCATATTCAGGAATTCTTTTTAAAAAGGGAAATCTAAACTGCGGATAGTTTCCAAACATGAAAATTTCATGAACACTAATTTTAACAATTAATGAGGCCAACTTATTATGTTCGACAGACATTTAATTAAACATTTATCAATGTTAGCTTTACGGTTTTCTTTTTCAAGATTTTGTAGAATATCACTTGTTTCCAGGGCTCCTCACATATTTTCAAAGGGCCTTAAAAAAAACTCAGGGCCTAATTCAGATCCCTGTTATACCTAATAAACAGAATGAACCTGAAACAGTGGACAACTGAGAAAGAACACAGTGAAGCCAGGATCATAATACATCAGATTCTGCCAAAGGGGACAGTGTGGAGAAAATGCCATCACATGATCTAATTTTTCTCAAATTTTATTAAATGGTTCCCTGGCTATCTCCTTCTTAATTTGGGGAGTTTATCAAATGTCACTGAAGTTTAAAAAACTCCACTGACCTTTTACCTTGAAAGTGAAAGTTGCCCAGTCAAGTCCAACTCTTTGTGACATCATGGACTATATAGTCCATGGAATTCTCCAGGCCAGAATACTGGAGTGGGTAGCCCCTCCCTTCTCCAGGGGATCTTCCCAATCCAGGGATTGAACCCAGGTCTCCTGCATTGTGATCAAGTCTTTTCCAGCTCAGCCACAAGGAAACTCAAGAATATTGGAGTGGGTAGCCTATCCCTTCTCCAGTGGATCTTCCTGACCCAGGAATGGAACCAGGGTCTCCTGCATTGCAGGCAGATTCTTTACCAACTGAGCTATCAAGGAAGATCTTTTATCTTACTTATGTGTAAATAAGGGCTTATCAAATTATGCATTTTGTCAGACTGTTTAGAATCAAAGTCCCTGCATATCCAAGATTATCACTGTGAAAGAATTCAGTTTTCAAAAAGGCAGTAACACTACCTTCATGGGACAGCATTTTTTACTTTTAAAAGACATTAGGGCTTCCCTGGTGGCTCAGTGGTAAAGAATCAGCCTGCTGATGCAGGAAACAAGGGTTCTATCCCTGATCCAGGAAGATCCCACATGCCACAGAGCACCACAGGTATATTGAACCTGTAAAGCCTGGAACCACAACTACTGGGCCCTCAGGAGACAACTACTGAAGCCCGCCCACTCTGGAGCCTGTGCCCATAAGAGAAGCTCCGTAACAAGAGAGGCTCTGCAACCGGAAGCCCAGGCACCACAACTACTGAGTAGTCCCCGCTCGCTGCAACTAGAGAAGAGCTTGTGAGGCAATGAAGACACAGGATAGGCAGAAATAGAATAATAATAAATACATAATTTTTAAATGGACATTAAACATCATATAATTCAAAAAGGGGGAATGATTTGCCCAAAATCACATAGCAGCTACTGACAGCACCAAAGAAGTCACCTCCATACACCCTCTGACTTGTTCTTACCAGAGTTCTTACTTGAGTTCTTACTGGTTCCTTAAGAGACAGATGAATAGTAGTCAGCAGCTTGCAGCCTAGAACTTTCATATTAACTCACAAAGCACTCAGAGTCTTCACATTCTGCTCCCACCAGTGAAGGCAAAGCCTTCAGAATTAACTCTGAGAACAAATCAGGGAGATTAAAATGATCAAAACTATGTGTCAGGAAATTGGTTATTTACCATGAATTCTACTCAAGAAATGTGAATGCATTTAAGAATTTGCCTTAAATGTAAAAATGGTAGAAAAAGAAAATGCTCTACCTTTTTCATCTCTTCCAGCAGAAATCATAGTTAATGGGATTTTCTCAAGTGAGTCACTTAATGACTTGCAAGAAATGGCCAGCTGAACCTTGATTCATATAAAGAGTAATATTTTTATTCTGGACAATTCCTTCCTGATATTGCTAGTGGGAAATATGAGAAAAACGAATGCTATACTGATTTTCCATAGGGTAACATTGGTCATACTAAAATGTATGTACTAAAGTACTTTTAGAAAAGTGGTGATAAAGGAATTCTAACTACCAGAATAATTATTCCTTCTCATTGCAGCTACCACTCATTGAGAGCTTAAAGTGTGCAAAATAAGATCATTTAATCTTCAGGGCATCCCAATAATTAAATATTATGGTAGCACTTTTACCGATGAAGGAACTAAGTTTAAGAGAATTTAAACAACTTAGCCCAAGTTACACAACGACTAGGCTTCAACTGAGCCACGGCTGTGTGATAACATGATCTTGCTCTTAAGTATACAACCCTACATTTGAATTCTAGAGTACCAGTCAATTGTTATGTGCTTCCCAGGTGGCACAGTGGTAAAGAATCCACCTGCCAATGCAGGAAACTCGGGTTCAGTTCCTGGGTTGGAAAGATGCCCTGGAGTAGGAAACAGCAACACATTCCAGTATCCTTGCTTGAGAAATCCCATGGACAGAGGAGCTTGGCACACTACAGCCCCTTGGGGTTGCAAAGAGTCAGATACATCTAAGCAACTGAGCATATACATGAGCAACCACTTAAAAGAATAGTTTCAGAAATGCTTAATAACTGGCTGTGTGTGTGTGCACGCGCGCTCAGTCATGTCTGAATAAGTCATCTCCTTCATCTCCTGGATTGGCAGGCACTCTTTACCAGTGTACCACCTGGGAAGCCCTGTAATTGTTTACAAGAGCCTAAAGATCGAGGCGGAGTTCTAACGAGAGGTAAAGAGAGGCAGAGATCTGGACGTCACTGGTGTATGTACTTGTAATCAAAGGAAAGCATACATTGTTTAAACCTTTTGAGGTTTAAATCTGTGACTATCTCATTTCAAAAATATTTAGAGGATATCTACTCAGGCCAGGCACCGTTCTAGATGTGTGGGACGCCTCAGGGAACAAAAGCGACAGAAAGATCTCTGCCTTTCTGGAGAAGGGTGGAGGGAACATAGACTAAAAACATAATAAATAAGTAAATTATACAATATGTTAAAAAATGGTAAGTGAAATGACAGGAGGAAGAAGAGAAGCAGAGAGCAGTATCCTTACTAAAACTCCTGTGAAATTCTTAATGATTTGCTAGTGGGCACATCAACAAATGGAAGGTGAGGTTTCTATCTGCTTTGGTAATATTCATATCTGAGGTTAACCAGAGAATCTAAGTAATCTAATAGTCTTAGAAATGGATGACTGATAACTCCAGAAGTGGGTCATCACCTCTCCCTACCTGAGGGATGCTATCAGAGGCTTAGAAAATCCCATGACTCAGGAAATATAATCACAACTACAACTCTGGTTGCAACTAGCCCAATGTCTGAACTGAAACGAAAGTAGGAAATATGTTTCAGGATGGTCTCATCACCATCTGTCCACCCAGTTCCTCCTGGCTCTGACTAAAATCCTTCAGTAAGAACTACTGCTCAAGAACAGCCCCAGAGCTTCTCAAACTCCCAGGGTCATTATATTAGATATCAGTTCAGTTCAGATCAGTCGCTCAGTCATGTCCAGCTCTTTGTGACGCCATGGAC
Source organism: Neotragus moschatus (assembly GCA_006410615.1). Taxonomy (NCBI): domain Eukaryota; kingdom Metazoa; phylum Chordata; class Mammalia; order Artiodactyla; family Bovidae; genus Neotragus; species Neotragus moschatus. The sequence continues at coordinate 1,213,451 of SJYA01000944.1, forward strand.
CGCAGCGCACCAGGCTTCCCTGTCCATCACTAACTCCCAGAGTTTATTCAAACATGTTCACTGAGTCCATGATGTCATCCAACCATCGCATCCTCTGTCATCTACTTTTCCCCCTGCCTTATATCTTTCCTAGCATCAGGGTCTCTTCCAGTGAGTCAGTTCTTCACATCAGATGGCCAAAATATTGAAGCATCAGCTTCAGCATCAGTCCTTCTAATGAATATTCAGGACTAATCTCCTTGAGGATGGACCAGTTGGATCTCCTTGCAGTCCAAGGGACTCTCAAAGTCTCCTCCAAAATCACAGTTCAAAAATACCAATTCTTCAGTGCTCAGCTTTCTTTACAGTCCAACTATCACATTACACATGACTACTGGAAAACCATAGCCTCGACTAGACAGACTTTGTTGCCAAAGTAATGTCTCTGCTTTTTAATACGCTGTCTAGGTTGATAATAACTTTTGTTCCAAGGAGCAAGCATCTTTTAATTTCATAGCTGCAGTCATACCTGAAATGATTTGGGAGCCTCCAACAATAAAGTCTGTCACTGTTTCCACTGTTTCCCATCTATTTGCCATGAAGTGATGGGACCAGATGCCATGTTCTTAGTTTTCTGAATGTTGAGCTTTAACCCAACTTTTTCACTCTCCTCTTTCACTATCATCAAGAGGCTCTTTATTTCTTCTTCACTTTCTGCCATAAGGGTGGTATCGCCATATCTGAGGTTATTGATGTTTCTCCCAGAAATCTTGATTCCAACTTGTCCTCATCCAGTCCAGCATTTCTCATGAGGTACTCTGCATATAAGTTAAATAAGCAGAGTGACAATATACAGCCTTGATGTACTCCTTTCCTGATTTGGAACCAGTCTGTTGTTCCATGTCCAGTTCTAACTGTTGCTTCCTGACCTGCATACAGATTTCTCAAGAGGCAAGTCAGATGGTCTGGTATTCCCATCTCTCTCAGAATTTTCCACAATTTCTTGTGATCCACACAGTCAAAGGCTTTGGCATAGTCAATAAAGCAGAAATAGATGTTTTTCTGGAACTCTCTTGCTTTTTCCATGATCCAGCAGATGTTGGCAATTTGATCTCTGGTTCCTCTGCCTTTTCTAAAACCAGCTTGAACATCAGGAAGTTCATGGTTCATGTACTGTTGAAGCCTGGCTTGGAGAATGTTGAGCATTTACTTTACTAGCATGTGAGATGAGTGCAATTGTGTGGTATTTTGAGCATTCTTTGGCATTGCCTTTCTTTGGGATTGGAATGAAAACTGACATTTTCCAGTCCTGTAGGCACTGCTGAGTTTTCCAAATTTGCTGGCATATTGAGTACAGCACTTTCACAGCATCGTATTTTAGGATTTGAAATAGCTCGATTGGAATTTTATCTCCTCCACTGCTTTGTTCATAGTGAGGCTTCCTAAGGCCCACTTGACCTCACATTCCAGGATGTCTGGCTCTAGGTAAGTGATCACAGCATCGTTGTTATCTGAGTCATGGAGATCTTTTTTGTATAGTTCTTCTGTGTATTCTTGCCACCTCTTCTTAATATCTTCTGCNCTACTGCTGAGTTTTCCAAATTTGCTGGCATATTGAGTTCAGTGCTTTCACAGCATCATCTTTCAGGATTTGGAACAGCTCAACTGGAACTCCATCACCTCCACTAGCTTTGTTCCTAGTGATGCTTTCTAAGGCCTACTTGACTTCACATTCCAGGATGTCTGGCTCTAGATGAGTGATCACACCATCGTGATTATCCAGGTCATGAAGATCTTTTTTGTACAGTTCCTCTATGTATTCTTGCCACCTCTTCTTAATATCTTCTGCTTCTATTAGGTCCATACCATTTCTGTCCTTTATCGAGCCCATCTTTGCATGAAAAGTTCCCTTGGTATCTCTAATTTTCTTGAAGAGATCTCTAGTCTTTCCCATTCTGTTGTTTTCCTCTATTTCTTTGCATTGATCACTGAAGAAGGCTTTCTTATCTCTTCTTGCTATTCTTTGGAACTCTGCATTCAGATGCTTATATCTTTCCTTTTGTCCTTTGCTTTTCGCTTCTCTTCTTTTCACAGCTATTTGTAAGGCCTCCCCAGATGGGGATGGTCTTGATCCCTGTCTCCTGCACAATGTCACGAACCTCATTCCATAGTTCATCAGGCACTCTGTCTATCAAATCTAGGCCCTTAAATCTATTTCTCACTTCCACTGTATAATCATAAGGGATTTGAGTGTTTAGAAATGCTATCAATGCTAAATTGTTATTAGCTTAAAATAATGTGTTGCAATTTTCAGATGTTTTATATAAATCTCATGATAAGCACAAAGAAAAACCCTGTAGTAATTACATAAAAGAGCATAATGGCAAAGCATATTGATACCAAAAGACATCAAAACACAAGAAAAGAAAGCAGGATAAGAAGCTGTGAACAATGAATCTACAAAATAGCCAGAAAGCAAAGAACAAATGGCAATAGTAAGTCCTTACAAATCGATACTTACTTTAAATGTAAATGGATGTAGTTCTCCATTCAAAAGAATAGAATGGCTGAATACATAAGTAAATAAAGAGATTCAATGATATGCTGCTTGTAAGAGACCCACTTTAGCCTTAAAGAAACACACAGAGTGAAAAGAGGGTAATAGTGTGTGAAGAAATGGAAAACACACGGTAACCATAGAAAGGAAATTAAAAATGAGTAGCTATACTTATATCAGGCAAAAATATACTTTAAACTAAAAACGGTAAAAAAGAAACAAAAAAGGTGTTTATAATGATAAAGAGGTCAATCCACCAAGAACATACAACAATTGTAAATATTTATGTACCCCAAACTGGAGCACCTAATGTGTAAAGCAAAAACTAATCAAGCTAAAAGGAGAAATGAACAGTAATGCAATTATAGTTAAGGTCTTGAAGTCCTGCTCTCAACTATGCTTAGATCATCCAGACAGAAAATCAATATGGAAACAACAAATTTGAACAATACTATAGATCCAAATGAACGTGACAGACGTATTCACTACTGACAGCAGCGGAAGACATTCTTCTCAAGCACACAAGGAACATTTTCTAGGATAGATCATATTAGTCCACAAGTCTTAGCAAATTTAGGAAGCCTGAAATCATATCACTATCTTCTCTGATCATGTGGCATGAAACTAAAAATTAATACAAGGAATACTGGAAAACTCATGAATATATGGAAATTAAACAACATTCTCCTGAAGAACCAATAGATAAGAACAAAAATTACAAGGGAAGTAGAACAAATTGAGCCCAACATGAGCAGAGGAAAAGAAAAAAAAAAAAAAAAAAGATTAGAGCAGAAATAAGTAGCAAATAAGAAAAATACAAAAGGTTAACAAAACTGGGACTGGTTGTTTGAGAAGATAAAATTGTAAAACAAAACAAATTAGCTAGACTAGCCATGAGATAGAGGACCCAAATCAATGAAATTACAAATGAAAAACAAGAGACATTGTAAGTGACATCAGAGAAACATAAAGGATCACAAGAGCCTACTGCTAACTCCATGCCAACACACTGGAAAATCTAGAAGACATAGAAAAATTCTTAGAAATATGCAATATGCCAAAACTGAATCAGGAAGAAACAGAAAATTTCAAGACCAAACACTAGTAAGGAGAATTAGTAAGCACAAATCTCCCATCAAGGAAAAACTCAGGACCAATTGGCTTCACTGATATATTTTACCAAACATTTAAAGAATTAATACAAATCCTTCTTAAAATCTTCCCCAAAAGTCAAAAAGGAAGGAACACTCTCAGAGTTACTTTATAGGATCTGCATTACCCTGAGACCAGAGCTAGGAAAGGATACCATTAGGAAAAAAAACAAATGTAGGCCAATATCCCTAATGAATATAAATGCAAAATTCCCAATAAAAACTTAAAAAATGAATTCAGCAGCACAATAAAAGTGTCATTCACCATGATCAATGAGATTTTAACCCTGGGATGCAAGGATGGGTCAACATACACAAATCAATATATGTGGTGCTGCTGATCGTGCTCAGTCGTGGCTGACTCTTTGCAGACTGTAGCCTACCAGGTTCCGCGGACTGTAGTCCACCAGGTTCCTCTGTCCATGGAACTTTCCAGGCAAGAATACTGGAGTGGGTTGCCATTTCCTTCTCCAAAAATATGTGGTATATTAAGTAGGATGAAATAAATCTCTCAAATGCAGAAAAGCATTTGATAAAATTCATCATGTTCTTGATAAGAATTCTAAGCAAATTAAGTATAGATAGAATGAAAATGCCTGAACATAATAATGGCCATATCTATAACAAGACCACAGCCTACATCATACTCGATAGTGAAAGTGGAGAACTTTTCCTCCAAGAAGAGTGCCCACTCTCACAACCCCTATTTATTATAGTACCAGAAATTCTAGCTTGAGCAACCAGGCAACAATAAATAAATAAAGCATCAGCACTGGAAAGGAAGAAATAAAATTGGCTATATTTATAGGTGATATGATTTTATAATAAGAAAAGCCTCCATCTAAATACTGTTAGATCTAATGAATGAATGAGTTCATTATCAAATCTAATGAATGAATTCAATGACATTCCAGGATACAAAATTAACACACAAAAATTCATAGCTTATTTCTTCACTAATAACAAGTAATCTGAAAAAGATACAAAGAAAATGATCCTATCAAAAATAATAAAATAAAACATTAGGAATAAATTTAAGCAAGGAGGTGAAAGATCTCTACACTAAAAGACACTGATGAAATTTAAAAAAGGCAAATAGATGGGAAAGGATCCCAAGTTCATGATGGAAAGAATATTGTTAAAATAGGTGTACTATTACAAGGCTTCCTCTACCAAAATTCCAAAGGCAGTTTTGTTTTTTTTTTAACAGAAGTAGAATAAACAATCCTAAAATTTACATAAAGCAAGAATAGACCACAAACAGTCAAAGAAATCCTAGGAAGAACAAAGCAGAAGGCATCATACTTATGATGTCAAGCTATATTACCAGGGAAGCCCATAAATCAAAACATCATGACACTGGAACAGAAACAGACATATAGGCCAGTGGAAGAGTTTAAAACCCAGTATTAAACCATATGTATATGATCAACTAACATCTGACAAGGAAGCCAAAAATGCCTATTGGAGGAAAGACAGTCTTTTCAATAAACAGTGCCAGAAAATTGGATATTCACATGTAAAAGAATGAAACTAGACCCTTATTTTACATCACTCACAAAAATTACCTCAAAATGGATTAAAGACTAAAATACAAAGGCCAAAACTTAGAACTCACATAAGAAAACAAGTGGTGAGCTCCATTACATGGATCTTGTCAATGATATTTTGGAGATGATACCTGAAACACAAGCAGCAAAATCAAAAATAGTGAACTCCATCTTACTAAAAACCTCTGAACAACAAAAGAAATGATTAACAAAATGAAACGACAATCTGTGGAATGGTAGAAAACATCTGCAAAGCATATATCTGATCAGGAGTTAATAACTAAAATAAAGAACTTACAACTCAATAGCAAAAACTCCCCAACAAATCCAAATAATCTGATTAAAAAATGAATAAAGGACCTGAATAGACATGTTCCATAGGAGATATATGAAAAGCTAACACGTACATCAAAAGATGCTCAAAATCAATAATCATAAAATAAATGCATGTCAAAACCACAATAAATTACCTCACCGCTTTACCAAAATTATCATCAAAAAGAGAAGAGATAATAAATGCTGGAGAGAATGTGGAGAAAAGGGACCCCACACGCACTGCTGGTGGAAATGTAGGTTGGAGCAGACACTATGGAAAATAGTTTGAAAGTTCTTCAAAAAGTTAAAACTAGAACCACCATATGACCTAGTATTTCCATTTCTGGGAATATATCAGAAGAAGTTGAAAACACTATGTCACAGAGACAGCTGTACATCCATGTTCATATAAGCATTATTTACAATAGACAAGGCTTACCCAGTGGCTCAGATGGTAAAGAAACTGGCTGCCAATGCAGGAGACCCAGTTTCAGTCCCCAGGTTGGGAAAATCCCCCAGGGAAGGAAATAGCAACCTGTTCCAATATTCTTGCCTGGATAATTCCATGGATAGAGAAGTCTGGTGGGCTACAGTCCAAGGAGTTGCAAAGATTTGAACATGACTGAATGACTATCACTTTCACTTTTTTCACAACAGACAAGACATAACAAAATAAGTGTCCATAAATGGAAGAATGGATAAAGAAGTTGTGTACGTATATGTATGTATGTGTGTATACACACACACACACACATACACACACAAAGAAGTATTATTCAGTCATTAGAAAAGAAGGAAATCTTGCCATTTGCAACAATATATGCTTCCCTGATGGTTCAGATGGTAAAGCGTTTGCCTACAATGCAGGAGACCCAGGTTCAATCCCTGGGTCGGGAAGATCTCCTGGAGAAGCAAATGGCAACCCACTCCAGTATTCTTGCCTGGTAAATCCCATGGATGGAGGAGCCTAGTGGGCTACAGTCCACGGGGTCGCAAAGAGTCGGACACGGCTGAGCAATTTCGCTTTTTATATGGACTTTGAAGGCATTATGCTAAGTGAAGTAAGAGACACAAAGACAAATACTGCATGATCTCATGGAATCTCAAAGAAAAAAACCAGAAAAAAAAAAAAAAAGAAGAAGAAACAAAGCCAAACCTCATAGAAAAAGAGATCAAATTTGTGGTTACCAGACACACTGAGAGAAAACGAGGTGGGCAGAGGGGAGGGTATGCTGGGGGTGGAAGTGGGGTGGGGATTGGAGAAAAACGTTTAAAAGATACACACTTTCAGTTAATAAATAAGTACTAGGAATGGAATGTACAACATGATGACTAGTTCACACTGCTGTATGTATATCTGAAAGTTAAGAGAATAAATTTTAACAGTTATTTTCACAAGGAAAAAATATACATATGCATTAAATATATATATGTGTGTATACATATATGTAATGATGCGTGTTAATTAAACTTATTGCAGTAATAATTTCAAAATTATGTAAACCAAATCATTATGCTCTATACCTTAAACTTATACAGGGCTATATGTTAATATCTCAGAGAAACTGGGAAGAAACTTAAAAGTTAACATCAGCTTTAATATGGTAAACTCTAATCAAGTCACCTAATAAAATACAAGGAAATCACAAAATCACTTCTGAGGCAGCCCTGGCAAAGATGCATCACTTGAATCTAACCATGAGGAAACTTTAGACAAACACAAATAGAGGCTATTCTACACAACAACAGTCATGTGATCTTCAAAGTTTCCCTGGTCATGAAAGTCAAGGACAGACTGAGGAAATGCCCCATACTGAAAAGGACTAAAGGAACACAACTTAGGTAATGTGTGAGGGCATTATCGGGACAATCAGCAAAACTTGGATGGCTGTGTAAATTCGACGACAATAGTGTACAAGAGGTAATTTCCTGATTTTTATATTGCATCATTATTGTGTGGGAAAATATCCTTGTTTATAGAAAATGCACACCAAAATCTTAATGCTCTTCTTGGAACTGACTGTTGTTTGGAAAGAAAACGCAAAACCGTCTATCAGTCTTTCCCACCATCCATCCTCACATCAACTTCCGTAAGCCACTGAGATTTTAGGGTTGATTTGTTATAATAATAGCTAGGCTACCTTAACAAATGTGCCTCTTGGCTTTCTCAATGACAGGTAATTTATTAGTGTGGGACTTGCTGTGCCTTAGCAATTATCGATCCCAGTTGAAACATGTCCATTGCTTCTAAATTCATCCTCATAATGTCTGTAACCTTACCTTCCAAGTTTCAAGTTTCTTGCTCAGTACTATATGCTACAGGAAGGGACAGTCAACCAGAGCCTGCAGGCCAAGTCAGCCAACTGTCTGCTACTGTATAACTCACAAGTAAAGGGTGGCTTTGTATCTTCAAATCGTCGGGGTGGCGAGGGCGGGGAGAAGAATCAAAAGAATAACACTTTGTAAAGTGAAAAATATATAAACTTCAATTTGCACTGTCTATACATAAAGTTTTATTGGAACACAATTATGTCCATTCATTTACATATTTTCTATAGCTGCTTTCCTATAAACAGCAGACTTAGACAGCTGTGACAGAGACCATATTGTCCATAAAGCCCAAAATATTTACGAGCTGGCCTTTTACCAAAAAGAAGAAAAAAGAAAAAGGAAAAAGAATGTGCTGAAGCCTGTCCAACAACAACAAAAAAGTTTCCCAAGCCTAGTTTTTATTATAAGGCTAGATAGCCCCTAAGAGCACAGGCTCTGAAGCCTGAGCCCTGGCTGCTCCATTTATCATTTGGGAAACTGACATACTGTCTGTCTATATCAATATTTGACTGGTCATAATAACAGCACATAATTCAGAAGGTTGTGAGAATTCCATGAGTTATTATATAGCAGGCCCTTAAACTATTGCTTAACAATAAAATTAGCCTTTTCCCTTTTACATTTCCTTTTTTAATTTAAATTGTCCACTTCCCCATCATCACACATCGAAGTATAAGGCTAGGATTTTATATGGGTAAGAAATTTCACACATGCATTAAAAATACTTTATGTTCCATTTTATGAAATTCAAGACCCAACAAACCTAACTGGTAGTAATAAAAGTCAGAATGGTGGTTTCCTCTGATGGTGCGTGGGTATAGGAGTGAATGGATATGGGTGTTGGCTGGTAAGAAATACAAAGGAGCCTTCTGGAGAATGACTCTTTCTCTGTCTTTAATCTGGGTCTAATTACAGGTGTGCACATGTGTAAATATGTATCAATCTGTATACATAGTTGTGTATTTTAATAAAGTCACTGTCCTGTTTAAAAGGAGAAAGGGAGAAAGGGTAACATTTGTATTATCCTGCAGTGGAGTTTTAGAATTGTGGCTCATCAACAGAACTGGAAACAGTTGTGTACTGAGTGAACGCAAAGAGGCCAAGTCAGGGAGTAAGAGTCCCTGGAGGGTGGGAAACTGGGAACCACCCCAAAGGCCACTAAAAAGTGGTGAGAATGTTAGTGGAGCACACCCAGTCTAAGCTTTCTTTTGTTGCTCATCAAGTCTCTGAAATCGCCATAGCTTTCTTACTCCTGTTGCCATCCTACACATAAAAAGCATCTGGGGAGGCAGGCAGCAAACAGCAGCAGCTGTTACTATTGGCACAGAAGAGACGAGGAGAGCACAGAGATGGCAGCATGAAGCAGAACAGCCACAGAACGGGGCCAAGTAGCAGCAGCATGCCTGGGGATGGCAGAGAACTAAGTACCCGGAGGGTGGCCAGCAACATTTCCACTTCCTAATGCTACAAAGAAAACTTAAACATGAATATGGTTCTTAGTCAAGTCACGAATACATAGCTTATAATTCAAATGCCCTTTACACAAAAACATGCCCAGGTTCTCAGTATCCTGAACCAATGATCTATTCTAACACTGATATTTTTACTAGCATCTTTTAGCTTACTAAGTACTTATGAGTTTGCTAAGGAGATCTTGGGCAAGATGAAATACTTTACTTGTCAACATATTGGCTGCTCTCTTTGAACTTCTCAGTGGTTTCAGGTAGCCTGGATAAGTACGGTATAAGTAAGCTTGCATTTATAATAGCTGCTGAGGACAGGAGAACAACAGACAAAGACTAGGACACTACGGCACTTAGAAGAAGATCGTGTATAAAGCCCAAAGGAAGATGATAGGATGAATCCGAATGTAAAATTATTATGAAAAATAAGACTATACAAAAAACTCATGGTATTGCTATGGTAAAAAAAAAAGGGGGGGGGGAATTTTTCTATAGCAGGAAAACTTCATCCAAAAGAAACTTGGTATTGACTGGACTTTAAACAAAAAGCAATATTAAAAATAGTCATATATTGATAAATACTTTTTTTTTTCCAGTAAGAAAACCTACTTAAAAGCTGCTGCTGCTGCTAAGTCACTTCAGTCATGTCTGATTCTGTGTGACCCCATAGATGGCAGCCCACCAGGCTCCCCCATCCCTGAGATTCTCCAGGCAAGAACACTGAAGGGGGTTGCCATTTCCCTCTCCAATGCATGAAAGTGAAAAGCAAAAGTGAAGACACTCAGTCGTGTCCAACCCTCAGGGACCCCATGGACTGCAGCCTACCAGGCTCCTCCATCCATGGGATTTTCCAGGCAAGAGTACTGGAGTGGGGTGCCATTGCCTTCTCCAAATTCTAAGTTAATATGCACCAAATAATAAAGTTTTGTAAAATAAACACTAACTGATAGAATTATGAAGAGAAAATCCAAGATTTATCACAGCAACAGAATTTTAACATTCTCTTAGATAGATTGCTCTTCCCAAGTCAGAAAGTATATAGAAAAAGAACAAAATTAATAAGCTTAATACAATAGGCATATAAAGAACATATTTCTCAGGAGTTATTTGAAGCATAGACCAAGCATTTATGAAAATTGATATAAATTTCTATAAATTCAAAATGACTGTTATAAAACACCATGCCATAAATTTAAAACAATTTAAAGATAAGTAGAACTTCCCATCCAGAGAAGGAAATGGCAACCCACTCCAGTATTCTTGCCTAGAGAATCCTGTGGACAGAGGAGCCTGGTGGGCTGCTGTCTATAGATTTGCACAGAGTTGGACACGACTGAAGCTACTTAGCATGCATGCATGCATTGGAGAAGGAAATGGCAACCCGCTCCAGTATTCTTGCCTAGAGAATTCCAGGGATGGAGGAGTCTGGTGGGCTGCTGTCTATGAGGTTGCATAGTCAGACACCTCTGAAGTGACTTAGCAGCAGCAGCAGCAGAACTTCCCGTTAAGCTAAAATTTAAGAATGCAAATCTAAATAAATCCTGAATCAAAGATAAATAATACTAAGAAACANGCTCCAGTATTCTTGCCTAGAGAATTCCAGGGATGGAGGAGTCTGGTGGGCTGCTGTCTATGAGGTTGCATAGTCAGACACAACTGAAGTGACTTAGCAGCAGCAGCAGCAGAACTTCCCGTTAAGCTAAAATTTAAGAATGCAAATCTAAATAAATCCTGAATCAAAGATAAATAATACTAAGAAACAAAAAAATTTAGATGTAAATCATACAGAAATACTTATAGAATTGAGCTTATGAGATATATTGAGATAAAAATAAAGTTAAAAGTGTATTTCAAAAGCTAACTTGGAAAAGAAATGAATAAAGATTTAAAATTAATAGAAATTTACAATCTACTTCAATCAAAAGAGAGAAAAGGATCAAATTATATCATGAGAATATAAAAATAAGGCATAATAACAAAAATTCATGAAATAGTAATCAAAATGTAAAAGTCCAAAGAGAAAATATTTTTTAAGACTAATATTTAAAAACTTCTAATGAAAGTGATAAAGAGAAGTATATTCTCATAAATATGAAAACTAAGAAATGAAGAGCTTTCTAGAAAGATAAGATGCATCAAAATGGGCTGAAGAAGAAAGACACTGACACCTTGAATAGTACTACAGCCGTTTAACACCGAGTCTAAAACTAAGGGAAGTGTGCTGCTGGAGAAGGCTCCTGAGAGTATCTTGGACAGCAAGGAGATCAAACCAGTCAATCCTAAAGGAAGTCAACCCTGAATATTCACTGAAAGGACTGATGCCGAAGCTCCAGTACTTTGGCCACCTGATGCGAAGAACTGACTCATTGGAAAAGACTCTGATGCTGGGAAAGATTGAAGGTGGGAGAAGGGGACAACAGAGGATGGGATGGTTGGAGGGCATCACTGACTCAAAGGACTTGAGTTTGAGCAAGCTCTGGGAGATGGTGAAGAACAGGGACACCTGGCGTGCTGCAATCCATGAGGTGGCAAAGAGTCTAACACAACTGAGTGATTGAACAACAACAAAACTAAGTATCTTTCTCTCCAAAACCCATAGACCTTAACTGATATTACTTATCAGGATTACCAAATAATCAAAAGGCAAATAATGTCAACTGTCAAGACTCAGAAAGTTTTTAAAAAGGAAATATCTTCAACTTCCAGCATAATCTTATATATGCTGTGAAAGGACCTGTGAGGATGGAAAAATATAGGTCAGTTCCATTCATCAATACAGGAACGAAAGTCATCAGGAAGCTGCATCTTTAGACATATAAGACCAAGATATACCATGAGCAAGTTGGACTTATCTTGGGAAATCAAGTCTGGTATAACACAAGAAAGTGATTCACTAATTAATGGATTGAGAAAATACAGTTGAACATTTCAAAAACACTCCTGAAGAAGTACAATGAAGCGATTTACCTATTATAAGTACGACACCACAAAAATGAACATAAAATGTTACTGAAACAGAGCAAGACCCTATGGCCCTTGTCTCCCATGCTCTCTGCCTATGTTCTTATGTGGAAAACTTTGCTCAGTTGCTCATTTATGTCTAACTCTCTGTGACCCTTGGACTGTAGCCCACTAGGCTCCCCTGTCCATGGAATTACCAGGCAAGAATTCTGGAGTGGGTTGCCATTCTTCCCACTGGGTGGATCTGCCCCACCCAGGTATCGAACCCACGTCTTCTGTGGCTCCTCCATTGCAGGAAAAACATTCAGTTCAGTTCAGTTCAGTTGCTCAGTCATGTCCGACTCTTTGCAACCCCATGAACCACAGCACGCCAAGCCTTCCTGTCCATCACCAACTCCCGGAGTTTACCCAAACATTAGCAAAACAATAAATTTAATCAGAGAAGTAAAAAAAAAATTTCAGAAACAAAGAAAGACAGTCAAAGGAGACCAAATAATAAAACTGTAGTCATTACGTGGAGGGAGTCTGTCTTTACACAGGCATCTGCCTCCCCTGCTCCATCCCCTCCCCTTGCCATCCCCCACCTCCGCACACACACCCCCCCCACACACACACACCCCAAACCAAACTGCTGGTTGCTGGCATCCAAAATAAAGCAAACTTTCCTTTCCNTGAGAATATAAAAATAAGGCATAATAACAAAAATTCATGAAATAGTAATCAAAATGTAAAAGTCCAAAGAGAAAATATTTTTAAGACTAATATTTAAAAACTTCTAATGAAAGTGATAAAGAGAAGTATATTCTCATAAATATGAAAACTAAAAAATGAGCTTTCTAGAAAGATAAGATGCATCAAAATGGGCTGAAGAAGAAAGACACTGACACCTTGAATAGTACTACAGCCGTTTAACACCGAGTCTAAAACTAAGGGAAGTGTGCTGCTGGAGAAGGCTCCTGAGAGTATCTTGGACAGCAAGGAGATCAAACCAGTCAATCCTAAAGGAAGTCAACCCTGAATATTCACTGAAAGGACTGATGCCGAAGCTCCAGTACTTTGGCTACCTGATGCGAAGAACTGACTCATTGGAAAAGACTCTGATGCTGGGAAAGATTGAAGGTGGGAGAAGGGGACAACAGAGGATGGGATGGTTGGAGGGCATCAGTGACTCAAAGGACTTGAGTTTGAGCAAGCTCTGGGAGATGGTGAAGAACAGGGACACCTGGCGTGCTGCAATCCATGAGGTGGCAAAGAGTCTAACACAACTGAGTGATTGAACAACAACAAAACTAAGTATCTTTCTCTCCAAAACCCATAGACCTTAACTGATATTACTTATCAGGATTACCAAATAATCAAAAGGCAAATAATGTCAACTGTCAAGACTCAGAAAGTTTTTAAAAAGGAAATATCTTCAACTTCCAGCATAATCTTATATATGCTGTGAAAGGACCTGTGAGGATGGAAAAATATAGGTCAGTTCCATTCATCAATACAGGAACGAAAGTCATCAGGAAGCTGCATCTTTAGACATATAAGACCAAGATATACCATGAGCAAGTTGGACTTATCTTGGGAAATCAAGTCTGGTATAACACAAGAAAGTGATTCACTAATTAATGGATTGAGAAAATACAGTTGAACATTTCAAAAACACTCCTGAAGAAGTACAATGAAGCGATTTACCTATTATAAGTACGACACCACAAAAATGAACATAAAATGTTACTGAAACAGAGCAAGACCCTATGGCCCTTGTCTCCCATGCTCTCTGCCTATGTTCTTATGTGGAAAACTTTGCTCAGTTGCTCATTTATGTCTAACTCTCTGTGACCCTTGGACTGTAGCCCACTAGGCTCCCCTGTCCATGGAATTACCAGGCAAGAATTCTGGAGTGGGTTGCCATTCTTCCCACTGGGTGGATCTGCCCCACCCAGGTATCGAACCCACGTCTTCTGTGGCTCCTCCATTGCAGGAAAAACATTCAGTTCAGTTCAGTTCAGTTGCTCAGTCATGTCCGACTCTTTGCAACCCCATGAACCACAGCACGCCAAGCCTTCCTGTCCATCACCAACTCCCGGAGTTTACCCAAACATTAGCAAAACAATAAATTTAATCAGAGAAGTAAAAAAAAATTTCAGAAACAAAGAAAGACAGTCAAAGGAGACCAAGTAATAAAACTGTAGTCATTACGTTTAGTCAAGGACCTTGAGCTCATTCTCGAGGACTATAGATAACATTCTGAGCTATATCCTGTGACCTGTCTTATAAATCCTGAAACCCCTACCAGGCAGAGCATGTAAACTATATGATGACCAGACTGCAGCCATAACACAAGCTGCCATGCTTCTGAGAACTGGCCTCTTGAAAAAGACTGACCCTGAAACCGAAAGTTAACTGTCCTTAAAACAATCAAAGTGACTCTGATCAGACCACCAATGACCGATCTCAGGATCATTGTCAGAGCTGACTGTGCGGTTTCTGCATGTGGCTCCCGCTCTCTGTCTGTAAAAGCTCTTGCCCACTGTCAGTGGAGGGAGTCTGTCTTTACACAGGCATTTGCCTCCCCTGCTCCATCCCCTCCCCTTGCCATCCCCCGCCTCCGCACACACACCCCCCCACACACACACCCCAAACCAAACTGCTGGTTGCTGGCATCCAAAATAAAGCAAACTTTCCTTTCCACCAGCCTGGCCTTTTTATTGGCTTTTGAGCAGCAAACAGTCGGACCCTACTTTCAGTTACATTATGAATTATAGAGATAGACAAGGTAATGTAGCAGAAGAGTNATGACACCACCCTTCTGGCAGAAAGTGAAGAGGAACTCAAAAGCCTCTTGATGAAAGTGAAAGAGGAGAATGAAAAAATTGGCTTAAAACTCAACATTCAGAAAACAAAGATCATGGCATTTGGTCCTATTCATGGCAAATAGATGGGGAAACAGTAGAAACAGTGTCAGACTTTACTTTGAGGGACTCCAAAATCACTGCAGATGGTGACTGCAGCCATGAAATTAATAGATGCTTAGTCCTTGGAAGGAAAATTATGACCAACCTAGATAGCATATTAAAAAGCAGAGACATTACTTTGCCAACAAAGGTCCATCTAGTCAAGGCTATGGTATTTCCAGTGGTCATGTATGGATGTGAGAGTTGGACTGTGAAGAAAGCTGAGCGCCGAAGAATTGATGCTTGACCTGTGGTGTTGGAGAAGACTCTTGAGAGTCCCTTGGACTGCAAGGAGGTCCAATCAGTCCATTCTAAAGGAAATCAGTCCTGGATGTTATTTGGAAGGAATGATGCTGAAGCTGAAACTCCAGTACTTTGGCCACCTCATGTGAAGAGTTGACTCATTGGAAAAGACTCTGATGCTGGGAGGGATTGGAGGCAGGAGAAGGGGACGACAGAGAATGAGATGGCTGGATAGCATCACTGACTCGATGGACGTGAGTCTGAGTGAACTCTGGGAGTTGGTGATGGACAGGGAGGCCTGGCGTGCTGCGGTTCATGGGTTTGCAAAGAGTCAGACACAACTGAGGGACTGCACTGAACTGAACTGAAACTATTATGGGGGTAATGAAGATAAGATCTCATGCATGTACTGCTATAGTCACTGCCCCCCACACCTCTTTGGAGACTCCTGGACACTCCCGGGCAAGTCTGGGTCAGTTTCTTGTGGGGTCACTGCTCCTTTTTCCTGGGTCCTGGTGCACACAAGATTCTGTTTGTGCCTTGCGATAGTCTATTTAGGTATAACAATATTTGGTATATTGTTATATTAATAGTTCCTCACTAAAGGATTTTTCACACCATTGCCAGCAATGCAAAGGAGGCAGGACAAGCCTTTCTTGTGTATGAAGTAAATAAAGAAACAGTGAAGTGTGATTTCAGGGAAAGGAAATGGTTTTCTGCTCACATGCATGAAACAACGCCTTTATGGAAGAATAACATCTACAAGTAGCAAAAAACTCACTTGTAGAATGAAAACATCAATTAAAGTAGACAGTTTCATATCCTATACAACCCTACACATTGTATCTTCAGTTATTTTAATTGATTTAAAAATGTATGTGCCCAGTCTCAAGAATATGTTCATACTACATTACAAAGGTTTAAACAGATGTATCACGAAATGTATTGTTTTTAATGTGAATCTTCATGTAGAATGAATACCTTTGGTTGCTTTGTTGTTTTTTTAAATCATAGTAAACAACATATGGACATAAAATTTACCATCTTCCCCATTTTTAAGTATACAGTACAGTAAACTATTAATATAGTCACAGCATCTTTAGAATTTTGCATCTTGTCAACCCGAAATTCTATACTACTATAGAATAGTTCTATACTACTGAACAACAATTTTCAGCTTCCCCTAGATGTCTAGTAATCACCATTCTACTTTCTGTTTATGAGTTTGACTACTTTAGATAACTTACATAGATGGAATCATGCAATATTGGTTTCTCATGACCACCTTATTTCATGTAGTATAACATCCTCAAGGTTCATCCATATTATAGCATTTAAGATTTCCTTCTTTTTAAAGGTTAAATGATATCCTGGGTTTTTTTAATAAGCAATTTTCTATAATATAATACAGGCTAAAATATTTAAATTTTCCTTAGGAAATTATAATTACACAGGGGAAAAAAAAAACTTGTTATAGTCCAGTAAGGTATTCCTCAGTGGTTTCCCACATCACTTCCTAAGCCAAAGTCTTATTTTATGTTATTTTAAGTTTAGAAATGTAAGCATTTCAAATGATATTTTGCCATGTCACTCCTTGGCTGCCCCAAGTGTGAAAGAGGTGGGCTTGCTTCAAGGAGCAAGTTAACTGAGCATCTCTTGCTTGTCAAGTTTCAGTTAGGATGACATAACAACTTATTACTATTTGAGTAAATCTTTTTCCATGGGAAACACATGACACAAAATATTACACATATTAACTCATGTAGACAAAAACCCAAGATAAAACAAAGTTGTTTCCCTTCACACTTAGGATTTACTGAAATCCAATTTTTTCAATGCTTAAATTGTTTTCTCCCCTAAAGTCAACTAGAAATGTTGACTTTATATCAGTGTAAGAAATTACTATGTTAACTTTGGTCAAATATATAAAGCCATCAAAATCTTTATTATTTCAAATACATTGTAAAAGATTAAATGTTAATTATTAATGAATGCATAAAGAACTAATAAAAGCACTTGTAATAATCCTGAAAGAATCTGATGTGTGTTCATGAAGTAGTGGCTAGAAACTCCATCATTTTGGTTTCAAATTCCTGTATTTTTCACTCTTATTCTATAAGATTTCCAATTATCTACATTTGTAGACTGTTGTTCACAAGCATCCACCTGCTCCCTCATAAACTTTTTGCCAGAGCAACTAATAAGTAAAACTAAGCAGGGAAAAGAACTTTCAGTGCTTAATTCTTGTCCCTTTTCCCCATACTCTAGCTCTTCCCAGACAGGTCATGTACTTCACTTCTTGATGCCTTTTCAGACTTCTCCTTTCAAAATATTCTCTGTCCTGCTCTTCCCAAACCCAAGTTTGTCACTCAAAGCTCAGTTCAGAAGGCACCTCTTTGGAGAGTCTTCCTCAATTCCCTCGGGCAAAGTCAGCCTCTATTTTAGTATTACCACTTTCAACTATAATTATTTATTTGAAAATCTGTCACCCCATCATACTATATAATTCTCAAGAATAGGGACTAGGTCTTGTTTATTTTTATAGTTCTGGCACTTATTACAGTACCCAACACCTGAATAATAGGTGCTCAGTACATGTTTGTTAAATAGTCTTAAACACATTCACACACACACACACACACACACAGATCCTGCTCATTGTTAACACACTGCACTGTCTTTGCTCATTTCACCATCTGCAATATCGATCAATAAATCTTTACAGTGAGAGTTTTAGAAAACTATAACAATATTTTAAAAATATTCATTAAGGTACATTAACTGATTTGTGGGGGAGGATACTTTAGGAGAAACTGTGGATCTTTATATACAGATGGGACTTCCCTGGTGGCCGAGTGGTTAAGACTGTGTCTTCCAATCAGGGGGCACAGGTTCGATCCCTGATTGGGGAGATAAGATCCCAGATGCCTTGCAGTCAGAAAATCAAAATATGAAACAGAAGCAATATTGTAATAAACTCAATTAAGACTTTAAAAATGGCCCACATCAAAAAAAAAATCTTTTAAAGCATACACAGATGTTGCCAATAATTATCACATATGTGATAAGTAACTGTCAGGCACTAGGCACTCACAGAAGAGTTCTCTCTTATATATTACAGAACTTTCTCCTAAACTCTTTAAATGGTAGCCAATTAATATTACTTATCTTTAAAACGTGATGATGACAGTAATGATAAGGCTGATGACATTTATTTCATTCAAGCAGTGACTCAAATAATTAAAGACAAGGGTATGTAATGCTAATACAAAGAAGGGCACTATGTAACAAAACTATTTCAAAATCCAAGTGAGTTCCAATTTTTAAGTTAATGGTTAGCATGGTTAAAAGAAATAGTTCAAAATAAATAGTGCCAACCAATGAGAGCTCTGAAAGTTTGCAAAGTATTCACTGTTTCCAGACGCCCCAGTTTCTTGTCTCTTTTGATCTGATAGGCGTTAACCTCCTGCACCATTTAGTTTTCCCACTTCAAATATCCTAACAAATTGGTCAGAAAAAATAAAAACATAAATAAAACCAACCCCCCATGAAACATCAACATATTACCAAAACCATACACTGAAAATAAAAAGACCTCAAACTTGGAGCTGGAAAGGGATTGAAAAAGAATGTTCCTAATTCTCCTCTCTTTCCTGAAATTTGCAGACAGCACTTTTACTTACTAGCCAATTCAATACAGAAAAGCTAATAATTAGTCCAGTTTTATTTCTTTAACTTGCAGACAAGGAATTTGATTTCCAGCCATAATTTTAACAAAGTACCATTACAAAAAAAAAAATGGAATTTTCACAGGGATCATAAAATTACATTCCAGCTTCTTTGTCCCTTTTCTTCATCCCCGCTCTCTCTCCCGTTCCCTCTTCTTTATTTCCTTTCTCTATGTTTGAAAGAAATCTAACCATCCTTGACCTTGCTTGTTTCAACAAGACCATTTCTAAATTTTCTCTGCTGGATCTCAGTAAAAGAAAACGTGTTACCAGCTGTGTTTCCCCCACTATTTAGCTGAGTGAGCTCACTGCCACAGTTCTGAGATGCCAGTAGTGCCGTCTCACCAGTGACTGCCAACACTCCTGAAATACCAATACAGTAAACTAGCAGGCATCAAAGGGATTCCTAAATCACACTGAGGACAGTTTTATTGCCCATAAAGTAGGAAACCCACACAGAAGAGAAGCTGTCCTGGCTTTACTGTTTATTGGCCAGGTGGAACTGATTAAGAATGTGAGAATCTGTGGTACCAATAATCATGAGCTTCTTGTGTTCAACATAAGAAAGGGTTTCACATAACCCAGCAATAGCAGGGCATTAGTGCTCAAGAAATCCGAACTTGGATCTATTTATACACAGGACTGGGCTAGACAGGCTGGCTCAGAGAAAATCATCGTAAGGAAAGAGTGTAGAAGACAGAGAAATGACTCTCAGAAACCACAAACAGAGCACAGCAGATTGCAATTCCTTTACGAATGATTGTAAGGATTACTCCAAGCGCAATCGGCAAAGGCTATATTAAAATGGATGGGTGGCTCATAACCAGGCCTGGCTTTATTTCAAATCCTCTTTACAAAGGAGGCCAAAAATTGCATTCCCTGCAGGAGATTCTTTCTTGTCTGCAGGCTGCTTTACCAGATGTCGAAGTGAGGAAAAGATGCTAGTGAAGAAGTTGGATAGGAGAGAAGACAGTCTTTTATCTCTAATCCTTTCACAGAGAAAAACAATTCTGTTTAGGAAAATCCTAAAGTAGAAGAATCCAGAAAGATAAAACAACTATAAAAAGTGGTCAGTATTCATGATACGAATATTCTTTACTTTGCAAAAGGATTTGCTGTAGCATTGCTTTCAATGTGTCCCTAGTACATTTTACAAATGCTTTTATATGCTTTAACAATGATATGCACTTATGTTTCCAAGGGCATCTATTGCACAGTCTAAAAATACTGTATGAGGATCATGTCAAAAAATCTATATACTACGTTTACTATTACAACACCTAATTACGACTGTGTGTATGCATGCTAAGTCATTTTAGTCGCGTCCAACTCTTTGTGACCCCATGGACTGTAGCCGAGCTGGCTCCTCTATCCATGGAATTCTCTAGGCAAGAATACTGGAGTGGGTTCCCATGCCCTCCTTCAGGGGACCTTCCCAACCCACAGATCAAACCCATATCTCTTCTGTCCCCTACATGGGCATGCAGGTTCTTTACCATTAGCACTACCTGGGAAGCTAGAGTCAACTGGTAAGCCCCAAATTATGACTACTGAAGACAAAAAATTGCAGTGAAATCTGATAGTTTTTCATGGACTAATAAGTCAATTAAGATATGAAGATGATAAGACAGATTTACAGATTCAAGTAGAAGTCTGCTTTTACTAAAATTATCCAGTCTATATCAGATAAAGATTCTCACCAAGGACTGAATTTTCAAAACTCTCATAATGTCAAATGTTATTCCATAAAAACTTTATAACTTACTTCTGGAATTGCAAATGATTATCAAAGGGAATAAACTTTACCCTAAATATGTGTGATGCAAGTCAGCTAAAAATAGCTTTTACTAAAGAAATTAACACTCAAATTTTAAAGAAGGGAAATACTAGCACATACATGTAGACAGAAGAGCACATGTTCATAAATCATGTATCAGTCATCAACAAAATAAATGTGGAAACACAGCAAGTAAAATTAGAGCTTGGATTTTGATTACTATGGTATATATCATGCCAAAAGGAAAATGAAACAGTCAAACGTAACTGTATCAGTATGCATGAGAAACCATCCTCTCCCAGGACATCTGTGACTACTTAGAGTGTAATTCTTTGTGATTCTGAGTATTAGAGATCATCAAACGCTCTACAGCAAAGCAAGAACCTTTCAAGCACTTGGTACACTCTTAACGATGAGTCGTAAGTCTGGCTTAACATTGAGAGTTGAATTTCAGAATATTCAAATTCTGTTCCATTTTAAGACTAGCAGTGACTCATTTCACTCAATGATAGCTTCTAGCTGGAAGGATTCACATATTCCTGGGATGAAGTGGCCTTCTGCTCCCTCTGTAATTTTTTTTTTTTTTCACAATCCACATGTCGAGGATTAGGCATGAAGTCATGCAACAGCTGTCTAATCATGTGTATGCTTTGGTCCCAAGAAGATGTATCACCCACCTGCATTGCAGCAGTTCATCTGCAGTTAACCCATGTTGTCTAATCAGGCTCAATGACAACATAATACAGAATTTGCAAGATACATGTGGATTTGAAATTAGGAGTGGGGTGAGAATAATTAGTGACATTATTTTACTNTGTATGCTTTGGTCCCAAGAAGATGTATCACCCACCTGCATTGCAGCAGTTCATCTGCAGTTAACCCATGTTGTCTAATCAGGCTCAATGACAACATAATACAGAATTTGCAAGATACATGTGGATTTGAAATTAGGAGTGGGGTGAGAATAATTAGTGACATTATTTTACTTATTAACTTCTAGGCTTCTGACTCAATTTAAAAAATGGGGCTTTGTTTTGATTTTGATTTTAAATAGCTCAAGATTTTCTGAGCTATATTGCAGTTTCTCCATATCTTATAACTCTTGAGGCTTCATTTAGAAAGTCGATTTTAGAAAGGAAAATTTCTACAGCCATGAAAATACAGTGCAGACCTGCTCAGAGAATTAGAAGTCACGAGCCAAGACAACAGAAAAGCAATATCTCCTATGGAATAAGAGTTCTGTTTGCCAAATAACGATCTAAACTGATCACAAGTCAAAACACGGGCAAGTTGGGAAAGGTACCCTGTCTGCAGGGAGAAGAACACAAGGGGAACACGGGCCCTTGCCCATTTGGCACCCAGAAAGGAGGGCCTCCTCCGTCGACCTGCCTACCAGTGAACCAACGTCTCTCCCCAGGCCCAGGATGAACCAGGCCTGATGACCATCCTGCTTCTCACATGCTCACATGCAGGCTGACACGTGTGCATCCAGTCCTCGGATGGATTTCCCAGTTCCCTAATGTGTTTTCACCTGTTTGAAAGGATCAGATCTTCTAGGAAACTCCTCCCAAAGAAATGGGAAAAGTTCTATCTTCATCCTGTGTGACTCCACCCACAAATCCAATTCATTCTCCATGGGAGGCTCTTACAAAGCACAAATTTGATCATATGCTTTGGCTATTTGCAAGTTTTGAAAGCAAAAATAAATTAATTTTTTCTCAACATAAGCCTTCTATCCTTGCCCTGTTAGATGGATTTAGGTGCCCTGGGTACAATTCTAAAATGTTGATTATAATTCATATATTATTAATATTGTTATTTCTATTATTATCATTATTATTTCCACCTTTCTCTGCTAAAGTATCAGCTGTGTGAAGTCCCTGCTTGTTCAGTGTTACTTCTTTAGTACAACATGTTACTTTCCTAGGATGTACTCAAAAATCACTAAACGAATGAATGAAATATATTGTTCTTGACTAAAATGATAGGATACTGAAACAGGAACTCCCCAGGTCAGTAGGTGCCCAATATGCTACTGGAGATCAGTGGAAACATAACTCCAGAAAGAATGAAGGGACGGAGCCAAAGCAAAAATGATATCCAGCTGTGAATGTGACTGGTGATAGAAGCAAGGTCCAATGCTGTAANAGGCCTGGTGTGCTGTGATTCATGGGGTCGCAAAGAGTCGGACACAACTGAGCGACTGAACTGAACCGACTCTTATGTCTCATTTCTGTGTTACGGTAGGTATATTTTGGAAAAGGAATATTTGCCCTGGAAAATCTAACAATACTTTAAAGATTATTTTATTTCATGTTTACATCTAATATATACAATATACTATATTTCAAGTAAGTATATGTGTCTGTGTGTGTGTGTAATGGAGACAGTGACAGACTTTATTCTTTTGGGCTCCAAAATCACTGCAGATGGTGACTGCAGCCATGAAATTAAAGCACACTTGCTCCTTAGAAGAAAAAGCTATGACAAATCTAGACAGCATGTTAAAAACCAGAGACATCATTTGCTGACAAAGTTCCATACAGTCAAAGCTATGGTTTTTCCAGTAATCATTTAAAAACATGAGAGTTGGACCATAAAGGAGGCTGAGCATCAAAGACTTGATGCTTTCAAACTGTAGTGCTGAAGAAAACTCTTGAGAGTCCCTTGGACTGTAAGGAGATCAAACCAGTCAATCCTAAAGGAAATCAACTTTGAATAGCCATTGGAAGGACTGATGCTGAAATAGCAACTTAAATACTTTGGCCACCTGAGGAGAAGAACCAATTCACTGGAAAAGACTCTGATGTTGGGATAGACTGAGGGCAGGAGAAGAGAGCAACAGAGAATGAGATGGTTGGGTGGCATCACTGACTCAATGGATGTGAGTTTGAGCAAATTTTGGGAGATAGTGAAGGACAGGGAAGCCTGGCGTAGTGCAGTCCATGGGGTTGCAAAGAGTCAGACATGACTGAACGATCGAACAACAATATATATATATTAAATACACAGATATTCAGGACTGCTGGGACTTTGCCATTTTCATGCACANGAGTTTGAGCAAATTTTGGGAGATAGTGAAGGACAGGGAAGCCTGGCGTAGTGCAGTCCATGGGGTTGCAAAGAGTCAGACATGACTGAACGATCGAACAACAATATATATATATTAAATACACAGATATTCAGGACTGCTGGGACTTTGCCATTTTCATGCACACAGCTCACCACAGCCTTCCCCTTCTCACTAGTGTGGTCTCATAAACTCAGCACAGTAACATAACCTTGATGTGGGGTTACTCAGGCAAATGAAGCTGCCAGGATTGCCACAAATTATCCCTGATGGGTGAATGTTCACATCAATGAGGTCTTTAGTAAAATAAATAAATAAATAACGAGCATTAGAAGGCTGGCATAAAAACAGCCTTGCTTAAAGAGTTGGAAGCTTCAAAGCACTGAGTTGGGGGCAGATGCAAATTATTATTGGTATTTGTCAGCCTTACATTTTCCCCTTCCTCATTACGATTTCAAACTGAATTTATTTTTCTTTGGCTTCTTCCCTACACCCTCCCAGCGCCTTTTGATTTCCATATGGTGCACATAGCCGGGACAGGAAGACCATCGACTTCACTCAGCTTTCTGTGTTGTACTGATTGTTACAAACTACCTTAGTGAACTGGATTCCCTTGACCTTTAACTTCTCTCTTCCTGGTCTCTGAAACGGAATCACTTACAGATGAAGCAAGGCTGAAAAATTGCAAACATTTGGATGCAAAGATGGTTGAGGCTCCCTCCAGATTAGATCTGTGCATTGTGTTTTCTTGTCATTTATTTGATTTCCAAGCCCTTGATCTGGCTCAAAAATTTTTAAAGGAAGCTGGGGATTTTAACATTAAAAAAAGGAATTCTTTGTTTTTAGAAAAGGAAAAAAATTGCTATTACATCAAAGTGTTTTATTTTGAAAATGAATTCATAAGCACATTCATGTATAAGCTTTAGATTTCAGGTCTCATAACACTTAAGATACACGTGTTTACACATATATCTAGGTTACATATATGTGTGTTTGTGATACATGAGTTGCATGCAAAGAATTTTCTCTAATTATCATAAAGTCCTCTCAATACTGGTCATTATGAACTGAAGAGGTTAAGACATTTTCCCAAGGTCACACACATAAACTACTAAGTGGCAGAGCTAAGCTTTGAAGTTCAATCTCTAATACCAAAGTTCATGTTCTTTCTATATACCATCCACTCCTAAGTGCTATATATTAAAGCCCAAGCAAAGTGAGATGAAATTATAGGAGAAAGAAAAACACAATAGAAACAAGCTACTGCCAACATGCTCCTTGGAAGAAAAGTTATGACCAACCTAGACAGTATATTAGAAAGCAGAGACATTACTTTGCCAACAAAGGTCTGTGTAGTCAAGGCTATGGTTTTTCCAGTCATCATGTATGGATATGAGAGTTGGACTATAAGGAAAGCTGAGCACCAAAGAACTGATGCTTTTGAATTGTGGTGTTGGAGAAGACTCTAGAGAGTCCCTTGGACTGCAAGGAGATCCAACCAGTCCATCCTAAAGGAGATCAGTCCTGGGTGTTCATTGGAAGGACTGATGTTAAAGCTGAAACTCTAATACTCTGGCCACCTGATGCGAAGAACTGACTCATTTGAAAAGATCCTGATGGTGGGAAAGATTGAAGGTGGGAGAAGAAGGGGACAACAGAGGATGAGATGGCTGGATGGCATCACCAACTCAATGGACATGAGTTTGAATAAACTTTGGGAGTTGGTGATGGACAGGAAGCCTGGTATGCTGCAGTCCATGGGGTCACAAAGAATCAGACACGACTGAGCGACTGAACTGAACTGAACTGTCAACATAAAGATGAGGAAGTCACTGATGTTTATGATAAATCAAGGCACAGAAAAATATTTTCATTTCCAAGTTTTTAACCTTCAGCAAGTCAGTTGTAAAACTCAACAAAAGAAATAAGGAAGGGGCTATTCTCACCTCATGTATATCAATTTACTCTGGACCTTGTGGAGCCCTTGTCTGTGATCAGCCCATTCTTAAAACTTAAATTATTTGAGACTATCATAATTAAGCATCTTTAACATCATATATAATCTGGTCCTGATATAATTTATAATGAATATATATATATGAACATACACATATCACATGATACTATTTTGTGTGCATGCAAGCTCAGTCACTTCAGTTGTGTCCAACTCTATGACCCTATGGACTGTAGCTTGCTAGGCTCCCCTGTCCATGGGATTCTCCAGGCAAGAATACTGGAGTGGGTTGCCACGTTCTCCTTCAGGTGATCTTCCAGATCCAGGGATCGAACCAGAGTTTCCTGCATTGCAGGTGGATTCTTAACCACTTAGCCACCTGGGAAGACCCTACTATTTTGTGTATCAAATACTAAATATTCCAGTGAATATGATGCATCTCTCTCAGAGGTGCATTGAGCACTCCTCAAATTAAACAGTGAGCCCACTGATAAATAAGAGAGGTCGTAACATTTTCTGCTACAAAAATCAGGGTTCTGCTAACATCTGATGAAGCTGAAATCCCTCTTGACCATATACCTTTCCAATCCATGGTACGTACCCTAAAACAGCCACTGTTACCAGTTTGGTGTGAATCCTTCCAAATTTTTTTTCTGTACATTTGCATACTAATATAAAATCATAGAGAATATACATTCATTTTCAACAAATAGATTATTTACTCCTAAATGTACTCTTTTCATCGACTATATCACAGCTGTAATTGCATGTCTACATTACTCTACAATTTCTTTCTGTTTAGACACTCCCCTACTGATAAAACCAAAGCCGTTTCTCAGTCGTTCAAACGGTTCAGTGAATAACTTTGCAGAGGCTTCTTTTTTAAAACTTTATTTATTTATTTATTTTGGCTCCACTAAGTTTCGGGACAAGGGATCATTTTAGTTGCAGCATGCAGGATCTTGGTAGCAGCAAAGAGGATCTTAATTATGGCACGTGGGATCTAGTTCCCTGACCAGGGATCGAACTCATGCCCCTGGCATTGGGAGCGCAGTCTTAGCCACTGGACCACCAGGGAAGTCCCTGCAGAGGCTTCCTTGTGCTCATTTCTCTGATGTCTACTGAGAAGCATACTGGTAGCTCAAAGCTTACGAGCATTTTAAACAGTAATAGATGAATCTACGTGGCTCTCAGCTGTGCTGGTTGTGTTTATTTCCCACACACTGGTCCAAATATGCACTTGGCAAATATTTAAAGCTTGCCCAATTGGTGGTTAAAAAGCAGCACTTAACTTTTGCATTTCTCTTGATTATTAATAAAGTAAAACATTTGCCTTTACATAGAGTAACCTATCTGTACTGCTTTTTCTATACATTGACTGTTTATATACCTGGCACTTTTTCTCTTATTTAAATTAAGGAGTTTTTAAAATGTAAAAGATAGTTTTCCCTAGAAGTTCAGTGGTAAACACTTTGCCTTCTAACACAGGGATGCTGGTTCAAGCTCTGGTTGGAGAACTAAGACCCCCCTTGCCCTAATGGCCAAAAGTCCAAAACATAAAACGGAAGCAATATTGTAACAAACTCAGTAAAGACTTTTAAAAAATGGACAAATATAGATAGCAATATTTTTTATATGTGCTAATTTTCTAGATGTTCATTTGGTTTTGTTGTTGTTGTTGTTGTTTGTTTTTTAAACTTTAAGTTCAGCTCAGTTCAGTAGCTCAGTCGTGTCCAACTCTTTGTGACCTCATGGACTGCAGCACACCAGTCCTCCCTGTCCATCACCAACTCCCGTTTATTCAAACTCACGTCCATTGAGTCAGTGATAGCATCCAACCATCTCATCCTCTATCGTCCCCTTCTCCTCTCACTTTCATTCTTCCCAGCATCAGTGTCTTTTCCAATGAGTCCGTTCTTCGCATCAGGTGGCCAAAGTACTAGAGTTTCGGCATCAGCATCAGATCTTCCAATAAATATTCTGGACTGATTTCCTTGAGGACGGACTGGTTGGATCTCCTTGCCATCCAAGGGACTCCCAAGAATCTCCAACACCACCAGAGTTCAAAAGCATTAATTCTTCAGCACTCAGCTTACTTTATAGTCCAACACTCACATCCATACATGATTACTGCAAAAACCATAGCTTTGACTAGATGGACCTTTGTTGGCAAAGTAAAGTCTCTGCTTTTTAATATGCTGTCTAGGTTGGTCATTACTTTTCTTCCAAGGAGCAATGTCTTAATTTCATGGCTACAGTCATCATCTGCAGTGATTTCAGAATGCAAAAAAATAAAGTCTCTCTCTGTTTCAATTGTTTCCCCATTTATTTGCCATGAAGTGATGGGATGATTTTAGTTTTCTGAATGTTGAGCTCTAATCCAACTTTTTCACTCTCCTCTTTCACTTTCATCAAGAGGCTCTTTAGTTCTTCCCTCCTTTCTGCCATAAGGGTGGTGTCATCTGCATATCTGAGGTTATTGATATTTCTCCCAGCAATCTTGATTCTAGCTTGTGCTTCATCTAGCCCAGCATTTCTCATGAAGGACTCTGCATATAAGTTAAATAAGCAGGGTGACGATATTGCTTTGACACACTCCTTTCCCAATTTGGAACCAGTCTGTTGTTCCATGTCCAGTTCTAACTGTTGCTTCCTGACCTGCATACAGATTTCTCAAGAGGCAGGTCGGTGGTCTCGTATTTTGATCTCTTTAAGAATTTTCCACAGTTTATTGTGATCGCCACAGTCAAAGGCTTTGGCATATTCAATAAAGCAGAAGTAAATGTTTTCCTAGAACTCTTGCTTTTTCGATGATGCAATGGATGTTGGCAATTTGTTCTGGTTCGTCTGCCTTTTCTAAATCCAGCTTGAACATCTGGAAGTTCACAGTTCACGTACTGTAGAAGCCTGGCTTGGAGAATTTAGAGCATTACTTTACTAGCACGTGAGATGAGTGCAATTGTGTGGTAGTTTGAGCATTCTTTGGCATTGCCTTTCTTTGGGATTGGAATGAAAACTGACCTTTTCCAGTCCTGGAGCCACTGCTGAGTTTTCCAATTTTATGGCATACTGAGTACAATACTTTAACAGCATCATCATTTTAGGATTTGAAATCCCACTAATTCATTTGTCTAACTCCACACTGTTTTAATTACAATTAACTCTTTTTATATGCTTTGGTATAGATAAGGCAACTGCCTCTCTTGTTTTCTCCTTTAAAAAATGCCTATTCTGAGATATATTGTCTTTTATATAAGATTTAGTTTGTTAATATGCATGAAAAATAATTTTGAAATTATAATATCAATAGTATTTAGATACTAACGGGGAGAATTCACAACTTTTTTTATGACTTAGTCTTCTTATCCATGATCATTGTCTCTTTATTTACTTCTACTTTGCTAAGCCTTTGTAAAATTCACTTTAATTAACTGATTTAACTGTATTCATTTAATTTCCATTTTAATATCTGATAATCTGATTGATACCTAGTAGGCTATTTACTACTACTGCCTCATTACTGGAGACTTCCTAGGTGACATTATTGATAAAGAACCAAAGAAGGAATCAAAAGAGACTCAGGTTCAATCCCTGGGTCAGGAAGATCCTCTGGAGAAGGGCATGGCCACCCACTCCAGTATTCTTGCCTGGAGAATCCTACAGACAGAGGAGCCTGGCAGGCTATAATTCATAAGCTGCAAAGAGACAAGATATGACAGAAGAGACTTAGCACACACACACCCCATTACCACTCCTTTTCAAAAATTTTCTACCTCTTTTTTTTGCCTTTGTACTAAATAATACTCAGCATACTCTTCTCTAGTTTTAGTAGAAATCATACTTTATCTTCCTCATTATGAAAAGATACATATATTTCAAGCAGATGTGAAAAAAAAATAGGAACACTGAGCATAGTACATTCTAGCAAAAAGGAAAATCTGCAGAAACAGAAAAACAGGAAGCCACATCCTCACAGTTGATGATCAAACTATACTGTTAGGAGAAAATGTTGAGGAAAGGCAGGTAATGACAGGAGGTCAATCTAGAAATACAAGAGTGAGTTGGCTCATGGGAATCCTCCCATATTCCAGGATTACAATATAGGCTTTGACTCTACTGTATTTGCCTGACTGTGTGATGCACAAATGTGAATCTAGAGTTCCCTCACTAGCATCAAATCACCATATACATGTATACATTTTTGTTGAAGTGTAGATGATTTACAATGTTGTACCGATCTGTGTTGTAAAGCAAAGTGGTTTTATACTTACATGCATTATTTTTTATATTCTTTTCCACTATTGTTTACCCCAGGAGACTGAATATAGTTCCCTGTGCTGCACAGGAGGACCTCATTGTTTATCCATTCTAAATGTAATACTGTGCATCCACCACCCCCCAATTCCCTGTCCATTACTTTTCCTTCCCCCCGCTCCCCTTTGGCAACCACAAATCTGCTCTCTGTGTCTGTCAGTCTGTTTCTGCTTTGAAGACAGGCTCATTTGCGCCATATTTTAGATTCCACTTGTAAGTGATAGCATACGGTATTTGTCTTTCTCTTTCTGACTCACTGCACTCAGTATGATAATCTCTAATTGCATCCATGTTGCTGCAAATGTCATTATTTTTTCCTTTTTGTATGGTTGAGTAGTATTTCACTGTATATATATATATATACTAAATCTTCTTTATCCAATCATCTGTTGATGGACATTTAGGTTGTTTCCATGTTTTGACTACTGTGAATAGTGTTGCTATGAACACAGTGGTGCACTTATCTTCATGAATTATAGTTTCATCTGGGTATATGCCCAGGAGTGGGATTGCTGGATCATACGGCAATTCTATTTTCAGTTTTCTGCGGAACCGTCATACTTTTTTCCATAGTGGCTGCACCAAGTTCCGTTCCCACCAACAGCGTAGGAGGGTTCCCTTTTCTCCATATCCTCTCTAGCATTTGTTATGTATAGACGTTTTAATGATGGTCTTTCCAACCATTCTAATGTGGTACCTCATGGCAGTTTTGTCAAATCACGAAGAATTGATGCTTTCGAAGTGGGGTTTTGGAGAAGAATTTGAAAGTCCTTTGGACTGCAAGGAGATCCAAACAGTCCATCCCAAAGGAAATCAGTCCTAAATATTCATTGGAACGACTGATACTGAAACGTAAACTCCAATACTTTGGCCACCTGATGTGAAGAAATGACTCATTGGAAAAGACCCTGATGCTAGGAAAGATTGAAGGTGAGAGGAGAAGGGAATGACAGAGGATGAGATGGTCAGATGGCATCACCAACTCAATGGACATGAGTTTGAGTAAGCTCCAGGAGTTGGTGATGGATAGGAAAGCCTGGTGTGCTGCAGCCCATGGGGTCACAAAGAATCGGACATGGATGAATGATTGAACTGAATTGAACATGTGTTTAGGTGTGATTTCAAATACAGAGATTGCTAGCATAGTGTAGGATGTATGCTCACTGCCATGCTAGTCATAGTATTGGTGAAGAAATCCATCTTAGGAGGGATGTGTAAAGTCAGCCAATGAGCATCATCAAAGAACATAGTCAAGTCAGGTGGATAGGTTTTTCACTTCTTTGTGGAAATTAAAGAAATAACTGCTCTTAGTTCAGTTCAGTCGCTCAGTCATGTCCGACTTTTTGCAATCCCTTGAACCACAGCATGCCAGGCCTCCCTGTCCATCAGCAAGTCTCAGAGTTTACCCAAACCCATGTTCATTGAGTCAGTGATGCTATCCAACCATCTCATCCTCTGCCATCCCCTTCTCCTCCTAAACTCAATCCTTCCCAGCATCAGAGTTTTTTCAAATGAGTCAGTTCTTCGCATCAGGTGGCCAAAGGATTGGAGTTTCAGCTTCAACATTAGTCCTTCCAGTGAACACCCAGGACTGATCTCCTTTAGGATGGACTGGTTGGACCTCCTTGCAGTCCAAGGGACTCTCTAGAGTCTCTTCCAACACCACAGTTCAAAAGCATCAATTTTTGGTGCTTAGCTTTCTTTATAGTCCAACTCTCATCTCCATACCTGACTACTGGAAAAACAATAGCCTTGACTAGACAGACCTTTGTTGGCAAAGTAATGTCTCTACTTTTTAAATATGCTGTCTAGGTTGGTCATAACTTTCCTCCCAAGGAGTATGCATCTTTTAATTTCATGGCTGCAGTCACCATCTGCAGTGATTTTAGAGCCCCCAAAAATAGTCTGTCACTGTTTCCATTGTTTCCCCATCTATTTGCCGTGAAGTGATGGGACCAGATGCCATGATCTTAGTTTTCTGAATGTTGAGCTTTAAGTCAACTTTTTCACTCTTTTATTTCACTTACACCAAGAGGCTCTTTAGTTCCTCTTCACTTTCTGCCCTAAGAGTGGTGTCATCTGCATATCTGAGGTTATTGATATTTCTCACGGCAATCTTGATTCCAACTTGTGCTTCATTCAGCCCAGAGTTTCTCATGATGTACTCTGCATATAAGTTAAATAAACAGAATGACAATATTGCCTTGATGCACTCCTTTCCCAATTAGGAAACAGTCTGTTGTTCCATATCCAGTCCTAATTGTTGCTTCCTGACCTGCATACAGATTTCTCAAGAGGCAGGTCAGGTGGTCTGGTATTCCCATCTCTTTCAGAAGTTTCCACAGTTTGTGGTGATCCACACAGTCAAATTTTTTGGCATAATCAATAAAGCAGAAATAGATGTTTTTCTNGGAAACAGTCTGTTGTTCCATATCCAGTCCTAATTGTTGCTTCCTGACCTGCATACAGATTTCTCAAGAGGCAGGTCAGGTGGTCTGGTATTCCCATCTCTTTCAGAAGTTTCCACAGTTTGTGGTGATCCACACAGTCAAATTTTTTGGCATAATCAATAAAGCAGAAATAGATGTTTTTCTGGAACTCTCTGGCTTTTTCGATGATCCAGTGGATGTTGGCAATTTGATCTCTGGTTCCTCTGCCTTTTCTAAAACCAGCTTGAACACCTAGAAGTTCACAGTTCACATATTGCTGAAGCCTGGCTTGAAGAATTTTGAGCATTACTTTACTAGCGTGTGAGATGAGTGCAATTGTGTGGTAGTTTGAGCATTCTTTGGCATTGCCTTTCTTTGGGATTGGAATGAACACTGACCTTTTCCAGTCCTGTGGCCACTGCTCAGTTTTCCAAATTTGCTGGCATATTGAGTGTGGCACTTTCACAGCATCATCTTTTAGGATTTGAAATAGCTCAACTGGAATTCCATCACCTCCACTAGCTTTGTTCATTGTTATGCTTCCTAAGGCCCACTTGACTTCACATTCCAGGATGTCTGGCTCTTGGTGAATGATCACACCATTGTGATTATCTGAGTCATGAAGATCTTTTTTGTATAGTTCTTCTGTGTTCTTGCCATCTCTTCTTAATATCTTCTGCTTCTGTTAGGAAATTCTTTGTGAAAATTAAAGAAATAACTGCTCTATTGATCAGCAAGTTTAAACAGTGCAGAAAAAGCCAATCAGTGTTTTTAAAGGGGAAGGATGAATAATAGGAAGATTGGCTAACAGAGGAGGGGTTTCTGAGACTCAAGGGTCAGTCAGAAATGCCTCTTGCTTTTCCTCCTTCCTTCACCCAGTGAGTCCGTGCTCAGTCACTCATTTGTGTCTGACTCTATGCGATCCTATGGACGGTAGCCCTCCAGGCTCCTCTGTCCATGAGATTCTCCAAGCAAGGATACTGGAGTGGGTTACCATTTCCTCCTGCAGAGGATCTTCCCAACCCAGGGATCGAACTCGTGTCTCCTGTGGCTTCTGCGTTGCAGGAGAATTCTTTACCCTGGAGCCACCTGGATAGCCCCTCCTTCACCCTTCCTTTAGGTAGTTTCTTCCTCCTTTGTCTAGCTTCCCCTTCTCTGGCCTACCATAGCTATCTGCCCTAAGCCATTCAAGCAAAGAATCTTTACTTCTCTCCTCTAAAGAACAAATTCCTGGCCCACTGCTACAAGGGCTGCATTCTCTGCCACAAGATAAGAAGCGGGCATTTGGTCATCAGAGGGACAGATCCTGTTGTTGAACTCTTCTGTTCTCTGCTGCTCTGGAGCCCTCTAGGAGCTCACCTTAGACCAAATGCCCCCTTTCAAGAACTCCAAAAGATGCTTTTGGCCAGGGAGGCTTTTAGCATTTCTGGAATCAAAATAAGAAACTCAGCAAAAATGGCCTGGTAGAATTCTTGAGCAGAAACACTGTCAAGAGGGGAAAAAAAAAAAAAGCTGAAACCTAAGACACTGTCTTTCCTAATGCAGGACATCTGGTTACCTTCTCCTAACGTAGTACATGAGAAAAATATAAAATGCAACACAGGATGGCCAAGTTCACTCTGCCATATGAAGCTTAAGCCTGGAATTTCCTGTATTTGTATTTCAATTGTAATTCATTTTCTGGATTGATTCTCCTCATTCCGAAAAGAGGTTAAGGAGAGGGTTATGGGGGGAGGAGAGAGGGAGGATAGAAAGGAGAGAGAGACAAAAAATGGGAAGGAGACAGGAGAAAAGGAGAAAGTGTTCAAAAGATTTGTGAAGCTGACATTTAAATGATCATCCCCATGGTGGGGGCAGGGCTGGGGAGCGCGGCAGGGGTGGGGGGCGGGGAGGGAAGTCCTTAGCCTGAGAAAGGGGTATTTTAAGCAGACATTTAAGAAATCGAAGCATTCAAAGGAGGTAAGAAGCTTATANCATCAGTGTGCTGACACACTTTAGAGATATTGTTAAAAAGTGTTTGATTTTGCTATTTTCTATGTTGATTATAAATATTCTAACTTTGGAAGTATTTACCAAAGCAATCCACAAGTTTATTTGAACATGGTTCATTATAAGCCATCAAAACCATTCTGGAAAATCATTAATAAAGAGCTTGATTCCCAAGTTGAAATGAACTTTCGACTTGGGATTGGTCCCAGGTTAGGATTTAATTGAAGTGACATGTGTGCTTATTTCAGACACATCAGACCCATCACAAAGCCCCATTTGCCTCTCAGCATAATTCACTGAAGGTGTCATGGAAGATCCTCAAAAGTTATCTCACCTTGGACCTTGAAGGGTTAGTTAGCACTGGCAAAAATTCCAGAAGAAAGGAGCTGGTTTGGAGTTTGGGTTATTTGCTCCTCCCTCTTCGGTCAGCAAGGATAACAGAACGAGCCAGACCACACTGGTGGGAACCACCTCTGTGTCAAGCTCAGTGACACTCCTTTTCAGATGAGGGCAAATCTGTCAAGAGGGCCTCCCAGAAGGAATTGTGTACTTGCAAAACCACAACCCTTGGACTTGAGTCTGTTTCTATTGGAGAATTCTTTCCCAGACATTATGTCACTCTATTTTTCTTTTAACGTTGTTTATGAACAGGTCTGCAACTAGAGTACAGGAAATGTGTTGATTACACTTATCACAATGAAACTGTTTTTCCAAACACTTTACAATTTTCGTGCCAGTAAAATAACTTGGAACATCTTGGGCAGATAGACACGTTATTCATTAGATTGTATATGTATTCATTTATGAGGTAATTTTCTATTTCAAATATTCAGATCTCATAATGAAAGTATTCTCTCCATTGGGATTGAAGCAGTGGTTTTATCTAGTTATGAAATACAGAAACNAAATTTTCGTGCCAGTAAAATAACTTGGAACATCTTGGGCAGATAGACACGTTATTCATTAGATTGTATATGTATTCATTTATGAGGTAATTTTCTATTTCAAATATTCAGATCTCATAATGAAAGTATTCTCTCCATTGGGATTGAAGCAGTGGTTTTATCTAGTTATGAAATACAGAAACAAAAATGTATCAATTTTTCAAAGAAATGATTAAATACTATGAGACATTTAAAAGGTTTTTTTTTGTTTTTTTGCCAAGCTGGAAAAATGTAGAACCAAGCATTTCCTGAATTTTCAAATGAATAGCAGCACAATATATTTACAAATAGTATATTAGCATACAGAATCAATGGTTTTATAAGACATGAAGGATGACTCTCCTCTCAAAATCAAAGAACTATAGAAATTAGAAACTAGTCTTAAAAATTCTATCTTATTCTCTAACAAAACAGAAGCCGAATGGTAAGGTTAAATGATTTGTTGGGAGTCATACATGTGGTAGGTAGCTGCAGCCTTGGCACTAAACCAGGCATTCTCATTTCCAAGGCCATTTCCAGGCACCTTAGTCTTTCCAAGTTATGCATTCAGAGTTCCAAGACAGCATTTGCAACATTACAGTGGTTCCTCCACTTTTCTAGTTTGCTTGGTGTCTTCTTTTTGAAAATTATATACTGTAATGAAGCACCTTCATAAGACATATGTGAAATACAGAATTAACTCTTCTAGGTTAATCATGTCTCATCCCAGGGTTGAAAGGTTAGGTATTATATTCCTGGAGATATGTTCTAAGTTCAATATAAGTCAATCTATGTCAGTAATAATTACAACTCACAGTTAGAGAAATTAAGGCAAAAAAAGGTTATTTAACATATCCAAACCACAGAGTTATAGTTAAGAGTCAGGTCACTGCTTTCTTTCACATTAGATTGCTTTCTAATTAACTACACATCAATTTAATTTTCAGTAACACAGAGGAAAACCACAAGAGCAACCCAGTGGCTTCAGTTAGCCAGAGGAAACACTCACAGATGCCTCTTCAGGGCTGCAATGTTGGGAAAAGTCCCCAGTATAATGAAGATGTCACATTCTGAATTCAGCCACCATGTAGGAAAACAGGATGGAGGTCAGTATTTGGAAAGTTGATACTTTCTATTCCTTGAGCTCTAACCAGATCTCATATTTGCCTTGTATGTGTGACTTTTCTTTTGTTCACTTACTAATTTTTGACTTTTAGAGTTGAAAAGGGTTTTAAAGATCTTGTCTAATACAGGGATTTCTTCAGCTTTGCCAACAGTCATCTAGCTCTTGCTTAAATGCTTCCACTGGGAGGGAACACACAGAGTCCACTATCAAAAATCTTATAAAAGCCCTATTGCAATGCCATGAGAAGGGTTGTGTCACTTCTGTGGTGTGGTGGTTGGTGGTATACTTAACCCAAATTCATAACATTGGTCTGATCATTGAAAAAAAATTGAATAAACCCCAAATGAAGGACATTCTAAAAATACCTGGTCACTGGTTTTTAAAAATGTCAAAGTCATGAAAGACAAGGAAAGCCAAGAACCTATTACATTGGCAGAGAAATGATGACTAAATGCAATGTAATACAGTGGACTCAACACTGGAACAAAATAATTTATTAATGGAAAAACTGGGGAAACCAAAATGTTAATTTCTTAGTTTTGATAAATATACCCTGGTTCTATAAAATGTTTATGCTAGATATTACATTACATAAGATGTTGACATTATAGGAAGCTGGCTGAAGGGTGTATAGAAAGCCTCTGTGCTAGATTCGCAAAACTTCTCTAAGAGTAAAACCATTTTAGAACAAATTTAAGTAAAAAATATCCTACAAAGATATCATTTCCATTTTATGATGAAGCTGATTAATTAAGATATAAGAATGAAAGAATAAATTCTTAACTTGAGCCTGTTCTTTATTGTTTTCTATGCCTTAATCAACCTTTGTTGAAAGGTTCCATAAGAATAAGTACTCAGAGTCTTGTTTTGAGCTCAAACTCTGCCACTCACAAACCTAGACAAACTTCCTCAGCTATAAAAGGTCGTGAGGATTGGCACAGCTTTCATGCTCAATAACTGCTATCCACCTACTGAATACCTTCTAAAGGCACAAAAGTCAACTTAGCTAATACTCAAGCAATTTCTTTAACAGGAGTCCCCAAACCTTGCTGAGCAACAAAATTACTTGGAGAATTTTTGGAAAACATAAATTCCCAGGCCCAATTGCATTTTTATAAATCTCCCCAGGTGATTCAAACATGCAGCCAAATTTGGGAGCCACTGCTCTTTAGCATTAGAGGCTCACCGAGGGGGAGTTCTTTATACAGTGTTCCTTGAAAGTCAAGAA
This sequence comes from Neotragus moschatus, assembly GCA_006410615.1. Taxonomy (NCBI): domain Eukaryota; kingdom Metazoa; phylum Chordata; class Mammalia; order Artiodactyla; family Bovidae; genus Neotragus; species Neotragus moschatus. The sequence continues at coordinate 1,251,487 of SJYA01000944.1, forward strand.
TTTAAACCTAAGCTTCTGAATAAAGAACCAATAGATTCTTTATAAAAGGTAACATTATACATAGTTCTACCTTCCCTGAGGGAGCATTGGAAAAGGAGCATTTGTGTGTTATTTAAGGCTAGGTATTACTACAAGAACATAATCTCCTAGCTAGCCCTAAATGCAATTACATATTTATATGTTCTCACTGTAATCACTGGTTTTTCCAGTAGTCATGTATGGATGTGAGAGCTGGACCATAAAGAAGGCTGAGCACTGAAGAATTGATGCTTTCAAACTGTGGTGTTGGAGAAGACTCTTGAGAGTCCTTGGGATGCAAGGAGATCAAACCAGTCAATCCTAAAGGAAATCAATCCTGAATATTCATTGGAAGGACTGATGCTGAAGCTGAAACTCCAATACTTTGGCCACCTGATGCAAAGAACTGACTCATTGGAAATGACCCTGATCCTGGGAAAGATTGAAGGCGGGAGGAGAAGGGGACGACAGAGGATGAGATGGTTGGATGGCACTACCGACTCCATGGACATGAGTCTGAGAAAGCTCCTGGAGCATGGTGAAGAACAGGGAAACCTGGTGTGCTAGAGTCCATGGGGTCACAAAGAGTCAAACACTACTGAGCAGCTGAACAAAATGGTAATCACTTTGTATTTAATCCTCCTGCTTTCATTTGTCCCTTTACTAGAGCCAGGAACATGCCCTTTTTGTTTAGCTTGAGTCTGCTCGTTCAATTACTCAGCTGTCATTTTTCAGAAAATAGTCGTGACAAATTTGGGCCAGTGGGTATACCTGCCTAGGACACAGGAAAGTCACAAAACACTGAGCAAAGACAAAGAATAAAAAAGAGGACTTGAATAATTACATTTTCACCTAGGGTCAAGCCTATTGGTTATAGTTAAAATATACCCAAATATGTGTATGTGTTCGTGTGTGTGTGTATATATACACATACAAGTGTACACAGCTCCATTGTGTCTGACTCTGTGTGACCCTATGGACTATAGACCGCCAGGTTCCTCTGTCCATGGAATTTTTCAGGCAAGTATATTGGAGTGAGTTGCCATTTTATTCTCCAGGGGATCTTCCCAACCCAGAGATGGAACCTGCGTCTCCTGCATTGGCAGGGAGATTCTTTACCACTAAGCCACCTGGGAAGCCCCATGCCCATGTCTATATAAAACATAGATAAAGTCAAGCACATGGTTTTCTTTTGGAGTCCAGGGAAGGATAGATCAATAGCAAGATTGAAAAAAAAAATTAAGATAATCTACCAGGGGCAAGACAGAGCAGCATGGTGAATAAATAAGATTGAGGTTTGGAGATAAAACTGACTAGGGCAGGATTAAAGATAGAAGTGAAATACTGAACAAGAAAATAGCAGAGAGCAGGTGGGTGACCAAAAGAAGCTACCACATTTCAGCTACTGAGTCACAGGAACACAACTAAAGATCTAACTCACTTCTCTGGTACTGCCTTCTGCTTTGAGAATAAAGATGTTTGCAGAGAACTCACCCTGCCTTATTTCACAATGTATCTTGAAATTCCCATATTCATGCTGAATGCTATTTTAGAAGAGAATTTGACTTGATTTTATATTTGTCTTACAAAGGATGATTAAAAACATTAAGCCTCTGTGCATGCTTTGCAATCTTTGGCCTAATTTCTCTTCTTGCTGTGCCCCCCTATTTAGCTGTTCTAAAAACACAGCTTATTCAGAATCAATGGGCAATCTGCAAGTGGATTAGCTCCAGGGGTTGCATACAAGGATAAGGCCATGGCTTATTAATGAGCAAAGGTCAGGCTTGAGTTAGAGAATGGTTTCCCCACTGCTTAGCCCCCTGCCTTCTCTCATCACATCATAAAAGCTTCTAAAACTTAGACACTCCCATTAATTAACTTTTAAAGAAGATTTGGAGTTTATTTGTAGATGTGGGTTTTTTTTAATTGACTTGTACTCATTATAATTTAGAAAAGTGTGACCTTAAAAGGTCTTCCTAGCAACAATTTTACTTTTAGAAATCTATCCAAGAAATGGATCAGAAATGCTAAGACCTATGGAAAAATAACTTCATCATAGCATTATTTATAATATCAAAGATCTGCAAACAATCTAAATGGCTCAATAAAGGAAATAATTACATACAATAAGATATAGGCATAAAATGATGTCTTGTGACTAAATTATAATTAACAAGAAATTAACACGGGAAATCCTTATGGTAATAAGGCTGTGGAAAAAGGAAAATGTTACATTGTTTCTAAAGAATGATCTAAATTAAATAAAAATGAGCATGTATATGAAGCAGCAGAGAGTGATAGTTAAATATTCAGACTCTGGGCTTAAACTGTTTGAATTTGTATTCAGACACCCCACCACTTTATTCTATGGAGGCTATTGCTTTATATACATTCTATGTGTTTTCATTTTCTTCATTTGATCCTCACAAAGATATTATGGGGTGGGTAGATTAGTCTTCAGATTACAGGGGACTGAAATACAGAGAGGTTAAGAAGCTTGCCTAAGAGTACCCAGAGTGGAAGATCCCCTGGAGACAGGAAAGGCACTCCACTCCAGTATTCTTGCCTGAGAAATCCCATGGACAGAGGAGCCTGATGGGCTATAGTCCATAAGATCATAGAGCCTGACATGACTGAGCATCTGAGCACACGCACACACACACACAGGTCCTTTATATAAATTTCCTTATTTAATAGACTCAATAAATAAACTATAAATTTACTGGTGCCCAATCCTCAATAAATGTTCAGTTCAGTTCAGTTCAGTTCAGTCACTCAGTCGTGTCCGACGCTTTGCGACCACATGAATTGCAGCACGCCAGGCCCCCCTGTCCATCACCAGCTCCTGGAGTTCACTCAGACTCAATGTCCATCAAGTCAGTGATGCCATCCAGCCATCTCATCCTCTGTCATCCCCTTCTCCTCCTGCCTGCCCCCAATCCCTCCCAGCATCAGAGTCTTTTCCAATGAGTCAACTCTTCGCATGAGGTGGCCAAAGTACTGGAGCTTCAGCTTTAGCATCATTCCTTCCAAAGAAATCCCAGGGCTGATCTCCTTCAGAATGGACTGGTTGGATCTCCTTGCAGTCCAAGGGACTCTCAAGAGTCTTCTCCAACACCACAGTTCAAAAGCATCAATTCTTCGGTGCTCAGCTTTCTTCACAGTCCAACTCTCACATCCATACATGACTACTGGAAAAACCATAGCCTTGACTAGACGGACCTTTGTTGGCAAAGTAATGTCTTGCTTTTGAATATGCTATCTAGGTTAGTCATAACTTTCTTCCAAGGAGTGTCTTTTAATTTCATGGCTGCAATCACCATCTGCAGTGATTCTGGAGCCCCCCAAAATAAAGTCTGACACTGTTTCCACTGTTTCCCCATCTATTTCCCATGAAGTGATGGGACCAGATGCCATGATCTTCGTTTTCTGAATGTTGAGCTTTAAGCCAACTTTTTCACTCTCCTCTTTCACTTTCCTCAAGAGGCTCTTTAGTTCCTCTTCCTTATTGTTATAATTATTTTTACTTTTAATATTATCATTATTTATTATTATTAATAATTTTTTTTAATCTGGGAGAAAGGAAAACCCAAATTTTTATAGTGGTTATCTCTATCTACACTGTAGGTTTAATAAGAGGCCGTTTCTATTTATATTTTTCTGTTTTTCATAAATTTTGGAAGAGATGCATGCAAGTCTTTTAAAATTAAAAAAAAAAATGAAATCACCTGACGTTAGATATGAAAAAAAAATCACTATGACAATTTTCAAACCTTGAAATACCAAAGTGTATGTATTATAGTGATTCCCACTGCAAATAAGGAACACATATCACACTCTGAGCTTCTAGCACACTAGTGTTATTTTCAAGTTACTGACTGCAGTTTCTTAGAATAAGAAGGGTTTCCCCAACTGCCAAGCTATAATTTAAACCTCTTTCTGCCCACATAATTGTTAAAGTGAGACCAACCCACTCCTAATTGATGCACTGTATTTATGTCTTGTCTTTGAAGGAATACTCTTAAATATAACATAGTCACCAATGGGGACTGGTTTGTTTTGTTTAGTGGTACTCTGGCTCTACTGTCAAAAAATATCATTCGAATTAAAGACAAAAATCCATGGAAGAAAAAAGAACTTCCAATTCTGAAATAAAATGGCATTAACCCAAACTAAATAAGTAGGATCCCTGCCACAGAAAGGAGCTGAAAAACTACCATGGAGTTTAGATACCAATGACACATCTTAATTTGTTTTACATGCTGTCCCCCTCAAGAGTGTAAATAAGATTTGATAAGACCTATAAGCTTTCTAAATCTCTGATTTACTTGTCCCTTCAGTCCAACCACCCAAAGCTTTCTGAAGAGCTCAGATTTCCACTCTGGGAATCCCATGTCATGTTTAATTCAACTGACATACACAGAACCGCCTTTTCTCAGAAAAGCTCAAAGGCTCAATTTCAAAAGAAATTTTTCATATGTTTTATATTTAAATCTATAAAACTACAACCAACCAAATGCAGGGGCAAATAACACATCAATTCTACGACAGGTTTGTTTGTTACCATTTTTTTTTTTTTATTTTACTCACGTACTACTCAAGACATGGTACACTGTACCATGCAAATGTGAAAGCTGAAAAAGTCCCTCAAACCAATTCTCTTGACAAAGGGGATAATTACAAAATAAACCAATTATAGCTGGTTTATAAGACCACAGTTGAGACCAAAGAAAACACTGTTTTATTTATTTGGCAACCTGATTCTGTCACATATACAGGTAGCAAAGCTTTCAAACAGATCTGTATTGCTCAACTGCAGAATAAGAGCATGAGNGAAAAAGTCCCTCAAACCAATTCTCTTGACAAAGGGGATAATTACAAAATAAACCAATTATAGCTGGTTTATAAGACCACAGTTGAGACCAAAGAAAACACTGTTTTATTTATTTGGCAACCTGATTCTGTCACATATACAGGTAGCAAAGCTTTCAAACAGATCCGTATTGCTCAACTGCAGAATAAGAGCATGAGCCTACTGCTTGAGGACAAATGCAATAAAGTACAGATATACTGTTAAAAAAAAAAGAAGTGAAAGAAAGAAAAGGCAGCCCTATGTTTAATAACATGTGCGTGCGTGCCAAGTCACTTCAGTCGTGTCCAATTCTTTGCGACCCTATAGGCCGAAGCCCCCCAGGTTNTGCTGTGATTCATGGGGTCGCAAAGAGTCGGACACGACTGAGCAACTGAACTGAACTGAACTGAAGAATGGTGAGAGCTTGACAAATACTTAACATCTTCATCCGTGGAACTGCAAGTGCCTCTTACTTCCACTCCACCATACAAAGCAAATAAACAGAAAGAGGGCATTTCTGATCCTCATGAGGGTACAAGAGGATGAGTAGTACTTGGGAGAAAGAATTAAGAAGAACTGCAATTAGAAGACCTAACTAGACATTTCTCCAAAGAAGACATATAGATAGCCAAGACATATACATGAAAAGATGCTCAAATCACTAATTATTCAGTTCAGTTCAGTTAAGTTGCTCAGTTGTGTCCGACTCTTTGTGACTCCATGAATCGCAACATGCCAGGCCTCCCTGTCCATCACCATCTCCCAGAGTTCACTCAGACTCACGGCCATCGAGTCAGTGATGTCATTCAGCCATTTCATCCTCTGTCGTCCCCTTCTCCTCCTGCCCCCAATCCTTCCCAGCATCAGAGTCTTTTCCAATGGGTCAACTCTTTGCATGAGGTGGCCAAAGTACTGGAGTTTCAGGTTCAGCATCATTCCTTCCAAAGATGCAAATCAAAACTACAATGAGGTATCACCTCACACCACTCAGAATGGCTATCATCAGAAACCCTGGAGAGCATACGGAGAAAAGTGAACCCTCCTGGTTGGCAGGAATGTAAATTTGTACTGCCACCATGGAGAAGAGTATGGAGGGTCCTTAAAAAAAAATAGAGCTACCATATGATCCAGCAATCCTACCTCTGAGCATATATCCAGAGAAAACTGCAATGCTGATTACAATATCCAAGACATGGAAGCAACCTAAATGTCCATCAACACATGAATGGATAAATAAGATGTGGTATGTATATATAATGGAACATTACTCAGCCGTTAAAAAGAATGAAATAATGCCATTTGCACAACATGGATGGACCTGGACATTATCATACTAAGTGAAGTAAGACAGAAAAAAACAAACATCATATGATATCACTTACATGCAGAATCTACCAAAAGTGATACAAATGAACTTATTTACAAAACAGAAACAGACTCACAGACTTAGAGAATGAATTTATGGTTAGCAGGGGAATAGCAGGGGACAGGGAAAAATTGGGTGTTTGGGTTGACGTAAATCCACTGCTATATTTAAAATAGATAACAAGGACCTACTATATAACACAGGGAACTCTGCTCAATATTCTATAATAACCCAAATGGGAAAATACTTTGAAAAATAATAGATTGAAGTATATGTATAATTGAATCACTTTGCTGTACACTTGAAACTAATACAACATTGTCAATCAACGACATTCCAATATAAAATTGTATAAAAATTAAATTTAAAAAAACTACAATTATTTAGCCTGCAGAGAAAAAAAGCTAAGGAATATTTCTGGCAATCATTTCTGTTTTTCCTAGAAGCAGCAGAAAAGCTCAAATGGCAGCAAAAGAACAGGAGGAATTCATTTAACTGGGCTCTAAAGAGGAATGCTCAGACTGAAAAAGTTGTTCAAGTCTGAAATCACTGCTGTGGGAATGGAGGAGGCTGCCTGCTGCGGACATGGTTGTGCCCGGGGCAAGCAGATAAGCAAGGTGCCCTTGAAAGCTTCTTCATGCTCTATGTCAGTATTTCCCTGGAAATCTTTTTGTATGTGTGTTTAAACATAATAGAAATGTGTAAAGCTCTGGGCTAAAAACTTGAGATTTTAGCAGGAAAGTATTCATCCAGCTTTCAGTGAAACAGGAGTACATGTCACGTTGAAACAAACCCCATATAGCCAAAAATCCTTCTCATTCTCTATCTGAAAATACTTAGGCAGAATGATATTGTGAATTCTGTCATTTGATAGTGATCCTGAGATTTAGGAACAGAAGGAAAATTTTCAATGCAAGGGACCTGATTGTGAGATTATTCACAACAAAGTGACCTTAACAATTTGATAATCAGGCTGCATAAATATCCAACGTGTAAGAGAATGAAACAATAAATAAAAGCAAGTGAGTGAAGTCGCTCAGTAGTGTCCTACTCTTTGCGACCCGTGGACTATAGCCTGCCAAGCTCCTCTGTCCACAGGATTCTCCAGGCAAGAATACTGGAGTGGGTTGCCATTTCCTTCTCCAGGGGATCTTCTCGACCCAGGGATCGAACCCAGGTCTCCCACATTGCAGGCAGATGCTTTAACCTCTTCACCACCAGGGAAGCCCAAAGAACCTCATTTATGAGCCCTCTCCAGGTTTGGAAATGCAAATTAATTCTTAGAAGAGTATGTAGGCCAATTGTTCATCTAAGAAGTGGGAGAAAAATAAATACTCTGCAGAAAAGTTCCTGGGAGAAGGGAGTATTTTTAGCAAATATGCCTAATCATTCTTTTTGACCTCATGGCATAAATCATAACAAATTGAGTTAGTAACTTTGAGATGGCATAAAATTCTGCTTAAGAAATCTCAGGATCTGTATAGTATGCTGTTTTAACGCACAAATTAAATCTCTGATACAAAAATTATAAAATTTTTTTTTCCATCTTAGCACTCATTCTTTTCCAGTTACTTTAGGACAAATACTCGAGGGTCTATTTAATTTCAACATTCCATCAGTCAATAATCCCAGCAGGAGAATGTTTCTGTGGTTAACTCACTTTATCTCCTTGAATAATGGAAAGAAAACAGCAATTTGAGAGTTAAGTAATAGGAACTAGACTCTATCAGGGACGTTATAGTGTAGCACGTATCATTCTTTACCCTGTTTTACAGGTAAAGAAAATGAAGTATAGAGTTGTTCAGTCAACCAAGATTACAGGGTTTCTGACCTCAGTGTCAGACTGCAGACCACCTTATGTCCTTGGTAACAAATTCCCAAGCATTTGGATTTCTGCACTTCTGACAGGGTGGGTTATTACCTATGTGTTGAGATTCTCAGGGGAATCTTATTGCTATCAGCTAGAGAAAAACATGGAACATGTTTGGAAGAAGAGAAGATATCCTGAGGTCCTTAAATGAGTGGAGAAACTTAAAGAGCAGAAAGGTCTGAGCTGGGGAAGGACACTCACCACTGAAGAAAATCTGAGGGTCACAGCTGCCCTGAGCCTTCACCCATCCCCCACCCCAATTCTAGGGCTCCCAGCTCCCAGTAGATCTAGCATCCACTGAGGTGATCTCCAGGGAACCCTAGCTTCATCCACCACAGGCAGTTTCCTCAGAGCATATATTATTCCTGGAGGGTGACTTGAGAAATAAGTAAAATCAAAGCTAGCATATGCTTAATTTATAGTTGAGTGAACATGCAGATAACACTGTTTGTTTTCAATTCAAGCAACATCACACAGTTGGCCAACTGAGAGAAACAGATGGGTGGCTCTCTTCATTTTTCTAAATATTTTCGAGAGTTCAGACATGTTCCTTGGAGGGGTTATGCAAAGTAAGATTTTATTCTCCTGTTCTTTAAGCGAAGCATGGCATTTTTTGTGAGAAAAGGGGGTTATCTATGTCTTCTAAAATGCCTTAATGAATGGGAAAAGATACGGTATAGGTTACAGAGTGCAGCAACATTTGCTTCTTGGCATCATTATCTGGGGATTTTTGTGCTTTTCTTCTTCCTCTGCCTTATCTCTTTTCCCTTTTCACAGTTCACACTTATACAAACTGTGTTATTCATTGTAATGATAAAGCAAGTACTGAGTGTTTAGCTTTCATTCTTGTCCTTGGATGTTAAAACTGACAGCTTAGCACCTCTATTACTTTTTATCGGTGAGTCATTGCCCTTGCCAGCACTCAAGATAAGAAAGTCTCACACTTGCCAGAGGGAGAGAAAAAAAACAACAGGAAAACTGAAAAGAGCACTGGGGCTGAGTTGTACTAACCACAGAATGGACGGTAGGAGGCTGTTTTGAAAATGGATGGGCCTTGCCATTCTCCAGGACAAAGTTATAAATGAGAAACTGTCTGGTGTGATTTAGGTCATTTTCAATGGAGAGTCAATTTTCAACTGCCCAGTTAACCAGTATAAACCTCTAAGGAGTAGAGAAATTCAACACTTGAGTGTTTTAATCCAAATGTTAAAAGACCTACATTCAAAATGAATCTGATCACCTCACACCAAATCCTTATTTATGAAAGATTAGACACAGGAGCTGAGAATTGCCATTTGATACTACATTACTCTGTGTGTGTGTGTGTGTGTACAGAATAACACCACCATGAGAGGGTCAGAGAATTCAGTGACACATAAAGGGTGTTTGGGGGATCATTGTTATTCACTGATAAATTTTGGGGAAATTATACAAAATCATTGTTATTCACTGATACATTTTGGGAAATTATACAAAATTTTATGTTTCTTTTTTCCCTCCAATACAGATCATTTTTCTTGGCGCTGTGCCTTCATCCCTATTGTTCAGATATCAATACTAAAGGAAGCTACACAGGGCTGTGAGAGACCTCAAAAACAATCTGTTCTCATCTGCTCAGGGAGACAAGCCATGGAGGTTCTGCCTTGTACTTTGTGAAGGGTTTGGGAAGTTGGTGAAAACATTACATTGATTTAAAGTTCCCACATAGAACTAGTTCCTCTTTCTATTGACTGCATGGCTCAGGATATACTGGGATGGTGTTACTGCTCAGTCGCTAAGTTGTATCTGATTCTTTTGTGATCCCATGGACTCTGTTCCGTGCGATTCCTCGGTGGTTTCTCTGTCCATGGGATTTCCCAGGTGAGAATACTGGAGCAGGTTGCCATTTCCTTCTCTAGGGAACTTTTCTGACCATACGATCAAATACAGGTCTCCTACACTGCAGGCAGCTTCTTTACCACTGAGCCACCTGGGAAGCCCATTGAGATGGAGAATAGCCATATTTAATGTGAAACACATCCTTTCCATATCATCATAGTCCACTTTCTCAAAAACCACGTGAAGTTCTGAATAAGCACAAAACACACCCATAAAACACCCCCTGCTAATTGATTCCCAAGTTAAAATTTAAAGTGGAACAAGAACTTAAAGATGCTTGCAAAGCAATCTGTGTGAAGAAATCTAGGTTTCTAATTTCTCCCCAGTTTTTACAATTGTCTCATGCAAATCTAATCTGATAGCACTGGGTATTAGTTATTATCTGTAAAGAATCTTTCCCAAGCTTCAAAAATTCATTATCATAGAAATGAAGTTACTTTCTGGTTGCACTTGTATGTGGTTGATGCAATATTTAATTTAATTGAGTAATTATAGATATGAACAAGTCTGAAACTACAATGAGTAGGAGAAAACATGCAAACAGAGTACTGGGGAGGGGCTGGTAGCCACTGGATTTCCGCTTGTCTTGGGCATTAGCCCATAAATCTTAGAGGAGGGCAGAGAATGACAGCTAATGCAATAAACTGATGAATGGAAGTCAGCTAATCAGAGAGTGTTTATTGTATTCCCAACTTACAGATGAAGAAACCGAGGTACTGAAAATTTAAGTAACTTAATCAACAGCACATACTTGGTAAACCCCTAAAGGATATACAGGAAGCATGGTTATGTGGAAATAATTCTAAGCATTAGTTAGGAAGTACTAGAGTAGAAATGGCCAGTTACATTCCAGTGAATACCAGATGTTCTGGAAATGCATTAGAGGGACAGCCAAAAAAGGACTCATGGAAACCATCTCCAAAAGAAGGATGCTAAAGTTGAAGGGCCAACCAATCAGACAGAACAGGGGTACAGAGTGATCTGGACAGAGGGACCAGTAAGTGAAGGAAGGCCAAAGGCAAAGAGCACAGCACAGGAAGAAAACTGCAAATAGGTCCTAGAGTAAGAGAGAGATGGGCAAATTAAATGAGTTAAAGAGGCAAGCAGAGACCAAGCACACACGAATACTCCATAAGTCTCTCTAGGGAATTTAAACTTTACTTTGAGGACAATGGGAGCCCGAGAAAGGAACCAGGAAGTGGAATTACAGGAGCAGATTGGAGCTTTTGTGATATCACTCGACTGCACTGTGGAGAAAGGACTGGAATGCCAGATGGGAAAGAGTCTGTGGCAGTCAACCAAGCAAGAGCTGATGAGGGGCTGAGTTTGCATAACGTCTATGGAGATAGGAGATGTATTTAGCTGCTAGTTTCATTAGGACTTGCTAATTGATTGATTGCAGGGGTGGTGGTGAGAATGAGGAAATCTAAAGGGCAGTTGTCATCTGAATGGAGGCAGATATCCTTCCTTGAGATAGTAAATTCAGGAGGAAAAGGAATAAGCTTCAAGGGTGGTGAAACTCAACTCTAGAAATGTTGTTATATTTGAATATACAATTTGAGACACCTTATGAGTGGTTGAATATATGGGTCTGGAGTTTAGGAGAAAGATCTGGGCTACAAATATGGATGTGGTTAATATCAGCATGTGGATGTAAATGAAATTCCACAAAAGAAGATGAAATAATATCAGGAGAGTAGAGAATGCAGAAGGAAGACAAGCCAACCCACCCGCAAGAGGTAGCTATCTGTCACAGGCGTGACACATCAATGAACAAGCCACCATGCTGGTGGCACCATGCCTACACTTAATGGCATGTGTATAATGGCATCTTTCTTCTTTTCAAAAACTCCAATTCAATTCACTAAGCCTGATTTTCCATATATAAAATAGTCAAGAGCGACTGAGCTGGAAAATCTATACCAGCCTTGACCACGCCCAAGTAGGCAAAATAATCACTCAAAACTGAAGTGCCTTCATTATAAATATTTTCTAATTGAACTCATCAAAAAAGGGGAAAAAAAGTGGTGGGGTGAATGTCAATGGTAGCTGGAAAGAAGAGAATGGTATGTCACATCTAAAGTGATGGCTTTCAACTTCCAAGTTGAATCTTTCCCCACCCTCATGAATCTGAGTGTTCATTCAGGTTCATTCAGGCTACAGTGGAAATCAATGAGTGTGAGTTGCAGTTAAACTCACCTCTCCCAGCGGCTTCCACTCCTCAGTAATTAGCAGTTTAAGCAGCCCCGAGGGATGCTTTGGCAGATGACACTCAAGAAACAGTGTGTGGAGGTGAACGTTTTTTTTTTTTTCTCCATTCTTTAGCTTTTGATTGTATCAAACAGCAGGTGGGATATTATTTCCCTGATGAGGGATCAGTCTGATGCCGGCCTCCCTGCACTGAAAATGTGGAGTCAACCACTGCTTTGCCAGGGAAGTCCACATGGTGAACTCACTGCTGATTTGGTGGTACTTTATTATTTTTTGACCATGGCCACACAGTTTGCAGGAATTTAGTTCCCTGACTTGGGATCAAACCTGTGACCCCTGCAGTGGAAGCCCATGCTGTCATAACCACTGGACTGCCAGGGAATTCCTGAAAGTTTAAAGGAAGTTTTCAGTTTTTGCTACAAAGAAGTTAGTTACTTTCCATGGGTGTATCTCCTCACCCAGAGGAGGAGGGCATTCCCATTTGGTCTCTGAGGTCTCCATCATTTCCTGTGGCCGCAGTCACCTGCAAGGGTAAGTCAAAGTACAGGCTTCAGTGCTAAGTCCCGTAGGCCTGAATCGTGCCCCAGCAGAGGGAACAGGCAAGTACTACTTCTAGCCTGGGAGCATTCTCGTCATAATTTGTCATCACTCAAGGCACAGGTGAACCATGGTGCATTTATTAATTTTTCCCCCAAGGTCCCTTGTTTTCATTTGGGTTTAAAACTTTATGGTGACTACTTTTATTTATTTTTTTACTTATTGCATGCAATCTATGATTGCCATTGCAGTATACGAGAAGGTCATTTCCCACACTTTCCGCCCAGCTCTATCCAATGCATTAAGGCTGGCTATTTGTATGTAACTCAGTATACCGTTTCTAATACCATGACTTTTACATTGTATAATTCGTTCTACTATCGGAGCTGACATATGGGAAAAAATCCAACCAGTGTTTAAGATAAAAAAGACAACAGTACTTTTATTTAAACCATTGTTTCCTGTGTGAATGGTAAGATAATTTATACTTCTTTTTAAAATTTGGAATGCCAGGTCTCCTAATAATAGAACTTAACTTTGCTCCCCTGAAGTGCCCCGAAATACCTACTACTCCAAAAGGTGGCCTAAAATGTGCTCACTTGTTTGCTCACTCCTTTTTTCTTTTCAACTCCATTTTTGATATATGTTTCCCAGGACATAGTGGAGACTTGTAGCCCGAGAGGCTGGAAAATATAACTCCGAATTTCCTACAATCTCAGCTCCACTTTCTCCCGCGCTCCTGCCGGGGGCGGGAACCTTGTTATTGTCACGTGGCCGCGAGGGCTACAGGCGGGGCTGGCCAATGGGCGCGCGTGGGTCTGGGCAGCACCGCCCCTCGGCTCCGGCGCACGGGGACTTGGCGCTCCGCGGCAAGGAGGAGGCGAAAAAGTTTCTTTTGCGGGCAAGAAGGGCCTCGGTGCGCGGACGCTGCTCCCACTGCAACTCTGCCACAGCTGGCCGTTGTTTTCCGTTTCCCTGTCGTTGCCCCGGGGCACGAAAGAGCTCTGCTGTCTGGACTGAGAAAAAAAGGGGCTTACCTGCGAGCGCGAGAGGGGCGCGCGCGCACGCGGCCCCGAGCGCCGGCGTCCACTCCCGGCTGGAAGTTGGTGCCGGACCCCGAGTGCCCACCGCCTGCGGAGACCGGGGCCGAGCGGGAAGCTGCGGGACCACGATGGGCGCGCCAAGGCTCCGCGCGCTGGCGGCAGCGCTGGGGCTGCTGCTGTGCGAGGTGCTGGGGCGCGCGGGCCCGGCCGAGGGCGGCGGCCTGGAGGCGCTGGGGCCGCCTTCTGGGGTCGGCGCTGAGCACCAGTGTCCGGCTCCGTGCCGCTGCCTCGGGGACCTCCTGGACTGCAGTCGCCAGCGGCTGGCGCACCTTCCCGAGCCGCTTCCGTCCTGGATCGCTCGGCTGTAAGTATTCTTCCAACGGGCGGAGGGGGAACCGCTTGAGTTTCGGGACTGCAGGCTAGGGGCCAGGATGCTAGGCGCGCAGCAGCTTTTTCCGGGGCACCTCCTCTTGGCCCAGGCCTCGAGCGGCGCCCCGCGGGGATGGAAAAGGAGCTGACCGGGCCTCAGTCCCTCTCCATCCCCCGGCGCTTGGCGGACCGCGCAGGTGGGCCCTGGCCTGCCCCACCCGGCCGCACTTGGGCCACGGGATGGAGCCGCTGGCAACTCCCGGGGGCAGAATCTGCGTCCTGCGCGGAGCTCGTCTAGGGGGCTTAGGTGCACGCCTTGCCAGTCCGGGGCGGGAGAGCTGACGCCCTTCGGCCGCCCTGAGTTCTCTGTTCTCACTTTACGAGTATGATCCCGCGGCTCAACTATAGTTTCTAACAGGTTAAAGTCACCTTTGCGTTCCCAACACTATAGTAATCGAGCGCGCTCTTCCGTTTGGGAAGCCCTTTCAACAGTTATGTCCCTTAACCAAGCAATGGTAGACATCATTTTGTTGTTCTTTACCCTCGCTTAATTTCGCGTTAGTAAATTCCATAGATTCCCCTCTTCGACCAAACTGTAGCACATCCCCATTCCGGTAAGAAGTTGGCAAGACTGAGCAGTAGATATTGAAGGGAAGAAACTAGAGTTTTTTCAGAACCGAAGGCGTGATTTCTGTGGCTTCTCAGCGCGACCAGGCGGTTTAGGAGAGAGCGCTGGGTGCTGTTATGCAAGTTTTTGGATGCTAGGTATGAAGTCTGAAAAACCTGAAATCACTGCCAACTGCGTGAAAGAACAAGGAAGAAAATGTCGTTTAGTTGGAAAGGCTAATTTTTTCCAAATGTCGTCTCCTTGTTCTCTCCGAGCCCTCATTTTGTTAAAATTGGAGGACTGGTGCAAAATGTTAACAGTCAAAACTTATATTTCTTTTTTAAGTAGCTATCCTGTTGAAAAAAGCAAAAGTGCAGTCCATCGTTAACACTCAGATTTGGGCCTAACAGAGTAGTAGTGGAGATTTGAAACTCGAAACTTATAATCAATTATCCTAACATTCCAAATAGTAGTGGTAAAAAGTTTGGACAGGTTGTTTAAAAAACTGTGCTTTTAAATCTCTCTGCTCACCAAAGCCTTTTTTTGTGGAATATAGAATTGTCAACTATAGGAAAGCATATGCTTTGTGTTGATGTGCCTTAATTTTTAAAAAAGTTAAAGAGAGTTTTAGATTGATATGTAATCTCTTATCATGGGATGTCTTGTTTAGTAGTTTTTATTACAATTGAAGAAGGAGATAAGGACTTTAACCTAAAACAGGGAGACTTTCAATTAGTTGTGGCTAATTCTGTTCAATTGCCTCTTGTGGAGGTCATGCTGCCTTATTCATGAGATGTGAATGGCTCTATTGACAACATGTGGAACTGAACATTTGAATGACTGGAGGTGAACACTTACACATAATAGAGGGTTGAGAAAGAATGAACATAGTGCTTCCTGGGGTGTGTTTAGAATGGCTCAGATCTTTCACGTGCTCTAACTTTCAGTAGTTTCTCCGAGTTAAGTGGCCTGTCGGATCATGCCGGTGTGCAATATACTTTTGTGTGAATGTCTTTTTTAAAAATAGGACGTCTTAAAAAAAACTGTAGTGCTCTTGATTAGAAGCTGAGTTAAACCAAAAGGGGTTTGATACCTATTTAAATGTTGTCTTAAAAGTAGTTGACCTAATTAGGATTTTGTTTTCCAGATAATTTGGTGGCACACTAAAAACAAATTACAGTTTATTTGGTTAGCACAATCTTTAATTACATTTCCGCCAGCAGTAAATTGTCTCAATACAAGTCCACATTCCTTAAATGTATGTGAAAATAAGTTCCACTTGTGCAAATAAGCGCTAGGTCTGTTGTCAGAAGCCCCACCCTGATCATTCAATGGACAGCTCTGTCATTCTTGTACATGTGTGACTTTTAACCAACTTTGTAGTTGTCACCAAACCATGTGGTCCAGGTTCTTTATTGTAAATGTTTCTTTTGTTTGTGCCTAAAGCTCTAGAGGTCTCCTCTCTCCACCTTTGAAATGAGCAGAAAAATGCATAGAATTGAGCTTTAATTTCTCTGTTATTTGGTATTTGGAACAGGAGGCATAAGATAGCTGCTGCTTAAATTTTACTTAATTAGAAAAGCTTTTCAGTAGACTGGCCCCAAGTTTAGAAATACGTAGCAAGTGCATGTTGTTCTTCCCCACATCTTAACTTCCTTTTCCTCAAGTAATTAAGAAAGTAAAAGTTTGCCTTAGGAATATTTCATGAGAGCATTCTTCAGAAAAAGTTTGGTGCATAGCTTTTATTTCATTTGTTCAATTGGCAAGTTAAAAATTTAATCACTTTAATACACAGTGTGTATGTATTTTTTCCACTTTATTCAGTTGTGATTTAGGGCCATAAGAATCCCATGGGTGAAAAGTTGAATTGTTTGAGCTGTAAAATAATAATATCACAGTTCTCTTTTTTTTTTTTTAAAAAAAAAAAAGGAAATTCTGATACTTTAATGAAAGTGGCTCTTAAAACGGTCACTATTTGAAGCGTCCCTTACAACTGTCTTTAAAGGCAGACTTGAGTTTACATCTAGACTGTGTGCTTGCAAGGAGTTCTGAACCCAAAGAGGAGGGCAAGTTAGAATATGTTTACTTAGGCAAGGGAGGGAAAAGTTGCCCAGTTGTCAATAAGAGCTTCAAGTAGTTTTAAAACCTCACTGGAATTTCAGAATTATTTGTCTTATCACAATAGAAAGGTTTGGGTTAGCTGAGCTCAGGCCAAAAAAAAAAAGTCTGGAAGGTACTTTCTGCTGGTGTGACTTCTTTAGTGTCTGCCTGTTATAAATCCTCTGGTCCGTACCAGAACTGGGGCTGGGGTTGGGGGGTAATAGTCCTTCTGGTTTTCACAGCTGTTTTTCTGTATCTTCCAGACGAAAACTTGAACATAGCAAGCTGATTTATGAGTCACTTTGGATCAGTGTCTTTAAAACAGCTACAGCCCTGGCTCTTTGTTTTTCAGCTTTCCAGATTTCTGCTGAATTAGCAGCTCTACAGGCCCCAGTGGGATTGATTAAGAAGCTGTGCCGGATTTGCATTTTAAAATTTGACTTGGAAGTCAGATTTCCAAATGCTAAAAGGAAGAAAATGAGAGCTGGGACCAAGTGTTGTAAATGAATTATTTTCATATATATTTACTCTCTTGCTAATACGCAAGAAGAGAGACTTCTCTCTCCTGTGTAGAGTTTGGTTTTCAAGTGTTTGGGCAGCTGAGTTTTGGGTAAATAGTTAACACCTCTCTGCCTCACCACCTTTCCCATTTATTAACCTTATTACAAAAAGTTTTTTTAGAAAAGATTTCCTGGGGAGGATGTTCATTTACTGGAACTCTAAAAACAAAGAATCTGCCTGTTTTACTGACTGTAATGGGATTTCAGAAAACATTGACATTGTATAAGTTGAATCTGTTTTTAGTGGTATTTTTAGTGATCTAGCCATAAAAAACAATACAAAAATGTGACATCCTTGGATCATTTCTGAAACATAAACTGTATGAAACCTAAATTTAAGTGCATTAAAACTTTCAAGGCTTCAAGTATTTAGCAATAAGAGTCACTTTTTCTCTCCCACATATACTGTGGTTTTAATAGTATGCATAACTCAGGAATGGAAGTGTGTTGCAGTCACTGAACTGTTTCAGGCTGCCTGCTCCTGCTTATGGGTCAGAAATGAGGGGTCCTCAGCAATTGCCCTGTTCTCTGAAGACAGTCTCTCATTTTAAAGGTCTTTTGTTGGAGATATCATCCCACTACTGGTGAGGAGGAGGAAAAAAGTTGAAGCACTCCATCTTTTTTAACTTTTATTTTTCTCACAGCGTGGCCCTGAGAAAAATGAAAGAAGGGAATTTTTGTTTTTTTCTCATTAGAAAGGAAGTCACCTGTGTGAGCTGGAAATGCCAGATGGGTGCCCCCTTTTCTCTGAACAATAGGGACGCAGCTCCATAGGCTGAGTGCAGCGATCTTTAGTTAAGCGAGTCCAAATGCACCTTTCTGTTGATTCAGGCTACCTCCCAGGTGAAGGCCTCTTTTCCTTGGTTGTTTTTTTAAAGCCCGTGGGAAATCTGTGACTGTCTGTGGTGCTAAAAGCACACAGGTTTTTGTCTGAATCCGAATGAGAGTCATTGGACTCACGGTTTCCTTGATGANCACACACACACACACACACACACACACACAGAAGTTGGGTTGTTTCCTACCCTCTCAACACACACTCACACCCCAGTACTTTACATAATTTGGTGCTTCAATCCAGGGAAACATATGTATGAAAAGCAATTTTTACTTTCTTTGACTGTAATAAGGACTTTGATACTTAGTTTTACGATAATAAGAAGGTTTCTTTAGACATTTTAGTTTCAGCAACCTGCCTAATTAGCCACTTTTCATAAGCTATGACTTCATCATATCAAGTTGGAAGTGAGGAGATGGCAGGGGGTGGGGAGGGTGAGGCAAAACAACCAGTTCACAAAGATCTGTTCACCCTGGGCCAAAAACCATCTGCTAAAACATTTGCAGGCTTGGAGCATTTGAATCTGCCAGCCTCCTCAACCAATTTTGTCCTCAGAGTTTGTATTTTGGATTTTGCTCTCTAGTTTATGGACAGGATAGACCAATTATTATGTTGTAGCTGGTGTTGAGAGAGAGTTCATAAATCCACTCTGTCTTGCACATCATTAAGCACTGTTAGTGATTTTTGGAAACTACTTACAATTTTATTTTTTATTTTCTTTTCCCCCACAGGGACTTAAGTCACAACAGATTGTCTTTCATCAAGGCAAGTTCCTTGAGCCACCTTCACAGCCTTCGAGAAGTGTAAGTTCAGCTCTTTCCTGTTTGAGGTTTGAATCAGATATATTACCCATCACAGTATTTGATTGTAAAGAGCATTTTGGTTACAATAATTATTGGGTTGACCAAAAAGTTCATTCAGGCTTTTCCATACCATCTCTTGGAAAAACTAGAGTGAACTTTTTGGCCAACCCAATATTTAAAACCTTTAACTTGGGAGNATATTACCCATCACAGTATTTGATTGTAAAGAGCATTTTGGTTACAATAATTATTGGGTTGACCAAAAAGTTCATTCAGGCTTTTCCATACCATCTCTTGGAAAAACTAGAGTGAACTTTTTGGCCAACCCAATATTTAAAACCTTTAACTTGGGAGAGGGATCTTTAAATGAATTTATAACGTTTTAACCTTTACGGAATACAGATTGTATAATCAGTTTCTCTCTCTCTCTCTCTCTCTCTCTTTGGCATTTATAGGAAACTGAACAACAATGAATTGGAGACCATTCCAAATTTAGGACCAGTTACAGCAAATATTACACTTCTCTCCTTGTAAGTAGATGTTAGGATTTTACACCTATGTTTGCATGGACCGTGGGGAGCAGTTTCATATGGGCTAGACTACAGATCTTACAAGCACAATATATTTCCTTTAAACTGGTTAACTTGTTTACCTAGCCCCTCTCTCTCTTTCTCTCCTAAATTTTGAGTATCATTGTAGCAAGGATGCTTTATACATTGCCATCCTTCGCTGCTATGACCTCCAGGATTCAGAGAAGCCACCTCCACACGACAGACACGTGTATTTGATTATGGTAGTCTAGGACTTAAACTCTGGTATCACTCAATGGTTGGCATGGGATCTGTAGATCCAGTATTATATAGTTCTGTGGAGAATAAGCTATTTGGGGAGGAGAAATGGAGTTGAAAAGAAAGCATTGGGATATATCCTCTTTTTAAGTGTGGCACCTGCAGTGGAAATCAAGTTGAGAAACATCAAATCAAACTATCCACTTCATACAGTTAAAATTCAGTAGGTGATTGAAGTTAGAAATATCATTGCATGTCCTTTTGCATATCTGAGTTTTCAAATAAGATTAAAATTGTGTTACATCTTTCTGTATTATTAGGTCATGATGTGTTTATATTTACACATTGGAGATGTTTTAGAATAATTTTGACTTTCAGCCTTTAAAGTCATTTCGAAGGAGCATGCTTTGATTTCTGAAATGAAGTAGTTTACCACATCCATCTAGATTAATTTAAAAATACATTTAAGCCACTGAAGTTAAAAATGTTTTCCTCCTTTAAACAACTTAAGGGAAAAAAACCACCATTGTTAGTTGCATCTGGAAAAGGTGTTGGGAGAGTTGAAATTATACAGTAAATTTCAGGAAAGCTGTTCAATTAATTAAAGTGATCACTACCCAATTGCTTACATCTGGTGATTTATAGAGGTTTGTTTTTACTGAGAGCCCAGGTCAGCTAAGTCACGGGTGCAGCCGCTGTGTCTGCTTTCCTCTGTTTGAATAAGAACCGAGTGACATTTGATACTGATGTGGTTTTTCCAAAGATCAGAAACAGAAAGAAATAAAAAAAAAAGTTGGTATTTGACAAATAAACACTGAATTTAAAGAAAGATTTTTATGCTAGCGTTCATACCTATTTTGTCTTTCCCAATTGCTTAAAATGTTGGAGTCTGAATGGAGCACTGCTTTTGGTATCTTTAATATCTTTTGCTGTTCTCATTTGACCAAGGGGACCTATTTAAATCCCAGGGAATGACACTTCTTCGCCCCGCTGTCCTTGCCCTCTGTATTGGCAGATCCTGTCAGCATGTTGAAAGGGTCTTGAGGGTCGTTGCATGCTTCATGGTTGAGAGGGTCTGCAGTGGGGTTTTAGAATCTGGGTGGGTTGAGGGAAAAACAATATTCTTCTGGGCATGGTATAGAGTTGAAAGCAAAAGAACTTGTAAGGAAATTAGAAAGTTCTATCAGCAGTAAATAACCCGGTGGTTTTACATTTTAAAGCTATAATTTTGTAATTAGAAAACTGAAATGACATCTGGAAAATTAGAAACCTTCAATATTTGAGCTCTTCTCCATGTTTTTGTTTGCCTTTCACCTTAGTGAATGCTGAGCAATCTTTCCTGAATTTGAATAATCTCACTTTCTTTTCCCTTAATTTGTTGTAGTGCATCTAACCAGGGATTGCTTTGTTCCTCCAATAAAATGGTAGATCCTGTTTATTACCTAGACATGGGCCTGCTAATTCAATATGCATAGTAAAAATTGTTTTTATACTTATGAAGTGTCTTGAAAACTTTACTTTCCTGGCTGTTCTCTATAAATGTTTTGTTTTCTTCTGTGGGCTTTTTTTTTTTTTTTTTGGATTTTGTAATACACAGTCATTGTTTCTACAGCACTGTAAATTTCTGTCTGGTGTAGGGTAGACTGTTTCAGTTTATATAGATGCACTCCAAAAATAACCAGGGCTGAAAGTCAGTACTTAAATATCTTTCTGAAATTTCAAAAAAGAAAAGAAAAGAAAAGAAAATTGTTAAACTGCATAATGTGGCTCATATTAGAAATTTGCTATGGCACCACCATTAAATCTCGTATCTTTTCAGTAGGTCCCCGAGCTGTTTGACTTCTGTTGAGATTTAAAAGAAAAACATTTTGCGAGGGAAAACATTTTTCTAGGTAATTTGTACAAGTTAAATAATTTGAAGATGTGTTAAAAAAAAAAAAACTCATTTGTAGTCTTGAGCATAAGATTTTTTAAATTATTTATTTATTTTTTGGCTTCACTCGGCCTCTGCTGCTGTGCATGGGCTCTGACTAATTGCAGGGAGCAGGGACTACTCTCTAGTTGTGGTGCTCAGCCTTCTCCTTGTGGCTTCGAGCTCTAGTGTTCAGACTTCATTAGCTGTGGCACGTGGCCTTAGTTGCCCTATGGCACGTGGGATCTTCACTGACCAGGAATTGAACCCACGTCTCCTGCATTGGCAGGCAGACTTTTAACCGCTGGACCACCAGGGAAGCCTGAGCCTGAGGTTTAATGTCAGTGCCCATACACTTGCTGCTCTGTGTGGTGGGGGCTCCTCCTAGCTGGAGAGGCTGGATGCAGGGAAGACTGTGCCTGGTAAAACCCCCCTCTTCTCTCAGCCGCAAGAGCCAGCAGCTAATATTGGGTCAACTGTCACCCCTTGGCCAAAGATGATTTCAGTCAGGGACCAGTTCTGGTAATGTCAAGGAAGCCTGGTAAAATGC
Organism: Neotragus moschatus; assembly: GCA_006410615.1. NCBI lineage: Eukaryota > Metazoa > Chordata > Mammalia > Artiodactyla > Bovidae > Neotragus > Neotragus moschatus. Next base: position 1,273,789 of record SJYA01000944.1, read on the forward strand.
CAGCACCTTGGGATGATGGGTGGATGAGCATTGAGCTTCCCCACTAGCAAAGTTCATCTCTGACCATATTAGGGAACTTTCAGGATATGAGAGACCTGAATAGGCTTGCTTTCCTCTGAATCCCACAAAGCACTAGTTCAAAAGTCTGACACGCTTGGAGCAAAATGTGGTTTGTGTTTCGTGTTTACTTTTCCTCATTTCCTAGCCACACATGGCAGGATGGTATATTTTAAGGGAAGAAATGGAATAATTTTTGGAATGAGCATATTCTGTACTAAAACTGTTGACCTGGCATAAACAAGGTGATTTTATCAGATGTAATAGTTCTTCTGGCTTCTTGTCATGTGGCATAAGCTGTCCAAGCATTGGACATTTTTGTTTTTCTCTGTTTGGGGGGAGCAGACACGTGAGATCTTATTACTTCACTTATCAGAGATCAAACCCATGCCTCTTGCACTGGAAGTTGAGGCAGTCTTAACCACTGGGAAGTCATTAAGGGAGGTCGCACACTGGACATTTTTGAAACCTGTGGCCTGAGTTAGGGCAGATTTGAATCTGTATGTAGCATTACTGTTGAACCAAAGAGGCCTTATTGGTCATTCAGTAGAGCTAGTTGGGTCTTATCTTGATTGATGGTTTATATGATACGGCCTAAAATGTAGATGCTTTGTCTGGTATCTTAAGACCTGAAAAGATTTAAGTCAAGGAATGTCAAAGATGTACCTAGATTAATGCTTTTTGGTGGGGCCCAAGTAGATCCATTTAAGACATCTACCTTGCTGAGACTCTGCTACTACATAAATATTTCTAAATTACTGATAGAGTCAGCTTATCATGACCAAACAAGCCTTTTCTCATTATCATCTCAAAAGTGGATCATTTCTCTGAAGTCCATCCTTTTCTTCATAACCTGTAATTTTTCCAGAGATGACAGTATCATCCTTCTAGGGAGGTTATCATAAATATTGATCAGTTTGCCAGTGGGACCTCACACGTGTGATCTATGGATGATGGACTGCCATTGAAGAGATATGAAGAAGAGTGAGATGATCAGTTTTGCCATGGGAAAATATCACTCAGACTCTAGTGTGGAGAATGGCAGTGGCCAGGAGAGGGGCTTAAAGGAGCCAGATGATGAAGAAGCCGCTACAGCTGCCCTGGAGCGATGGTGACGCCATTCTCCTGCAGTGCAGCTGCCGTCAATTCAGCAGAACAGTGATTAGAAGCAAAACTCAAGTTGAATGGCTTGCAGTTAATTGCCAGCTCTTCTCTTTGCCAGTTTGCAACCTTGGGCAGGGTACAGTCTGCACTTCCTACTCTGTAAAATGAGGAAAATAATAGTGCCTACCTCATTGGATTGTTGTGAAGACTGGGGGAGAGCATACACTGAAACCTGCCTGCCATAGCCTGAGTGCTCAGTGGAAATGAGCCACAGGCACGGGGGTGACGTCATTCACTCAGCCAGAATTTGTGGAAGAAACGGTGCCAGCTTCTGTTCAGTGTGTGGGAACACAGTAATGAACAAAGCAGACAAACTTCCTCTTATCGTGAAGCTTCCATCCAAGTGGAGGGATGAGAGAAAATTAGCAAACAAACTTTAAAAGATAACGGCTGTGAAGAAAAAGAAAGAGCCAAAGGATAGAGAGCCTAGAGGTCAGCTGCCCTTTAGGGTGGTCGGGAAGGCTGATTTTTGAAGATTTCCAAGACGTGCTCTGTGCTCGGTGCTCTTCGAAGATGGAGGTCCAGTGCTGAATAAATCAGAAGTTGTGCCATCTTGGGGCTGACCTGCTCAGGGAAAGAGAAAGGAAATAAAACAGGTGGAAGATGTGGTCAGAAGATGCTGAATGCCTGGGAGAGAGGATGTAAAGGTGTGTGTGTGGCAGACGAGGAGAGGGGGTTTACAGTTTTAAATGGGATTGAAGGGAGCGGCTCACTGGGAAGGTAACACTTGATTCAGAGCCTGCAGGTGAGGGAGGGAGTCATGAGACGTGTCCTGAGTGATATGTGGGGGGAGGAAAGGGCCCTGTCCTTAAGCCTCCTCTGTGCTGTTCCAGTCCCTTCTTGCCTTGTGTATTCACCTGTGACATGGCCATAAAATGATTGTGTCTTATTTTCCTCCTCTATCATGACGCCTCTGGGGTTGACTCTTATTTTCCCTAGCACTTAATGCAGGTTTTATGGCATACATACATACATACATACATGCACACATGCGTGCTCAGTCGCTTCAGTCGTGGCCTGCCAGGCTCCTGTCCATGGGGATTCTCCAGGCAAGAACACTGGAGTGGGTTGCCATGCCCTCCTCCAGAGGATCTTCCCCAACCTAGGGATCGAATCTGCCTCTCTCGTGTTTTCTGCATAGGCGGGCAGGTTCTTTACCACTAGTGCCACCTGGGAATCCCCTATGGCATACAATCAGTGTTTAATTAGTATATGAACTGAAGTAAGGAGTATTTATGGAACAGTACCTATACTTAGTATTATTCAAACAAATCTCCTAGAGAGTCCATAGCAAAGGCTAAAAATTTTCAGTGGAGAAAAAGTGTACCTCGATCTTACTGGTATTCAGTTATGCATGCTTGGCAGCAAATAAAATAAATAACAACAACCACAATAATAATGATTAAAGGAAAGAAAAATACAAGAGAAGTAATTTAAGTAGCCAAAGGATTCAACTCACCAATCTTACGTGGTGATCACGTGTCTTGGAGTGTGTGTGAAATGAAAGTGCAGTAGATAAAAGCTCTCTTTCTGTTTGTCTTTCAAAGTTTGTCTGTCTCAGCCCACGGAGGATGACTTTGGTCTTCAGAAATAGAGATGTTTTCTAAAGCCTGTTGGGCCTGAAATGCATGTGAATGAACTATTTCATCAGGTCTTGAAGTAAAAATTCAGAATACAAAACCACAAAACGCAAAAGTGATCTGTCCAAACACCAAAGGGAAAACTGGCCCTACAAGAATTACTGAGAGAGACAGGATACATGTCTGCATAAAGATACCTTTGCTAGTGTTTCAAAGGTTCAAGGGCTTTCCCAGTGGCTCAGTGGTAAAGAATCTACCCGCAGTGTAGGAGACACAGGAGAAGGGAGTTTGATCCCTGGGTTGGGGTGATCCCTTGGAGTAGGAAATGACAACCCATTCCAATATTCTTGCCTGGAAAATTCCATGGACAGAAGAGCCTTGCAGGCTACAGTCCTTGGGGGTCATAAAGAGTTGAACACAACTGAGCACACGGTGGTGATGCTAGAACCTGCTTACTAATGCAGGAGATGTAAGACACACAGGTTCAGTATCTGGGTCAGGAAGATCCCCTGGAGAAGGCCATGGCCACCTACTCCAGTATTCTTGCCTGGAGAATCCAATATTCTTGAATAAATAAAATGTACAGGGGAGCCTGACAGGCTACAGTCCATAAGGTCACAAAGAGTTGGACGTGACCAAAGCGAGTTGGCACACACATGCGTGAGCATATGGTGTTTGTGGATTGGATTGAATCACTTGGATAAGTGTTCAGGGGTATATCAATCATAGATGAATCCCCCCCACACACACGCCCACCCCCTCCACCCCGCCACGGGCTTCAGAACGTGATGCTGCCTGAGAGGTACCATCTCATCACAGGTCCTCCTGCATGGGAGATGCTTTGGGATGCAAGAAGGTATGAGAGTCCCACCTTCCCTCAGAGGTCTGGTCAGATTTATATGCTACAGACAATAATCCGGGGTAATAGGGAGTCTTAGCAGTTCCTGTGGCATGAACAGTTGTTCTTGTAGACTTTGGAGAATGGTGATGACCTTTCTTTCTTCAGATACGAAACTCCCACCAGTGCAGTCTGTGTGGTTCTCCCTTGGCATTTGTCACCCGTCTCACTCCAGGGTAGGACTCATGTCTGTTCCCTCAGCAGCCTAGTCCATTCTCTGCCACATAGGAGGTTCTGATTAAACATCTCAGGGGATGAGAGATCTCGTGTGCAGAAGTAGAGATCTGAGCGAGCAATGGGGCCCCCAGGTTTCTCACGCTAATGACCCACCTGACCTGACGCAGAGCTAATGAACTCTGCTTGTTTATCGGGAGGAGCAGTGTAGATGTCTGCCCGTCCACCTCGTGTGGTTCCGGTGAAGGATCAAGTGTCAGGTTGTACATGAAAGGACTCAGGACAGCGTGAGCGGCCGCAGCTGCTGCCGATACAGTCAGAGCACACTGCGGAGTGGGGAGGGGTCCCGTGCGCCGTGGAGTCTAAAACAGGAGGGTCCCAGGAGGAAGGAAGAATTTAGAAACATTATCCTGGAGATAGTAGATGAGGGAGGGAGAGAGAGCTTGGCATTTGGGATGAGGGGTTAAGGAAAACTTTTGCTCTCTTCAAATAGTTTAAAAAAAAATCAGTGAGCACTCAAATAAGGGCCTCCCTGGTGGCTCAGTTGGTAAAGAATTTTCCTGCAGTGCAGTAGATCCAGGTCTGGTCCCTGGAGGAGGAAATGGCAACCACTCTAGTATTCTTGCTTGGGAAATCCCATGGACAGAGAAGCCTGGCAGGCTATAGTCCGTGGTGTCACAAGAGTCGGACTCGACTTAATGACAAAACCAAGACCACACTCAACTGCAATGAATAAATGAACAACATTCCCAGCCTGAAGGTTTACATAATTGTAAGATGGATTCAGAGTACTCCAGTGTGCTGCGTTGTTTAACGAGTCAGTCGTGTCTGACTCTTTGTGACCCCATGGACTCTAGCCTACCAGGATCCTCTGTCCATGGGATTTTCTAGGCAGGAATACTGGAGTGGGGTGCCATTTCCTCTAGGGGATCTTCCTGACCCAGGGATAAAACCTGTGTCTCCTGCATTAGCAGGTGAATTCTCTACCTCTGAGCTTCTGAGGAAGCTCTATGTTCTTAATGCTGGAGAACGAAGAAAAACTTGGCCTCTGTTGTCCAGGGGCTTTGAATAAATGTAATGGGCAGACACAGTAAAGAAAAAAGGCATCTCCGAGCAGGAGATGCCCTGGATGGTAGAAGTAGAGGAAGGCTGTCCTTTCAGTGTGTGGAGTGGAAGGATGAGTGAGGTCTAGACCTGAAAGGAGATTGGGTACTTTGACAGGGATCGACTCAAGTGTTTTACAGGTTTGGGGAGTAGTTGACTTTTTTTAAAGCAGGGGAATGAAATAACTACAGTTCAGTTTAGCACAGATTCTGCTTCTCTACTGTCTTTCAAGTAGTCATTAAGCAGTGTTCCTATTCAGAGTCAAGGGCCATCGTCAACTCAGTAACACAGCTTTGATAATTAGCAGTTATGATTTGCCAAATGCCTGTTATCCATCCACCGTTAGGGCCGTCTGTCCCCTGTGCCCTGCTGTGTGCTAGGGCCATGCTTCTAGTTTTCCACAGAAGGAAACTGGCATGGAATGGGAATCCCGTGAGCCTGGACTTCTGTATGCTGAAAGGAGTAGAGCTGAACTAATGACTAGAAGTCAAATAATGCAGTACGATGTTATCTGTGTATTGGATCCAGAACTGTATCAAGTGGGAATTCTGTCCGTGAGCATGCATTTCTTATTATATTCCCAAAATCAGATTAATGAAAAATCAGTTTGGGAGACTTAAGAGACTGTTGCCTGGTTTTTTGGCACAGAGTTTATTTAAGTGATTCATCACATTCAGTTGATAACTTTTAAAGTATGTTGATATTTGAATAGCCCACAGCTCAGAAACAAAGCTGCATGTGGGAAAGACAAGCATTTTTATATGGTTTCAAGTGATGGTGTAGCTAAGTAATTTTATAACCATGAGGTAAAAGCTCAAAGGTACAAACGGTTTGTCTTTTTTTGTTGTTTAATCAAAGTCTGTATAAGTTAGTATTTGAAACGAGGTCATCAGTTTCTCATATAAATTAAGGGAAATTGCGGACAAGCTTCAGCCAGAATTAGATTTCTGGGGAATCAGGCTTCTGATAAAGTGGACACAAACTGTATCCCATCTTTACCCACATGTGGGTGTAGATAAGCCTAAGGAATTTGCACCTTAACTGAAAAATTCATCCCCAAATGTGTGCTCTCCATGTAAGAATAAAAAGGACTGGTGTCTTCATGTGAAAGATACTGCATTCGAGGACCACCACCTTCACCAGTGGAAACAAACCAGACATTATTGTGTTTCATGGCAGTGAGCTCCCTAAGCCCAAGTCTTACAAAACCGACACATAAGCATCTTAATATGATAAGTTGTAATCTTTTATTAGTTTTTAAAATGTTTACATGTTATTTTGCACACAGAAGAGCTTACTGTACACAGAGCCATATGTGTAATACTCTGAAGTTTATCCTCACCTTTAGTCATAAACTGATCCCCAGAATACACGTTTGCTAGGTTTTTGAATTTCAATTTACAATGGCTGTGTTTGAAACATAGATATGTGATCATGTCATGGTTCTTTAAACCCTTTAGGAATTTCTCATTGCTCTGAGGTCATGAGCAAAAATCCTTCTCAAGATAAGCAATGCTCTGTGTGACCTGAGTCTTCTTTTCCCATTGAGCCTTCTCTAGAATCATCCCTCAGTTCCAGGAGTGTGCCAGCTTGTTCCTGCCTCAAATCCCTTTACCTGGAATATTCACCCTCCCCCAGCTTTTGCTAAGTCCGCCTTCCACGTTGTTATATCTGCTCTATTTATAGTGTCTACCTTGTTATATATTCAGTTTCTTTTTTTTTCTGTTGTATATTTGTGATTCTTTCATATCCATTTCCTCCATCAGAGTGAAACCTTAAAAAAGCTGCGATCATGTCTTTCTTCATCCCCACTGTTACCCTGCTATGGAACTCAGCACCTGGCATATGGTAAACAGTCTGTGTTTGTTGAATGAATGACTGAATTAGTTTCCCAGTTCAAATTAACATATAGTTAATTGCAAAAGAAGCCAGTCAGTTAACTTTTTTGTTCTTATCTCTCTGCACACACTTAAAATTGTTTTTATTAACAGAACTTATTTCCAAAGTGGCAGCATTCTTAGATTTGACTTGGTGGCCCATTGGGCACCTTTCTTCAGTGGTGTTTAGGAGCCCATAAAATTGACCCCATAGCCCTCAAACTTGATTTTCCAGTATAGCTTGCTGCAAGAGCTCCTGTATTACCGGTGTTTATCCTGAACCTATACCATTTTCTCATCCTTTCCCTCAATTTTACATTAGCCTTTTGTTGGCTGCTTTGAAGTATCAAATGCACCTCCTGCCGGAGACCTCTCTCTGCTGAATGAGGCTTTTGCTGCCAAGACAGACAAAACAGTAGAGTTACAACCGGTTGCTTTTCATGTTTGGGGAGGCAAGACTGAACAGGTGTCTCTATCCTGGCCTCATTACTTTTCCTCCTCCTCTTCCTTCTTTCACAGTCTGTGCTGTCTTCCATAGTCGAGAGGTTCAGGCTCTCATTGTTGGTTAGAGAGACCAGAACAATGACACAGGGCTCTAACCAGCACCTCCCTTTCTCTCTCTGTCTGCAAGTTGCTTAAGTACTAAATTTAAAACATGAAAAAAGGGGCAGTTATAATTATTAGCACTTCCAAGCCACTGCCTTGCTTCTCCTTCCCTCTCCAGAAACCTTTAGCTGATAGAGTAGTCTCTAGAGTGAGATTGAAGGCAGCGTAAAATATGAAGGTAATATTCGTGGCAAGTACCATCTAGCACAGGATAAGCCTGGTATACATTCTTGGACTGTCAGGTTTACTGTGGGTAAGCAGTTTTAAATGGTTTCATAACAAAACGAGAATAGAGAGAATAAAAATGAGCACAACTTTTTAGGAAAAGTAAGATGCTTTTGTATTTCATCACCGATGGCCATGATGTCCTGTACAAGATATTGACCTGGGGGAGAGGGCAGTACTCCTTAAAGACAAATGCATGTTTACAGGATCAGGACATTCGTCAGTTCACCATATAAATCCCTCTTTTTTTTTATTCTCCTTCTCCCATCTATCTTGTTTTCAGTTCGTCACCATCCATATGTAAACATCAGTAAAAAAAAGTACCTAGTAAAATGCTTTGCTAGATTATATAATCAGTCAGAACCCGTGTCTTGTTAGTCTTGAGTGTTTGCATGCAATCCTTATAACTTTGAATTAGAAGAGACATTTCTCCCTGTGGAGAGATCTCTGGAAGAGGGATTATCCAGCCTCCTCTTCAGCACTTTCAGGGACAAAAGCTCACTCCTGCATGAGGAGCCATTCCATTTGGAATAGTTTTAATTGTTGGGAATCTTTATTTGTTAAGCTAGGCTCTCTCTCTCCCAACAGCTTCTGTCTCTTCTCCTAGTTCTGTGCACTGGGGAGAACAACTCCAGTCTCTTTTCTGCATTCAAGCACTTACAAGTCTTAACTTATCAGGGCTGCTTAACGCTTTCTCTTAGGCACAAGTTCCAATTCCCATTTTCTAGATGACAAGGGGTCTAGACCAGTGCGGCCCAGGAGCACTTTCTGTGATAATGGAAACGTGTGTGGTCCACCATGGTGTGNTCTGTGCACTGGGGAGAACAACTCCAGTCTCTTTTCTGCATTCAAGCACTTACAAGTCTTAACTTATCAGGGCTGCTTAACGCTTTCTCTTAGGCACAAGTTCCAATTCCCATTTTCTAGATGACAAGGGGTCTAGACCAGTGCGGCCCAGGAGCACTTTCTGTGATAATGGAAACGTGTGTGGTCCACCATGGTGTGGCCTCCATGTGTCCCAGTGCTGCTGCTCACATGGCAGTTGCACATGTGAAATGTGGCTGGTGCGACTGAGGAGTGGAATTTTAAATTTTATTTAAAGGGCCACATGTGGCCCGTGGCTATTGTGCTGGACAGTGCAGATCTGGACTCTGGAAGTCTTCTCCTCACACTCATCCTCTAGTATGACGCTAAAACCCAGTGCTCAGAGCGAAATAACTGAGGTGTGGCCTAATGCAGCATATGGTGGACTGTGTCTCTTGTCCAGAATATGGGACGTTAATGAAGTGTAAGATTAAATTAGCTTTTTAAGGACTGTGATGTATTGTTGGCGCATATTGAGTTGTGGTCAGCCAAGATCCCCAAGTCTATTGTCATTCTCCTAAGAACTGCCTCCAAGTAGGCCTTTATAAATGCTTGATTAAAAATTCGAAACACGGCCTTTCCCCAGCTTAGTTTCTCTAGTTTCTTCTAGACTATCACTCTAGTCTCTTGAGAGGCTTGAGATCATGACACTTGCAGTCCTGTTGAATGTGCTCTTGATTATTGACATCTCTATCTATATTCGTACACACAGGGACAGCAGACTTAGCAGCAGTCACTTAGCGTCTTCCCCAAAGGTCCATGCCAGTCTGTGACTAAAGACTCATCATGTGAACTCGCTTGCCTATAGGATCATGACCACCACGTGTACTTTCTCTTGTTCACAAGGACAAGTTAAGTACTTTATTAAGCCAAAACATTCTGCGATGTTCCTAGTCCATTGGTCTGTGGACTGTATCAGAACAAATAAAATGACCTTCATTTAGCCTGATGTGTTCATACAGGATGAATCCTCTGTATGATAGNCACCACGTGTACTTTCTCTTGTTCACAAGGACAAGTTAAGTACTTTATTAAGCCAAAACATTCTGCGATGTTCCTAGTCCATTGGTCGGTGGACCGTATCAGAACAAATAAAATGACCTTCATTTAGCCTGATGTGTTCATACAGGATGAATCCTCTGTATGATAGCTCTTTATTAATTTGATGCTCAGAATACTGATGCCATGTTTTCTGGTTCATAGTATCATCTTAAGGTAAAATTTACATAGGCTAATATTTTTGTTAGAATATCTAAGTTGAATGATGTTTTGCTGAAAAAAATTACAGTAACTTTTATGAAGGAAGGTTTTATTTTGGTTTTTAGAGAAAAGCTGGTTTAATTCACTGATCAGATGCCTGTTGAAGACATCCTGTAAGGCCTAGTGGACTGAGCACTTTCGCTTCACTCTGCTCTAATCAAGAACCCCCTTAAAATGAAAATAAAGGACTAAAGTGCACACAGACAGGAATAAAGACAAACAGGAGGGGAGACAGTCCAAACAAAAGATGCCACAACAATTTTTCAAGCAAGAGCACAAATTGTAAATGGCTTAGTGAGAGTGGATCCCAAAATAAACACTTTTCTTGCTGCAAAAAATGCTTTTCTGATTGCTTCAGAAATTCGAAGCTGGTCAAGAAAGGGGTGCAGGATAGGACTGAAAGTGGGGGATTGGTGAAATGGACCTCCAGATTCCCCCTCCAGAACTTAAAGCCAAGTGACCGCCCTTCCTTTAACGGAGGCAGAAAACTGGAAGTTTACTTTCTAGAGATTTGAAAAAACTTCTTGGGGATTTGGGGCACAGGCCCAGCTGGGGCTAGGGGTGATGCTTGAGGATAGCATCTTCTGCAATCAGGGAAGTTAAGTCTAGTCTGGATATGAGGGTGACAGTCCTCTCAGGTTATGTTTCTGTTCACCTTCCTAGAGACTAGCCATCAGGCTTATTACACCAGCCTTGAGGCTGGAGGCTTGAGCCATCAGACGGATGTGTGTGGATCCATTGTGAAACACCCTGCTCAGCCAGCTTTTGGGGGCTGCTTTTCACTAAATATGAGCAGATAGCCAGTGACCACTGGCTTTTTTTATTATTAATTTTTATTGGAGTATAGTTGCTTTACAATGTGGTGCTAGTTTCTACCGCTCAGCACAGTGAATCAGCTGTATGTATACATATATCCCCTCCCTTTCGGATTTCCTTCCCATTTAGGTCATCCCAGAATGCTGAGTAGAGTTCCCTGAGGTATGCAGTAGGTTCTCGTTAGTTATCTGCTTTATACATAGTAATCATTGATAGAATTCCTATAAATAAAGTCAGAGTCTGAAATACATGGGAAAAGGGAGCCAGGGACCATGGAGGGAGATGGGAACTTCGAAACAACCTGTATTTCTAGAGAGAAGAAAGAACATGTTATATCCACTAAACGAGAAAAGTATGGTAAATAGTAATAAATATTTCAGAAAAGAACAGGACTCTTAAAAGTTAAATGTAATAACAGACTGAAACTGAGGAGGAAATGGAAATGATTGTTTTAAAAGTAAGTAAAACAGACACTTTAAAAAGATAATAGAAATGTTGGGAAAAGGTTGAAAAACTCTCTAAAAGAAGAACCAAAAGACAAAANTTCAGAAAAGAACAGGACTCTTAAAAGTTAAATGTAATAACAGACTGAAACTGAGGAGGAAATGGAAATTATTGTTTTAAAAGTAAGTAAAACAGCCACTTTAAAAAGATAATAGAAATGTTGGGAAAAGGTTGAAAAACTCTCTAAAAGAAGAACCAAAAGACAAAAAGATGGAAAACAGGAGAGGAAAAAATAAGAAACTTAGAGGACCAACTAGGAAATCTATATAATTAGAATTCACAAGGAGACATCTACGGAAATAGAAAAGAGGAAATTATCAAAGAGACAAAAAAATTTCCCAGAGACAAAAACATTTCCCGGAGCCAAAGGACACACATTTCTAACTTGAGAGACCATACTGAGTGCCCACAAATGAAATTTAAAGAATGACATATAGGGAGGGAATCTTACTGTGCAATTTTAGAATATCATGATTTGGGAGAAGCTCTGAGAGAAGGAAAATTAAAATGCAAAGCAGGTCACCTGTAAGGATGAGCAGTGGTCCTCCCAGTGTGAACCTCCCAGNTTCAGAAAAGAACAGGACTCTTAAAAGTTAAATGTAATAACAGACTGAAACTGAGGAGGAAATGGAAATGATTGTTTTAAAAGTAAGTAAAACAGACACTTTAAAAAGATAATAGAAATGTTGGGAAAAGGTTGAAAAACTCTCTAAAAGAAGAACCAAAAGAAAAAAGATGGAAAACAGGAGAGGAAAATATAAGAAACTTAGAGGACCAACTAGGAAATCTATATAATTAGAATTCACAAAGAGACATCTACGGAAATAGAAAAGAGGAAATTATCAAAGAGACAAAGAAATTTCCCAGAGACAAAAACATTTCTCGGAGCCAAAGGACACACATTTCTAACTTGAGAGACCATACTGAGTGCCCGCAAATGAAATTTAAAGAATGACGTATAGGGAGGGAATCTTACTGTGCAATTTTAGAATATCACGATTTGGGAGAAGCTCTGAGAGGAGGAAAATTAAAATGCAAAGCAGGTCACCTGTAAGGATGAGCAGTGGTCCTCCCAGTGTGAACCTCCCAGCATCAGTGTCACCTGGGAACTTGGTAGAAATGCAGATTCTCAGGTCACCCTCAGACCTACTGGCGCAGAAACACTGAGTGTGGGGCTCAACAATCAGTACCTCAGCAGGCCTCCGCCCCACTTTGGATGCCTGCTGCAGTTTAAGAAACACTGCTGTTGTGAAGCAGCGTTTCTTCTGCTCCCCAGACTTAGCATCCTTGAGTGTTGTAACAGAGTAAGACAGTCTGCAGAACCCTAAGGAACAGGATTTCTCGTCTCAACTGTCCACACCCAGCTGTCAATACAGACATTACCAAGTATGAAGAAAGAAAATGTCTCTACACTTGATTTTTTAGAAAGCTGGTGAAGGATATACTCCAGGAAGATGAGAATAAACCAAGACAGACTGGGCAACCAGGCAGTGGGACTCCCAGAGGAAGGAAGTCCCCTGCCAAAGTGAGACCAGGTTCTGTAAGAGGCTACGGTTTTATAGGATGGTGGTGTGACGCCTCTGGAGCGAATCTGGTCATGTGCAGAATTTGTCATCCCAATCCACAACCCCTTAGAGCTGGAAGAGGACTTTTCCTCCCATTTCCTCCCTCTGACAGTGAGAAAATCAGTTCACACAGTATGGTAGATCAAGACACTCAAGTGGGAACAGAATCAAAATCTNGCTACGGTTTTATAGGATGGTGGTGTGACGCCTCTGGAGCGAATCTGGTCATGTGCAGAATTTGTCATCCCAATCCACAACCCCTTAGAGCTGGAAGAGGACTTTTCCTCCCATTTCCTCCCTCTGACAGTGAGAAAATCAGTTCACACAGTATGGTAGATCAAGACACTCAAGTGGGAACAGAATCAAAATCTCCTTGCTGGGGAACTGTGGTATGAACTGCTGCTTCACAGAGTTTGCTTTCACAGACCTGCTGCTTCTAGTTTTGGCAGGTTGATTGACGTGTGGAATCCCAGTGTATGTTTACTTTTTCTGGCTGGAAGCTGTAGTGGTGATACTGCTTTCTGAGGTACATATACATCTTGAACCACAGTTAAGGCACATCCTTACTGGCCATTCTTCCTGGCCAGTCTAAAGCTTGATCTAGAGTTTTAAGGCTGATCAAGATTTATTTGGTCACTTCGTGGTCTTGAACCCATTTATTTAATTCTGAGTTTTGAGAACCAAAGATGAATCAGAGATTTTCTTCTATCACAAGTAAACCACAAGCTTGTGGGAAGACTTAAACTCACAGATTAGTCACAGCAGTGGACTGACCTGTGAAAATGACTGTGGAAGTCCCTGCCTCAAAAGAGAGGTAGGGGAAAAAATTTTAATTTATTAGAGTTAATTTTTATCATATATAATTCAATTATTTCAAATTCAAACAATGTTCAGTAAGTATCTTGTTTAGGATCCTAGTGTCTTCTAGGACATGTCCTTAAACTTTGTTTACATGAAAGGACTGAATAGAATGTGTATTTGGGGGATCAAAAAAAGGATTGTTTTGTGTGTGGCACAAGGGCTTTTTCTACCTATATTCTTTTTTCATGCTTGTGAAAGTGTTAGTTGCTTAGTCTTGTCCAACTCTTGTGACCCCATGAACTACAGCCTGCCAGGCTCCGCAGTCCATGAAATTCTCCAGGCAAGAATACTGGAATGGCTTGCCATTTCCTCTTCCAGGGGATCTTCCCAACCCAGGGACTGAACCCAGATCTCCTGCATTGCAGGCAGATTCTTTACCATTGGAGCCACCTGGGCCCTGATTATTGGAGGATCTCTGTATTAAAACTTCGTGGGCATCTTTATCGTGTTCTTGATCCCAAAGATAATTATATTTTTCTGTTGAACTGGCTTTTAGCTGAAAGAATGTATTCTGTGCTCCTTACAGATCACTAATGATTCATCAGGAATCTGTCTCCTTGCAGAAGCTTCCTCAATTGGCTTTATCCTTTGATGCTACCCAGTGGACCAGTCTAAACATGTATTCTTTTAATGAAACTTCTTAATTACCTTTTTAGAAAAAAGATGAGCAGAGACAGTTTATTTTTATCTGCACGGGAGAGATTCTTTGCTTGCCAAGTCTCTTTGCTAAAAGAAGCCTAATATTACGGGGTTAGTTATTCCAGCCAAGGTAGTTTTCAAGGAAGCTTTCTTTTATTTTTTTTTGGTGGGGATGGGGAGAAAAGAGAGGTTATTTTTGGAAATACAAATGACCTTTAATGTGTTTGCAAATGTAATGTTTTCTTTTACAACTTGTAATACCTTTATAAATGGTGTTAAACTGGTGACTTACAAGTTACATATAGCAATCAGCGTTTCCTTGGGGCCTGGCTGATTGTCCCAGTTCGTATAGTTAATGTGCTTGCTCCCTGGTTGTATGGAATGACCGTGGACTCAGCAATTTGTTGGCTGCAGTAACCATGGATGTGGTCAAAGTAATGTATTCTAAGAAAAGAGGGCATTGCAGCATGTTAAAAAAAAAAAAGGTTTCAGATTAAATTTCACTGCACATACCCTCTCTAAAAGGAAAATGCCACATGTGCATACCTTCTCTAAGCAGCCAAGCTTGCAGACTTTACACAGCAAACTGCAGATCGTTCAGCTGCCTTTATGTTGTCCAACAGGCAGGAGACAGTTGAGACCATTGACAGATACCTCTTCTTCACCAAGAAGCTACAGTTTAATTGGTTTTAGGAATTCCNTACCTTCTCTAAGCAGCCAAGCTTGCAGACTTTACACAGCAAACTGCAGATCGTTCAGCTGCCTTTATGTTGTCCAACAGGCAGGAGACAGTTGAGACCATTGACAGATACCTCTTCTTCACCAAGAAGCTACAGTTTAATTGGTTTTAGGAATTCCAGTGTGATAAAACTTGATATTCTGGTTCCTCACAAAGAGTCTTCCACTCTGGGACTCTCCTCTCCAACTTTGGAAATAAACTAACACAGTTTATATCCACTTAAGACTGCATGAGGGCTTCCCAGGTGGCTCAATGCTAAAGAATCCACCTGCCAACATGGGAGACACAGGTTCAATCCCTGGGTTGGGAAGATCCCCTGGAGAAGGAAATGGTAACCCCCTCCAGTATTCTTGCCTGGAAAATCCCTTGGATAGAGGAGAGTGGTGGGCTACAATCCATAGAGTCTCAAAAAAGTCAGACACAACTGAGTGACTCACACCTTTACATTCTTTGCAGGGTTCAGAGTATGAGAACAAACGGACACATTTCTCACACATGAGAATTACACATTTTGGCATGTTCCTAGGGATTGCAGACATGGGAATGCCAGAACTGGACTCTTCTGGTCAGTGGCATCTCACATCTGAGCAAGAGGGGGCCCTAGTCTGCTTTTGAAGGGGACCCCCTGAGGACTGTCATATACACAAGACAACACGCAGGGGCAGCGAGTCACATGGAGGGGGACTGGGTCCCAGCGTCCAGAGGCTGCAGAACTTGAAACCTGAACCCATATGTCAGGGGAGGAGAAGGCACAGCCTGGGCCCTGCAAACCAGAGGAAGAATGGGGCTATCCCCCACAAAATGGGTGTCCAGGCAGACCGTCGCTGTTCCCCACCATCCCTCCTCTGAACCTCCTCCTGCCTGTCCCCAGCCCCATCTTTCTGCCCACCGCTGCCAGAGTAGCCTTTCCAACGTGTCCGTCTGATGTTGTCAGCCACCATGTGAAATCCTCTGTCCTCCCCCCTGTACATGAGTGATCTTGAGTTAAAGGCCAAATGACTAACACGGTTTACAGGGTCCCAATTGACCTACTCTCAATCTCCTCCCAGCTCCTCACTCTTGTGCTTCCTGTTTCTCCTGTCTCCACTCAGGACCTCTCACCACCAAGGCTTTCTTCCATTTCTTTAAGGGGAAGAAGCTTGCCTTGCTCTCACTTCCTTTTTTAATATTCCCTTTTGTTTATATTTTATTTTAAATTAATTTTTATTGGAGTATGCAGTGTCGAGTTAGTTTCTACCATACAGCAAAGTGAATCAGCTGTAGGTATACATATAATCCCTCCCCATTTGGATTTCCTTCCCATTGAGGTCACCACAGAGCACTGAGTAGGGTTCCCTGCGCTATACGGTAGATTATCATTAGTCATCTGTTTTATACAAAGTACTGTAAATATGTCAACCCAGTCTCCCAATTTGTTCCACCTCCCTTTCCCCTTTGGTATCCATGTTTGTTCTCTGTGTCTGTGACTCTGTTTTTGCCCGCCTACATGCATTAATATATGCTATTTATGTTTCTCTGACTACTTCACTCTGCTGACAGTCTCTAGGCCCCTTGCTTCTGCTCAGAACACTAGCCTCCCCTTTGCCAAGGGAAGTTTGCTGGTGGCCACACCCCTCCCACCGCTTTGCAGGAGTCTGTCCTTTCATCTTCACGTGTCCCTGTGGTGGCTGCTTCCTCTTGCCTGCCTGTTCCCCCAACTAGAATTTCAGTGCCGTGAGGTCAGGGATGACATCCATCTGTTCCCTGCCAGGCCATCAGCACACTCAGAGCAAATACCACCATATAAAAGTGGTAACTTGGGTTTGGTTCTGCTTTAAGGTATTTGGCAAAGTAGGCTGAAAAACGAAGTTAACGACAGAGTGAAACCATTATTGTTGGACCTGAGAAGCCAAGGCTGAAATACCTGGGCCTCCTGTTTTTCCCGTGGCCTCTGAGCAGCCTAAGGCCACCATCTGCATTCCAACTGACCCAGCCTCCAAGTCTGTATTTGTCCACAAGGGACTGATTATACTTGACCTCAGCAATGATGTGACCAAGGAACGCCTTGTACTATCAACAAGCATAAGTAACCAAAATATTCGTGGTCCTTAAGATGGATTTGCACAAGGCTGAGATGCCTTCCATTGCTAAGAGTACAGGTTTTTGAACAATGGAAGGATGGCATTTCCACATTAACTTAAGTAATGGAAAAAGATACACGGTTTTGTTATTTGTTAAAAGATTGCACATCTTCTGCCAGAAATATTATTTAGCTTCAGTGCTTTTAATGTGTTCATCAATTTTGGCATTTATCCATGTTTGGAGAAAAATTAAAACTTGGAGTTGAATTGAATCTTTGTCTCCTAGAAGTGGTTATTTGTGACCCCACTCTGTTATGAAATATTTTATTTTGAGGGTTTTAAGTGATTAAAAAGATTTTTTAAACTTTTTTTTTTTTTAATGTAGTTGTCTTTTTTAAAAAACCCTTCTTGTTTGGTAGAGAACAAGTTTGTTTGTTTTTTTAAACTGGTACATATCAGGTGGTTATTTGCCAGTTAATCTGAGAGCTAATATGAAACTGGTATTTGGATTTAATTCAGTTCCATTAGAACAGAGTTAAAATCTTGTGATACAGGGCCCATTATCCTGGCAGTTGTGAGGGATTTTTGTACTGGGACATAGTACTGACAAAGACGCACTGTACAGGCTCCATTTATAACTGAGCACTTTCACACTGCAATTTAGGAGGTGTGCAGCTCAGGAAATTGCCGGCTTTGGCCGGAGCACACTTTAACTGCAAGGAAAATTTTATTCGTCACTCAAGTAATTGGCAGTTTGAATACCTTGCTCATAATTACCTTATAAACAAACGAATACACAAACCAAAGATTGTGTGGCCTGTTATCTAACTTGTAGCCTTCTTTGAGCAATGGGATAGACACCTGTGGGTCTCCCTCTCCTTCCCACCAGTTTCTAGTTTGCTCCATTTATTGCGAACCTGTGGCTGTTTCTTTTGGTTAAATAGAAGCATAGCTCTGCTAGCTAGCCCCAAACAACCTGGGGACCAAAACCAGATGCAGAGTTTGATGCGAGGCAGTGCCTACATACCAGACAGGGAGGGAAGGAGATGAGAGGGGGTGCTTCAGGGATACTATGCTGTTTGGTGGTGGGGACATCCTGGTAATGCAGACAGTTGGGCTAACTACATTTAAGAGAACATTTTTGTCCCCCGAAATGTGGTTTTTTTCTAAACCCACACACCCTGACCCTGTGGCCCTGTGGCTTGTTTGTTGGACTGAATCCATCCCCGGGACGTAGAAACTGACTAATTGTCTCACTTGCCTTACCCTGTACCTCACAGCTAGATCAAGGGGTTTATGTGATGATGAATCCAGATGCGGGAAATGGTCAGAATCAGAGGTCGTGGCTGACTTAACTCTAAACAAAGTCTGTTGAGACTTTATGGGAATCGCAGGAGCTTGATAATTGTAACTTATGCATGGGACTGCTGATCACCCGCCTTTTGCTGAACCTTACTATTTTCACAGAGTTCAGCTATTAGGATATAAATCATCCATGCTCGTTGCCTTACGTAGGATTATTTTTAAAATGGCATTAGATTTTCAGATGACTTGGGTTAAAAAAGACAATCCCCTGACAGTCCTTAGAGGTAACACATGGAGGTTTTTCAACAATACTTTGAGAGTTTTGTTAGTTCTTTGTTATTGGAATAGATTTAAAATGTATGGCCTGTTTTCTCCCCTTACTGGGAAAAGCAGCACCTGGCATTTGCAGGTATTTGGGAAGCTGGCCTTCTACTCTGTTGGGTGCCAAACACATGCAAACTCCTGGGTTCCTCTTAATCCACCTGGGGTGAAACCCCATTTTTAGGGCCTCCTTAGTGTTGGCATTGGAGAAGGAAATGGCAGCCCACTCTAGTATTCTTGCCTGGAGAATCCTAGGGACAGAGGAGGCTGGCAGGCTGCAGTCCATGGGGTCACAAAGAGTCTGACACAACTGAGTGACAGTGTTGGCATGATGATGGCTCAGTGAGCTGGTGTGCACCCCCAGAGGAGTTTGGAGTCAGTAGTTAAGCATTTTTGCAAGTGTGAGAAGTTGCAGGCCCTTCTGGAGCTGCGTCTTCATGTATGCACTTTCATACCAAAATATGTTTGTTTTCAATGAAACAGCCTTCAGGGAGTGCTACGGGACCAATAGGGAGTTACTCTGCAAGGTGGGAGCCCTTAGACTTCATAGGTTAAAAGCTATAGTTTGCTAATTTAAACACCAGGGAGATGTTGTTATGATTAAATGGCATAATATATGAAAAATGTCTAGCATAGGTCTTGGCTTTTAATATGTCCTCAGAGAAGGCAGTGGCACCCCACTCCAGTACTCTTGCCTGGAAAATCCCATAGACGAGGAGCCTGGGAGGTTGCAGTCCATGGGGTCGTGAAGAGTCGGACACGACTGAGTGACTTCACTTTCAGTTTTCACTTTCATGCATTGGAGAAGGAAATGGCAACCCACTCCAGTGTTCTTGCCTGGAGAATCCCAGGGACGGGGGAGCCTGGTGGGCTGCCCCCCACTGGGTCGCACAGAGTCAGACACGACTGAAGCGACTTAGCAGCAGCAATGTTACTAGATTCCTTATATATTCTAAAATGGGCTTTCCATCCTGCCTGCCAACACAGAAGATGTAAGAGACGCAGGTTCAATCTCTGGGTTGGGAAGATCCCCTAAAGGGGGGGCATGGAAACCCACTGCAGTATTCTAGCATGGACAATCCCATGGACAGAGGAGCCTGGTGGGCTGCAGTCCGTAGGATCTCAAAGAGTCGGACAGGACTGAAGCGACTTAGCATGCACCCATGTACATTTCAAAACTGAGGGGTAGAGACACAGTTTCAAAGGAGCTCACAGTATGGCAGAAGAGACCAACAGCATAAAAAGTGCTGCGTCAGAGGCAGCAGAGGATTTTGTGGCAATACACGAGAGGTGCTCCTGTGGTGAGAGGCACATGAGTCATAATAATGCAAAAGAATTTAACAACTTACAGACCCAGAAACGTTTTAATGCATCTTTTGTTACCTGAACATTATTGAATGAAGTGTTTTGGTATTAACAAATCTCTGGCCACGGGCATTAGTATTTGCAAGAATCCTCTGGTCAGAAATATATTAATGAACTCAAAGCACTCTACAAATGTGGCTATTAGTAACAGATACACATACAATCTCATTTCTAAATTTTCCTCTTAAGTGAGGTTTACCTAAGACGATGTCTAGAGATACGTAGATGACACCACCCTCATGGCAGAAAGCAAAGAGGAACTAAAGAGCTTCTTGGTGAAAGTGAAAGAGGAGAATGAAAAAGCTGGCATAAAACTCAACATTCAGAAAACTAAGATCATGACATCCGGTCCCATCACTTCATGGCAAATAGATGGGAAAACAATGGAAACTGAGAAACTATTTTCGAGGGCTTCAGAATCACTGCAGATGGTGATTACAGCCTGAAATTAAAAGACGCTTGCTCCTTGGAAAAAAAGCTGTGACCAATCTAGACAGCATATTAAAAACCAGAGACATTACTTTGCCAACAAAGGTCCATCTAGTCAAATCTGTTGTTTTTCCAGTAGTCATATATGGGTGTGAGAGTTGGACTNTAGCATGCACCCATGTACATTTCAAAACTGAGGGGTAGAGACACAGTTTCAAAGGAGCTCACAGTATGGCAGAAGAGACCAACAGCATAAAAAGTGCTGCGTCAGAGGCAGCAGAGGATTTTGTGGCAATACACGAGAGGTGCTCCTGTGGTGAGAGGCACATGAGTCATAATAATGCAAAAGAATTTAACAACTTACAGACCCAGAAACGTTTTAATGCATCTTTTGTTACCTGAACATTATTGAATGAAGTGTTTTGGTATTAACAAATCTCTGGCCACGGGCATTAGTATTTGCAAGAATCCTCTGGTCAGAAATATATTAATGAACTCAAAGCACTCTACAAATGTGGCTATTAGTAACAGATACACATACAATCTCATTTCTAAATTTTCCTCTGGCCACGGGCATTAGTATTTGCAAGAATCCTCTGGTCAGAAATATATTAATGAACTCAAAGCACTCTACAAATGTGGCTATTAGTAACAGATACACATACAATCTCATTTCTAAATTTTCCTTTGGCCACGGGCATTAGTATTTGCAAGAATCCTCTGGTCAGAAATATATTAATGAACTCAAAGCACTCTACAAATGTGGCTATTAGTAACAGATACACATACAATCTCATTTCTAAATTTTCCTTTGGCCACGGGCATTAGTATTTGCAAGAATCCTCTGGTCAGAAATATATTAATGAACTCAAAGCACTCTACAAATGTGGCTATTAGTAACAGATACACATACAATCTCATTTCTAAATTTTCCTTTGGCCACGGGCATTAGTATTTGCAAGAATCCTCTGGTCAGAAATATATTAATGAACTCAAAGCACTCTACAAATGTGGCTATTAGTAACAGATACACATACAATCTCATTTCTAAATTTTCCTTTGGCCACGGGCATTAGTATTTGCAAGAATCCTCTGGTCAGAAATATATTAATGAACTCAAAGCACTCTACAAATGTGGCTATTAGTAACAGATACACATACAATCTCATTTCTAAATTTTCCTTTGGCCACGGGCATTAGTATTTGCAAGAATCCTCTGGTCAGAAATATATTAATGAACTCAAAGCACTCTACAAATGTGGCTATTAGTAACAGATACACATACAATCTCATTTCTAAATTTTCCTTTGGCCACGGGCATTAGTATTTGCAAGAATCCTCTGGTCAGAAATATATTAATGAACTCAAAGCACTCTACAAATGTGGCTATTAGTAACAGATACACATACAATCTCATTTCTAAATTTTCCTTTGGCCACGGGCATTAGTATTTGCAAGAATCCTCTGGTCAGAAATATATTAATGAACTCAAAGCACTCTACAAATGTGGCTATTAGTAACAGATACACATACAATCTCATTTCTAAATTTTCCTTTGGCCACGGGCATTAGTATTTGCAAGAATCCTCTGGTCAGAAATATATTAATGAACTCAAAGCACTCTACAAATGTGGCTATTAGTAACAGATACACATACAATCTCATTTCTAAATTTTCCTTTGGCCACGGGCATTAGTATTTGCAAGAATCCTCTGGTCAGAAATATATTAATGAACTCAAAGCACTCTACAAATGTGGCTATTAGTAACAGATACACATACAATCTCATTTCTAAATTTTCCTCTTAAGTGAGGTTTACCTAAGACGATGTCTAGAGATACGCAGATGACACCACCCTCATGGCAGAAAGCAAAGAGGAACTAAAGAGCTTCTTGGTGAAAGTGAAAGAGGAGAATGAAAAAGCTGGCATAAAACTCAACATTCAGAAAACTAAGATCATGACATCCGGTCCCATCACTTCATGGCAAATAGATGGGAAAACAATGGAAACTGAGAAACTTTATTTTCGAGGGCTTCAAAATCACTGCAGATGGTGATTACAGCCTGAAATTAAAAGACGCTTGCTCCTTGGAAAAAAAGCTGTGACCAATCTAGACAGCATATTAAAAACCAGAGACATTACTTTGCCAACAAAGGTCCATCTAGTCAAATCTGTTGTTTTTCCAGTAGTCATATATGGGTGTGAGAGTTGGACTCACTTTCTTTCTATAAAGAAAGCTTGAGCACTGAAGAAGTGATGCTTTTGAACTGTGGTGTTGGAGAAGGCTATTGAGAGTCCCGTGGATTATAAGGAGATTCAACCAGTCAATCCTAAAGGAAATCAGTCCTGAATATTCATTGGAAGGACTGATGCTGAAGCTGAAACTTCAATACTTTGGCCACCTGATGCAAAGAACTGACTCATTTGAAAAGACACTGATGCTGGGAAAGATTGAAGGCAGAAGGAGAAGGGGACGACAGAGGATAAGATGGATGGATGGCATCACCGACTTAATGGACATGAATTTGAGTAAACTCCAGGAGTTGGTGATGGACAGGGAGGCCTCGCATGCTGTAGTCCATGGGGTCGCAAAGAATCAGATGTGACTGTGCAACTGAACTGAACTGAATGCCTGGAACTGGCAGCACATGACTTATATGACATGCGAAGTTCCACTTAGAGCCTTCAGATTGTTTCATTGTCCTTGGGCTGTGAAGAAAAGACCCTTATTTTTAGGTACACTGTGCCATCATCCAAGCCTCTCTACCTTGACATTTTATTTTCTCTTGCCTAGTAGATCTAAGAAGCCCAAGCTGCCTGGTCTGATACGACAGTTAAGATGGTTTTTGCACATCAGTTTGGTTCCTGTTTTCTAACAAGATTGCCATTTAATGTTGAATCTCCCCCGTGAAAACTGTTGTATTGATGACCTTTTAATAGCTTTGAACTTGGCCTCTGTCTTGTTTATGTTTGTTTTTTTCACTTGTGATCTAGTGTAGTGATCGTCAGTAGAACTTTCCACGATAGTGGGAATGTTCTGTATGTGTAGTGATCCATTTGACTGATACCAGACAAGTGTGGCTATTCAGGACCTGACATGTGGCTACTGTGTCTAAGGAGCTGAACTTTAACATTTAATTTAAATGTTAAGAGCTATAGTAGCTGTGTGGCCTCCATATTGGACACCATGATCTGGTGTTTAAGACAGTGTCAAGCTTTTTTTAAAATCTCCTTGTTCCCAGGGATTGTTTAGGCTGGCATGTTCTTAACTAATACTTTTGTAATATTCAAAACCTTGGAGTATATCTACTGGTTTTGTACAGCAATGCTTTAAAACTTGCTGTTTCTTAAAGAAAAAGAGATTTGTCCACGATGGCTTTTAAAAAGCCCGATCTAATGAGTATTTTAAGTTCATTTGCACCTATAGTATGTATACTTTTCAAGAAAAGAAGTAGAGATGGATTAATAGGGAACTAACAGACCAGTGTCCAGAATGCCAACTTCGTGCTAGTCATTTCACGTCTCATTTCATAAAACGATAAGGAAGAAAGACCATTAACAAACTAACAGAAAGAGAAAAATCAGTTTAAATGCATTGCATTTAGATAACCATAGCTGTTAAGCACACCCAGATTTATATAGGAATGTTTTTTGTATTTCTAACTTTATGATCTATTATTTAGGGAAACATTGAAGTGACTAAAGAGTTGCTGTTTTAAAAGTGCTCTTTAGAGCAGTCAGTTTCCCATATTTGTGAAGAGCAAGTTAGAAATAGTATTTTTCACCTTTCAGATTGTTGTACCATTCATCCTGTTATCTGTGCCATTCTTTAAATCCAGAGCTGGAAACAAAATTGTGGAAATATTACCTGAACATCTGAGACAATTTCAGTCCCTTGAAACTTTGGACCTGAGTGGCAATAATATTTCAGAACTTAAAACTGCACTTCCACCCCTACAACTCAAGTATCTGTAAGTCAAGTTGTTTTTAACAAAATTTTCACCTGTGATGAAAATATTGTGCTATATTAAAAAAGGAACAACTTTTATGATAGAGACCAGATAGAGACTTCTTTTTAACCACTGTCTTCATTTACTTCTTACACTTTTGGATTGCAAAAAAAAAAAAAATGAGATCTCCTTTGACTTCTATAGAGGAATCAAGTGCTTCTTTAAAAAATTAATTGAAAGTAAGCCACTGGTGTGTTTTATTAATAAGTGAATTTCACAAAAATTAGACAAGTGTCTCTAACAGATGTTTGTAATCTTCAAATATTTTAATCACTCTTTCCCTAGAAATATGTGAATCATAGTTGATATTGGCCTTCAGCAACCTAAAGAGTTAATTATTTTAATGTCCATTGTAACAGATAATGTCTCAGCCCTCTGAACAAGTGTTTCTATACAGAGAATGCATGCATTTTAACTTCCCAAAGAGAAACTCAGCTTCAGACTTTCGACAGGTATATCAACAGCAACCGAGTCACATCCATGGAACCCGGCTATTTTGACAATTTGGCTAGCACACTCCTGGTGTTGAAGCTGAACAGGAACCGAATCTCAGCTCTTCCACCCAAGATGTTTAAACTGCCCCAACTGCAACACCTGTAAGTAAAATGTTCTCTTAGATATGGTGTCCTCACCTCCTCTAAACCCTTGGCATCTCCTCCCTAAAATCCACCACGTGGCAGAAGGAGTTTAGAAGCAAGGACGTAGCTACCTTTCTTCTGAGAGCTGGAGGTGTAGAATCTGAATCAGAAAGAGCCTTAGAAACCACCCAATGCAGTCTTCTGCCTGAGAAGGCAGGTTGGTTGTTCCTAAGAGTGGAGAGTGTAGTCATTGAACAACCTCCGTACAAAGACATCATGATGGCAGTGAAGATGTGACTCTCCACGGAGCTGCAGATGGTGAGGATAATACCAACAGCTGACTGCAGGGGCCCTGGTAGCTTAAGGAGCTATAAAGAACTGTCTCATTAATAACGGTGGAGCCCTCTGAACAGGCTCCTCCAATATAGTGGTTTTCAGCCTTGGCTGCACATAACAGACACTTGGGGAGCTTTTAAAAATCCCAGTGCCCAGGCCACACCCTACACCAATTACATTAGAACTTCTGGGAGGAGGATCCAGGCTTCAATAATTTTTTAAAACTCCCCAGGTAATTCCAGGGTGCCAACAAGATTAAGAACGACTGCCTCAAAGAGAAAGCATTTAAACACAGGGCAGATCGTGACAGAGGGGGATCAACTTTGTAAGCAGTTGAACAGGATAAGCTTGACGGTCCTGCCCCTGATAGACCTCGTGTTTTAACAGGATGTTCAGTACTCCCATTCTGGATAACTTTTAAAGCCAGTATTAATATGTTTAGTTCTGTAGTGAATGGACAACAGTTTGGAAACTCAAGTGCAGTCTGGTGTCCGTGTTTTATCGTTCTGAAAATGCATCCCATGTGTCGGAAGGGAATTTGTTCACTGCTAATAAATCAAAATTCTTCTCAATAAAAATGTTTAGAAATTTAAAATATCTTCTGTAATTGACTGCAGGCTAGTTTAACTGTGTTGTCGTAATGTCACATTTTATTACTACCTCCAGAATTTGTCATATAAGCTAACTGTTTAACATCCAATGCAGTGAACTCAACCGAAACAAGATTAAAAACGTAGATGGGCTCACTTTCCAAGGGCTTGGTGCTCTGAAGTCTCTGAAAATGCAAAGAAATGGCGTGGCAAGACTTATGGATGGAGCTTTCTGGGGGCTGAGCAACATGGAAATCTTGTAAGTGTGGGTGGTCAGTTCCTGCTCCAGGCAGTGTGATCCTGAAATGCTCAGTAAGCATTCAGCAGCTTTTCTTGGAAATCCTGTGTGACAGCCTCATCATTGATAATCTTATAATTTAATATTTAGTTTTGTTTCAGATGTTGTGCCTGGGAATGTAGAAGCATAGTATTTTCTGGGGATATCTCTGTATAACAAAAGCTACACACTTCAATAGGCATATGTAATAGGCTGTAATCGTGTCCCCTTTGAAGAGTCTCGATAATAAACTTAGGATCTTGCTTTTGACTCTCGGTCTCAATGTAGGCAGCTGGACCATAACAACCTAACAGAGATTACCAAAGGCTGGCTTTACGGCTTGCTGATGCTGCAGGAACTTCATCTCAGTCAGAATGCCATCAACAGGATCAGCCCTGATGCCTGGGAGTTCTGCCAGAAACTCAGTGAGCTGTGAGTAGCCTGCTATTCTCTTCAGGTTTGAGAGCAGGAATCTTGCCAGGGCATGAGCTGCTTACCACTGATCTGTGAAATTTTCATAACAGTTTCCAAGGTGACAGCTTTTTTCTTCTTTGTTCACATGCAACCTAGGCATAGTTTTTTTTGTGAGGAGTTGAGGCTAGCTTCAACTTCAGCAACTGCTGTTTCAGTTCTGTGGCACAGGGGCTAAAGCATGGTGGTGATTTAATTACTAGGATTAGAAATAATGTTTACCTGAGTATTATTAAGAAGGAGGAGTTTTAAAATAAGGATTATTGTGGTAATATATATTACCTGTTATTTTTTTTTTCTTACAAATCACTGCTTTGAATTGGAAAATAAAAGCTATGGTTGATTTTTTGTTGTTTGTTTTCTCTTTACAGGGACCTAACGTACAATCACTTATCGAGGTTGGATGATTCAAGCTTCCTGGGCCTAAGCTTGCTAAATACATTGCACATTGGGAATAACAGAGTCAGCTACATTGCTGATTGTGCCTTCCGGGGGCTTTCCAGCTTGAAGACTTTGTAAGTTACACATTTTGGAAGTTACACATTTTGCTCTCCATGCATGAAGCTAATTGGTTCCTAAGCATACCTACNGCTTCCTGGGCCTAAGCTTGCTAAATACATTGCACATTGGGAATAACAGAGTCAGCTACATTGCTGATTGTGCCTTCCGGGGGCTTTCCAGCTTGAAGACTTTGTAAGTTACACATTTTGGAAGTTACACATTTTGCTCTCCATGCATGAAGCTAATTGGTTCCTAAGCATACCTACTTTTCTCCAAGCACATTTCCTTTGTTGTGAAGGAAATGTGTACAGCCTCAGAAGAAGTGTCTTAATCTTTCCCAGATCAGTTTGATTAAAATCAGTCCATTTCATCCATATGTGCTTCTTAGAGGGATTAGAAGGAACAGTGATCAGATTGGTGAGGTGATTACAGTTAGCCTTCTCAGGATCTCCAGGAAGTTGGTAACTACTCAAGAGGCAAACAATTTTAAATCCACTAATTTTTTCTTCGTAAAAATGCAGATTGAAAATTACCCAGAGCACGAAAGATGTATAAAGGGCAGCAAAGGAAGATGCTTGTTTGTGAGACCAGTTCTATCCAGACTTGATCTCTGTCCCAAGAGAAGGAAGAGAGGGTGGGATTAATT
This sequence comes from Neotragus moschatus, assembly GCA_006410615.1. Lineage (NCBI taxonomy): Eukaryota > Metazoa > Chordata > Mammalia > Artiodactyla > Bovidae > Neotragus > Neotragus moschatus. The sequence goes on from SJYA01000944.1 coordinate 1,301,612, forward strand.
GACCTTTGAAAAAGCTCTCAAATATTCATTTGAATGTTGTGCAATGGACTCTGGATTTTTGCACTGTCAGAAGCTTTTGCTCTGTACACTGTTTGAAGCATTACATAATTGAAAAGTATGTTGTATGCTTTGGCAACCTGCTCCTTGTGTGGTTGGAACAGTGGTTTTAAAGCTCACCGTATTTTTCAGGNGGGCTGCTGTCTATGGGGTCGCACAGAGTCGGACACGACTGAAGCGACTTAGCAGCAGCAGCAGCTTTCAAATTGACATCCATTTAGTTCTGAACTTCTGTGAGTGATGAAGGTATCCAGGAGTGGGTGGGTAAGGAGACAGTCTCCACTGTTACCTGCTTTATTTATGAGTGTTCTGAGACATTTTACTTGGAGTAGGTTTCTGCCTCTTTGAAAAAAATCACTTCTTTACCCATCAGAGTAACTTTTGAATAGTTACTGTTTTTGCTGGGTTCTCTGTCAAATGCTTTGCAACCATGCTGAACTGAAATCAGTGTCATGGATATGTTTTTTAAGGATGTATTATTTAACTGAAGAAAATAGAATATTCACAAATGGTTTAAAAAGCAGTTCTTTTCATGAGAATTGCACTCCAAAATGGCTTTTTACTAACTGTTCTAATATAACTTTTTTTTTTTTTTTTTTTTTTAAGAATACTCCAGGGAAACCGGATTCGATCCATTACCAAAAAAGCCTTCACTGGTTTGGATGCATTAGAACATCTGTGAGTAGCAGGAGTTAGTTACCTTAAAGACAGTCTGCAATGGTTATCTCCTTATTTGACATGGACGATAACACAAACTAGAATGTAATTTTGTTGGTATCCTCTCATATAAAATGTACACATCTATCCATCCTTTGTCTATCTACCTACCTACTTGTCTGTCTATACCTGTATGAAAGTGTAAGTGCACAGATACATGTTTCTTTTGCATTTAAGGGTGTTTCTTTCCATCATTTGGGGGTTTTCTTTAGTTATGTTTCTCAAGCAGTGGCATATTTAATTTTTTTTTTAAACTACTATTTCTTATGTACCCACTGCACATCAAGCATTATGTCAGGTGTTTGTTTATATTTCTCAATCCTCATGAGAAAACTATTTAATAGCTATTGTTATCTCAATTTTTAAGTTAAGACATGGAGGTTCTAAGAGTTCCTTGCTTAAATTGAACAGTTAAGAGGGTGACTTGCAAGATCAATAAAGACAGTTCCCACCCCCCAACCCCGGTTCCTGAGAGTGACTGGAGAGTTGTAACACTACTCGGAGAACTTTTGTTTGTTGTTTAATTATAAAAAGCATGCAGCCTGTTTTTCCTCCTTTTATCCTCATTCTCTTTTGCTACTGACCTCTAAGTTAGCAGCTGGAAGGAGCAGGGCTCAAACCAGGGCAGCCTCTCCCATCACAGCAGCTGTCTCCTTCACAGCCTCTGCCTGCCCAGGAGCTGGAGGCACACGTTTCTGAAATGACAGTTAGGGACTCGGATGTTCTCAGGTACGAAGAGCGGAAGCTAGCCAGCCTCAGTGGGAGTTAACACCTGTAGGAGCACAGAGCCACCCAGCTTCTGATAACTATTGGTGAATGTACATATTGATATGAACAGTGGGAGTCTGAAGCAGTTTACAGTGTGTCCAGCCTGACTTTTAATGTTTATAGCCGAAGGTTTTATTACCTATTAACCTGGACAGTAGAAGTTAATCATTTAAAATGCATAGTTGGTTTGTACCGTCACTGGTGCTATGTGCATAGTGATTCTCTGCACCGCTCTTGTCATCTTCCCACTGAGCCCTTGCAGAGAGCCCTGGACGGCCAGCCCTGGCCGCAGTGCCGCAGTCCGGGTTACAGTGGGGTGACTGTGCAGAGGGCGGGCCAGTATTGCCGGGCTTCCTGAAACAAGTTATTTTCAAAGGGAAACTAGCCAAAAGGGTTTGTCATCTGAGCCTTCCACTTTTGGGAAAGTGAAATTAGTGGATCCGTGGAGCATTAACTTCTCCTTTAGTTTCCTAAACCTTCCTAACTCTCCCAGCGTCTTTCTTTGCCCACGTTTGGGACCTTGATTCTGTCTTCTCTTGCCCCTCATCTCATTCAAAATCCCCTTTGTCCACTCTGAATCCTGTAAAGGAAAACAGTAGTACAAGCGAGCAGGACTTTAATTCAGACTGCTTGTTAGCACCAGTGAAAAAAAAAAATCAGCCCAGAATATTCTCATTTTATGAACGTCCTGCCTGAAGTGGTTGTTTGTTGGTTTGTTTGTTTTAGTAAGTACCTCCTGTCTGAACACCTGCCTGTCTCCCCATTAGTAAGTTGTATGTATCCGGAGAGGCTAGTGACTAAGAACATCGGTTTTGAAATTGAAAATAATTGAGTTCAAATCTTATCTGCCCCTTTCATGCCGAGCCAAGGTGGTTATACCATCTTCTTTTTTGTTCTGCAATGAGGAATAAAGTGTAATAATGTGTAAACAAAAATCACTTAACATGGTTGCATGTCACAGAAGATATTCTGTACGTGTTTTTTTAAAAGCATAATTATGAGGAATTTTAAATGTGTACTTAAGTTTCTAAAGTTTACTAATTTGAATAATGAGAAATACAAGAAAATAACACGGCAGAACGGGTTAGGCCCTTCAGAGTCAAAAAATCTGTATGTGGTGATATACAATCTCTCTCACCGTAAAAGAATCTGCCTCTGGAATCAGATATCCTGTCGTTCTTGAACACAAGCCTCCTGATGAGTTCTCGGATCACCCTATCTATCTGTGCCTTTCAGCACATAGAGTGTTTTGGGGGTGAAGTGGGGGTAGGCATCATGGGCCCAGCCCACCGCGACTATAATTTCCTCTAATGCATTTGATTTGGTGGCTTTTTCAGAGACCTGAGTGACAATGCAATCATGTCGTTACAAGGCAATGCTTTCTCACAAATGAAGAAGCTTCAACAGCTGTAAGCATTTCTTTTCTTTCCAAGAACTTCACATAAAGCATTGAGGGGCCAGCTGTCAAGGGATGGGGCATCCTGGATTACGTATCTGTAGAAAGTATGCGGCACGCTCATCACGTTACTTAACTTTTATCACCAGAGAGCAGGAGGAGTGGGGTTTTATTCCATTTGTTGCAAAGAGTAGTTTCTTTTTCTTAGACAGATGCGATTTAAATTTGTGAGACCCAGTATAGCGCAATGCCTCATCATTGTAACCAGTTTCCAGTCCTCAGATATTTTTAGCATTGCTATACTTCTGTCTCTCCCATCAGTAAGAACAACAACAAAATGGTGCTAGTTCCCCGTCGTGCATTTTAAGATGCGCTATAGACTATTTATTCCATGGGATGTGTGTATTTGGTTTCTCCATTCAGTGCTTTGTTAATATTTACTTGAATTTAGTTTACTTGTAGAAATCTGCATTTCATACAAAACAGATTGAATGTAATTACTCTCCTCAGGCACTTAAATACATCAAGCCTTTTGTGCGATTGCCAACTGAAATGGCTCCCACAGTGGGTGGCGGAAAACAACTTTCAGAGCTTCGTAAATGCCAGTTGTGCCCATCCTCAGCTGTTGAAGGGAAGAAGTATTTTTGCTGTTAGTCCAGATGGCTTTGTGTGTGGTGAGTGGAACTGTGGTCTTTCCCTTTTATTCATTTTTCTTTTTTTTTCCTCCCATTTGTCCAAAGAATGGATTTGCATAAATTTATATACCCTACATGAAGCTCTTATTTCTGCTGAGGTAGATGAGAATGGATCTGTAGTTTGCTGATGATTGCAGTTTTTACTGATGAAAACATTTTTTTTTTCTGTAATTTCTTCCTCTTTGTGTTGGCATCAGGGTGGTCTAGTGGAAAGAGAGTGACATTATCTTGAGAGAATTGGAGGATAGTAGCAGCCCTGCTATTTAATTGCAAGTCCTAAAACTCAGTCTTCTAATCTGTGAAATGGGAATACTGCTGTCTGCCCTACCCAGATCCAGGGGTTGTTGAGAAGTTCTCTTGAGTTCAGTGAAGAGACTGACTTGAATCTTGTGCAGATGCTGTTTACAGGGAATAGAAAGAGACAATTATTAGCTAGTGATTTATAGACTACTAAAAATTTTATTGTCATTGTTCAGTCACTAAGTCGAGTCCAACTCTTTGGAACCCCATGGACTGTAGTATATCAGGCTCCTCTCTCCTCACCTGTCTCCCAGAGATTGCTCAGATTCATGTCCATTGAGTCAGTGTTGCTATCTAATATTTTACTGTTGGTGAGTGAAACATTACAAGTAACAGAAGGTTTGAGTTTATCGTAAATAAATTTAAGGGCCATTGTTTTATTACACATCTAAGCCTCTCAGCTAGATGTCTGCTTACCCAAATTCAGAGAGCTGTTAGCAGATCTGGCTCAGACACCCAGGTTTCCGTCTCTCTGGTGTGTACTGCATTCGGTTCAGTTCAGTTACTCAGTCCTGTCTGACTCCTTGTGACCGTGGACTGCAGCATGCCAGGCTTCCCTGTCCATCACCAACTCCCAGAGTTTGCTCAGACTCATGTCCATTGAGTCAGTGATGCCATCCAACCATCTCATCCTCTGTCGTCCCCCTCTCCTGCCTTCAGTCTTTCCCAGCATCAGGGTCTTTTCCAGTGAGTCAGTTCTTCACATCAGTTGGCCAAAGTATTGGAGTTTCAGCTTCAGCATCAGTCCTTCTAATGAATATTCAGGACTGATTTCCTTTAGGATGGACTGGTTGGATCTCCTTGCAGTCCAAGGGACCCTCAAGAGTCTTCTCCAACACCACAGTTCAAAAGCATCAATTCTTCAGCACTCTGTTTCTTTATAGTCCAACTCTCCCATCCATACATGACCCCTGGAAAAACCATAGCCTTAACTAGACAGACCTTTGTTGGTAAAGTAATGTCTCTGCTTTTTAATGTGCTATCTAGGTTGGTCATCACTTTTCTTCTAAGGAGCAAGTGTCTTTTAATTGCATGTCTGCAGTCACCATCTGCAGTGATTTTAGAGCCCCCAAAATAAAGTCTGTCACTCTTTCTATTGTTTCCCCTTCAATTTGCCATGAAGTGATGGGACCGGATGCCGTGATCTTAGTTTTCTGAATGTCGAGTTTTAAGCCAGCTTTTTCACTCTCCTCTTTCACTTTCATCAAGAGGCTCTTTAGTTCTTCTTGGCTTTCTGCCATAAGGGTGGTATCATCTGCATATCCGATATTTTTCCTGGCAACTGATACTTCTCCCAGCAGTCTACTGCATTACTCTGCTGTGTACTATCTGATATCATGGAGACCTTTGTGAAACTAAATTTGCATATAGAACATGAAATCAAAATTCACTGGAGTTTTAGTATGTGTGTTAAGATATTACAGAGCCCTATTCTACTTTTGCCTTTAAATTTTATTTAAAACTCCTTTGCCTACAGTTGTTTAGTTAAGTACAAGGAAAACATATATATATATATATATATATATATTTTTACATTGCTTCATTAAGTGATGCCAACAGTTTGTGCAAATAAAATATCTGATGTAGCTTTTGGATCTAAATAAGCATTTGGCATTCATTTGTAAGGGCCTGAGCTATTCCTTTTCCATGGTCTTTATTAGTTCTCTAGTCTCAAGATACAACTGTCTGTTACTTTGAGAAATGCATAGGTGTAGGTGTATGTTTGTGTATGTGTCACATCCATGGATTTTCCACTCTCTCTGTTGTGAATCTGAACCTTGATTTACCAGATGAGAATTCTAGAATAGTCCAACAGGAAAAGAAACCATCCTGGTTACAACATGCAGGTGTGCCATTGGAAATTAGCTGCATTGGAGTTGTTAAAGGGTCCTCCATACCCTGTTCACACACACACACACACAGACACACACACACACGCATCATTTTTTTCAGTGCACCCAAATAATATATTTTGGTTGATTTAAGATGCTTCCTTCTGGGTATAGACCATCTTCGAGAAACTGAAGATCAGAAAGATAACTTTTCCAAAAAGTAACAGAACTAAATATAACCGTTTGGAATGACAGAGCTGCTTATCCGTAATTATAATGTAGCTCTGACAGTGCAGCACAGCGGCCTGATAGACTGTCCACCCTAAACTCCAGGCGGGAACCAGGGGCCCACAGAGAGCTTGAGGGATGCTTTGTCTTTCACTGCAGGTTTGTTTTCTCCTGCCCTACCTAAAAATGATTGCTCTTTGGGTTTCCTGGTGGCTCAGATGGTAAAGAATTTGCCAGCAGTGCAGGAGACCCAGGTTCAATCCCTGGGTCGGGAAGATCCCCTGGAGAAAGGACTGGCTGCCCACTTCAGTATTCTTTCCTGGAGAATTCCATGAACAGAGGAGCCTGGCGTGCTACAGTCCATGGGGTCCCAAAGAGTTGGACACAACTGAGTGACTAACACTTAATAAGAGTTCTAGTTTTGGTAAATGGAATGTTTATTGCTGTCTTTAGTGATACTGAGTATCATTATTGACATTAGATATCTTATTTTTCTGCTTATTTGTGGAGAACAAGGGGAAAAATGCATTTCATGATAGTAGCACTTAAAAGTGATCCATGAGCCTGAACGTGTCTTAGCCAATTTCTTGTATTTCTGCAAGAAAAAAAAAAAGCACAGGTCTGGAGTAAACTGTATTCCAAAATATCAGTCTCTTCCCAGTTAATGATGTGTAAATAGGTCTCCGTGTAGATTTGGAATGAATGACTGACTTTATACACTCTCTCCCAGTCTGTTGTTTCAACACTGGGACTGCTAGTCCATCTGTGAAACATACACAAAGTGTAAAACCTAAGCCACTGTTTGCTTTGAGTTTCTTGGTGTTCCGATCTGAGTAGCATTTGGACTCTCAAGCTTTAAAGCTGTTGTGTTTCCTCCTCTCCATTTTGAACAGATGATTTTCCTAAACCCCAGATCACGGTTCAGCCAGAAACGCAGTCAGCAATAAAAGGTTCCAATTTGAGTTTCATCTGCTCGGCTGCCAGCAGCAGTGATTCCCCAATGACTTTCGCTTGGAAAAAAGACAATGAACTCCTGCACGATGCTGAAATGGAAAATTATGCACACCTCCGGGCCCAAGGTGGCGAGGTGATGGAGTACACCACCATTCTGCGACTCCGTAACGTGGAATTTGCCAGTGAAGGGAAATACCAGTGTGTCATCTCCAACCACTTCGGTTCATCCTACTCTGTCAAAGCCAAGCTCACAGTAAATAGTATGTGATCTGACTTTTCCTCTTGCATTTACAGATACGTTTTTATGAAAGTACCTGGTTTCTTCTCTTTCTCTTATTGCCAGCCCTGTCCTCTGCTCTCAGAGTTCTCCGCCTAAACCCTGCCTTTCCCTACCTCTCACTCCACATTACTGATATCCCTGGTTATGTGTACCTGAGCTAGCTGTTGTATTGCAGACCCCATGCTTAGCATGGTGGGTAACCTAGATAAACCAGACACTTTTTGTTCTTTGAGAGTTCGTGGTGTGCTTGGTCTGATGAGGAAGACCGTGAAGAACAGTTAAAGGATCACTTTTTTTTAAAATTCAGATATAGTTCATTTATAGTATTGTGTTAGTTTCAGGTATGCAGTAAAGTGATTCAGTTATATGTATATTTTTTCAAATTATTTTCCATTAGAGGTTATTACACGATATTCAATATAGTTCCCTGTGTTTTATGGGAAATCCTAGATACTTGTCTGTTTTATGCTGTTGGTATCTGTTAATCCCATTCTCTCAGCCCCTTTCCTCTTTGGTAACCATAAGTTTGTTTTCTGTGTTTGTGAGTCTGTTTGTTTTGTCTACATAGATTAATTTGTATTGTTTGTTTAGGTTCCAGATATATGTGATATAGTCTTTGTCTGTCTGACTTGACTTCACTAGTATGAGACTCTCTAGGTCCCCACCCATGTTGCTGCGAATGACATTGTTTCATTCTTTCTTATGACTCATATTCCATTGTATGTGTATACCACATCTTCTTAGATCATCTGCTGAAGGGTGCTTGGCTTGTTTCTATGTCTTTGTTATTGTAAATAGTGCTGCTGTGAACATTGGAGTACATGTATCTTTTAGAATTTGAATTTGCATCTTTTCTAGGTACGTGCCCAGGACTGGAATTTCTGGGTCATAAGGTCACTGTGTTTTTTTTAGTTTTTTAAGAAACCTCCATGCTGTTTTCTGTAGTGGCTGCATGGGTTTACATTCCCATCAACAGAGAGCACACCACCTTTAGCTTAGAGATCTCGGTTTGAGTCCTGCCTCTCCTGCTATCAGCTGCGGAACTCTCCGCAAGTTGCTTCGCCTCTCTGTATCTCCACGTCTACCTCTTTCAAACAGGAATAATAATACCTACCTTACAGAGGCGTACTGTGAAATAAAATGACTTGTGTAAAGGACCAGCAGAATGCCTGGGACGGAGCGGGTGCTCAGTGGATGCCGTAAGCACTAGCTGTTGCAGGCGTCTCATCCTGTGCTTCGTGCAGCAAGTAGACAGTTTTGCAGTTTATCGTTTCATTGTTTTTATTGTCCATATGGCTCATTAATGTGTTCATTCCACAAATAACTGCTGAGGCCTGACACATAGAACAGAAAATTGTCAGGCAAAACGCACGTCTAAAGTCATAGAATGTTAGAGCCAGAAGGAACTTTAAAAGAAAAAAAAGAATGACCAGGGAGAAACAGATGAACTGATTTGCCCATGGTCTCATAGATAATTATTAAGGAAACTAAAAAGTGACTGGAAAACGGCAGAAAGACCATCAGTGTGACGCTCAGGTGACCTGTTTCATCCTGACTCAGTCATTTCTGTACCTGTGTAACCTTGAGGAGCTTTTTGATCACTCCATCTCTTGCAGTTGGAAACAACCCCTGCCTTACTATGTCAGGGACATTTGTAAGTATCCCAAAAAAGCGGGGGTGGGGGGATGAAAACGAACCTCCCAACTCCAGAACGCTAATGCCCCCATGTTCTGTTTCTTATTTCAGTGCTTCCTTCATTCACCAAAACCCCCATGGACCTCACCATCCGTGCCGGGGCCATGGCACGCCTGGAGTGTGCCGCGCTGGGACACCCCGCCCCTCAGATAGCCTGGCAGAAAGACGGGGGCACGGACTTCCCGGCCGCGAGGGAGAGGCGCATGCACGTGATGCCCGAGGACGATGTGTTCTTCATTGTGGATGTGAAGATAGAGGACATCGGGGTGTACAGCTGCACCGCCCAGAACAGCGCCGGCAGCATTTCTGCAAATGCGACCCTAACTGTCCTCGGTGAGCGGGTGCTTTCAGATTCTGTGATACATGTTAGTCTTCAGGATACCAGCTCACCCAAAGGGCCTAAGAAGTGTCAGAGCTCGAGAGGGTGAGGGCTGATCTGTAGGACAGTGCCCTTTCCTGGAGGCGACAGTGGCTTCTCAGAAGCTTTCGGGTCGGGGAATCCATCACACCTTCAGACCTGTGGGCAGTGAAGTGAATCTGGCCCCTCCCTTCAGAGGAGGGGGAAGAGTAATGCTCTGACGCTCTCCCTTTTTGCTAGAATTACCTTTCTCTACTCTTCCCATTATATAATCTGTACTTAAAGTCTTAACAGTATAAAGAACATAAAATAAGTATCTGAATAAATTCAGAGGGACCTCTTTTTCTCAGCCTCCCATACCACTCTGAAAATGAGTTCATCCTTCATCATTTACTTTATTGTTATTCAGTCACTCAGTTGTGTCCAGCTCTTTGCAACCCCATGGGCTGCAGCATGTCAGTCTTCCCTGTCCTTCTCCATCTCCTGGAGTTTGCTCAAACTCTTGTCCATTGAGTTGATGATGCCATCCAACCATCTCATCTTCTGTCTTCCCCATCTCTTCATGCTCTCAATCTTTCCCAGCATCAGGATCATTTACCTAACCAGATGCTTTCTAAAAATGTGAGCATGTTAATCATATATGTATATCTTTGAAAAGTAAATCAGGGTAACCTTATGAACACCAAATAATAAAAGTAAATTATTTTCAGAATTTTAATACACATGGGGACATCTAGCACTAGGAAGTTTCCCTTTAAAAATTTAAACATTCTGATTTTTTTCCATCCATCAACACACCCTTGTGCTTAATATTATTTTCATGCATTTTCTATTTCTAAAATATGTCTAAAATGTTTTGCTTTGCCCGACTTCCATCATTCCCCAACCTTGCCAAGAATGAGGGAGACTAAGTGAGAGAAACAGTAAATATTATCCTTAACTGGTGTTATAAGGAAATGACAGCCAAGTGATGAAATGAAAGCCTAGATGTCATATCCATGTTCAAGGTTTTAAAGAGCCATGGGCGTGAAGCTGTGGGAGAATCCAGTTTCAGCTCCTCTTTGAATAAATCAAAGCACAAGGTCTTACGCTATGTAAACCCTAACTTAATGTCAGAGGTTAAAAGCATAACTTGTCATTTCAGAGACACCATCGTTCTTACGGCCCCTGTTAGATCGAACTGTAACCAAGGGGGAAACGGCCGTCCTGCAGTGCATTGCAGGGGGGAGCCCTCCCCCCAGACTGAACTGGACCAAGGATGACAGCCCCTTGGTGGTCACCGAAAGACACTTTTTCGCAGCAGGCAACCAGCTGTTAATCATTGTGGACTCTGACATCAGTGATGCCGGGAAGTACACGTGTGAAATGTCTAACACCCTGGGCACCGAGAGAGGCCACGTGCGCCTCAGCGTGATCCCCACCCCAACCTGCGACTCCCCTCAGATGACGGCCTCATCACCGGACGACGACGGCTGGGCCACTGTGGGCATCGTGGTCATCGCGGTGGTTTGCTGTGTGGTGGGCACGTCGCTCGTGTGGGTGGTCATCATCTACCACACGCGGCGGAGGAACGAAGACTGCAGCGCCACCAGCACAGGTGAGTCCAGCACAGGTGTGTCCAGCACAGGTGTGTCCACAGGAGCCTGGCGCGGGCGCAGGGGTCGTGGGGGTGCGGCCCCGCCGAGATTCGCTTCTGAGTGTGTCTGTCGCAGTCTGAGGCCACGTCACAAGGGTGACTCATTCGTTTCAAACTGGGCAACTATGGCTAGCTAAAAATAACACCGCAGCCCAGAATAAAGCTGATGGTTAAAAATGAGTGCTTTTTGTCAGAACCTCATTAGAACAGGGAGTTGGCTGTGAAAGACCATGCAGAGCTTCAGGTAGCGCACGCCCTCAGATGGTGGTGGAGGGCCAGAAACAGCCTTCAGTCATGAGGCTTACACTCGGCTATTGTCTTGTCCCTCGCGAGCATGTGTGCATGTGTGTGTATGCAGGCATCTAGGAGAAAGGGGCTTTGATTGTATAGGCAAACTCCTGTATCGGTGATAATACAAAGTCAGGAATAGGGCAGAAAGCAAGCTTAGATAGTATCTAAAATACTGTCTCGTGACAATTATCTTTATCTTTGTAAGCATTTGTTGTCTTTGAAAGTTGGGAGGAGTGGGACTTCCCTGGTAGTCCAGAGGTTAAGAATCCATCTTCCAATGCAGGGGACTCAGGTTCGATTCCTGGTCTGGGAACTGAGATCCCCACATGGCGCAGGGCCAGGAAGCCCATGTGCCACAACTAGGGAACTTGGGCAGCGCGCTGAAGAGCCTGTGCACTGTGGCAAAAACCCAGTGCAGACGAAAATTTAAAAAAATAAAAATAGAAGTGAAGACATTTGAGAGGAGTATCCCACAGGCCACAAAGCAGAAAATCAGCTGAGGTGCCCCAGAGCAGCAGAGCCCTGGTGTGCTGTCCATCAAGATGGTTTTGCAAGGGTAGACTGATTTGATTTAAACAGAAAACAAAACAAAAGGGTATATACCATTCATCAGGGAAGCCTGTGTGGCCGTTGTGACCATTCTTGGTTCATAGAACACTGTTGTTGATTACAGATGAGACCAACTTGCCAGCTGATATCCCGAGTTATTTGTCATCTCAGGGAACATTAGCGGACAGACAGGACGGGTACGTCTCCTCAGAAAACGGAAGCCATCACCAGTTCGTCACTTCTTCTGGAGGCGGATTTTTCTTACCACAGCACGATAGTAATGGTACGTGTTTAAAACGGAACGTGGGCTATTGGCATTTTGAAATAACCCTTTAGAAAGTTCAAATACAATGTTAATTTCCACAGGGGATGGATACACTCATATATTTAGGACCTGGCCCAAAATCACTAGCAAAGTTGATATTAAATAGTTCTAAGCCTTTCTCTTAAATACTAGAAAAATCTTTGTTTCTAGCAATAAAAGAAGACACGTAGCTTAGGTAAAACTTAATTCCTCCATGTGATGTAGTATTTCCTTTATGTCGTAAATGTCCTTTGGCCCCGAATGTTCTTCTTACTTCAGTGACACTAACTGGTTTCATGCATGGTCTCAAAAGTCACATGATTTAAAATCATTCTATTAGAGACTTATAATTCTGACTCTCACTTTAAGAACTGTATAAAGAATTATAATGGAGGCTGCATAATATAGAGCATCAGCTTGGTTCAAGACCCACTTCTGACCCTTACTCCCTGTGTATGCTTGGGCAGTTATAATTCTTCCGCATTAGGTTGTTGTGAACATTAGAGAAAATGATAGTATATGGGGCTTGGCACATATGAAGTGCTTCGTAAGTAGAAGCTATTGACATTTACCATCTTTTCTCACAAATGTTGATTGAGTATATGCTCTGTGGTGGACTCCATAGTTTGGAGGGAAGAATGTTTCCAGTTTTACTGTTCAGTCCGCAATGAGACAAAAAATTCAGCAAATAATTGCAAAGAGCTTGACAAGGCAGTGACAGAGAGCATAGAGATAGAAGATTTGAGCATAAAAGCAGTTGTTCTGATTAGACTCATTTGCTTGCAAAGAGCAGAAGCCCCAGCTCACTTGAATAGAGCCAGGTTTACTCAAAAGGCATTTTAAAAAGTAAAGGGATAGAACTGGAGCATAATAGTGTCATGTCTGCTGGGTACTGGGGCTGAAGATCAGGCCTCTCTCAGAATACCCTAGAGATAGCCAGTGGTACTGAATCACATCCTACACATTTGCTTCTCACTGAGACCAGCCCCCACAAGGACTGCCTGGTTCCAGCTGCCCAGGTACACGGTCCATTGTGGCATCTCTCACCTTCATGATGTCTCTTGTCCTTCAGCTGCTGGGTCCACTGCTAACCAGAATTTCATTTCTGGATTGCTTAGCACAGATAACTCATGGTGGGTTTCTGTTTGCTTTTTCCTTTTGGCCGGCTTCATCTTGATCCGGGCATTAATAGGTCATTGGTTAAGTGCCAGTAGCTCATCTGCTCATCAGTTTTTTCTGGAGGAAGCAGGCAGTGCTGGTAGCATCATGTGGTTCAAACCATCGCTGCTTCAGCCACAGTGTCCATGCACAGATCAGTTTCTCTTGGAAACCAGAGAGTGGGGTCAGCAATAAGGCTAACATATCCAGTTCAATCGGAGAAGGCAGTGGCACCCCACTCCAGTACCCTTGCCTGGAAAATGCCATGGACAGAGGAGCCTGGTAGGCTACAGTCCATGGGGTCGCTAAGAGTTGGATAGGACCGAGCGACTTCACTTTCACTTTTCACTTTCATGCATTGGAGAAGGAAATGGCAACCCACTCCAGTGTTCTTGCCTGGAGAATCCCAGGGATGAGGGAGCCTGGTGGGCTGGCATCTACGGGGTCGCACAGAGTCAGACACGACTGAAGTGACTTAGCAGCAGCAGGATGAGATATAAAGAAGGCAGTGGCACCCCACTCCAGTACTCTTGCCTAGAAAATCCCATGGAGGAGCCTGGTAGGCTGCAGTCCATGGGGTCACTGAGAGTCGGACACAACTGAGTGACTTCACTTTCAGTTTTCACTTTCATGTATTGGAGAAGGAAATGGCAACCCACTCCAGTGTTCTTGCCTGGAGAATCCCAGGGACGGGAGAGCCTGGTGGGCTGCCGTTTGTGGGGTCGCACAGAGTCAGACACGACTGAAGCGACTTAGCAGCAGCGGCAGCATCCATTCAATGGTTCATCAAGTTCTGTTTTAGTAAGATATCATAAACTTATTAGGCATCATTAAATTTTGAAAAAACCCTTCTGTAAATTTCTGCAGTATTTCCTTTGTAAAATATTCTGTCTGAACTTCATCTATAAATATGGAAACTGTCAAAAGTGAAGAGATGGCTGAATGGTAATTGAACTTATGGTTCATTGATTAAGGCATGTGTTTTAAAGGGACATGCCACGTTGACGACAGCAGTGAAGCCGACGTGGAAGCTGCCACAGACCCGTTCCTTTGTCCCTTTTTGGGACCCTCAGGCCCTGTGTATTTGAAGGGGAGCATGTATGGCTCGGATCCTTTTGAAGCCTATCATACAGGTATGTGGTTTTCATTTCTCAGTTCTGTTTCCTGGAAGGGACCCCTAGAAGCATTAACTCGGTCTCCTGATATTATTCCCATTTTTTAAAGGTTGTAGTCCTGACCTGAGATCAGCTTTAATGGACCACTACGAGCCCAGTTACATAAAGAAAAAGGAGTGCTACCCATGTCTTCATCCTTCAGAGGAATCCTGCGAGCAGAGTGTCAGTGATACAGGATGGCCTTCTCATGCAAAGAAGTTACTCAGCTCTTCTTATTCTCAGCACGAAGGACCCGGAATGAACAACTTATGTCTGAACAAGTCTTCTGCAGATTTTAGTCCAAGTTCAGAGCCTCCATCAGTTACTTTGAGTAATTCTTTCATGGGTAAGTTTATTAAATTATTAGGTACCTTGACTCCAGACTCGCATTGCAAGTTGCATGGGAGAGAGCCGTGAGAGTTTTGAACACCAGACTGGTGAGGGATAGTTTCTGGTGTGTATATGTATCTTTTTTGTGCTGTCGTGACATCCTATTAATTAGTATCCTTGTTTCTAAAAGCAGAGGCAGACATGGGGATTTTACTTGATTAGGTATTTAATCCAACACTAAGCCTTAGGAACTTTCTGGGCAACTCTGTGTGTGGCATCGTCTTGAAGACAAGAGTTTTGGAAGTGACTGAGGATCGCAGTTTGTCAGTCATGTGGAAAACGTGGTTTGGGGCTATAGCAGCCTCTGGGGTGGAGCTGTGTGCACGGCATGACTGCGGTTTGGGATGTCTGCTGGCTTATAACTAAACCCACAGTCAGAGTGCAGACGGCGTCCTACCTGGCAACAGCCGCTCGTCAGCCAGGCTGGGCTGCCTCCTACAGAGGAGGCTGTTGGAATCCTAAAGCCCACAGGGGTGGCCGTGGACACTGGCTGACACCGAGATTCGTTCCTGAAGTTTCTAGTCTAGTGCATGAGGACGATTGAGTGGAAGAACTGAGATCATCTTTTTGCTGCATGGAAATATGGAAAAATGAACCACAGCTTCTAAAAAAAAAATAGAATCTTTATTCTACCCAACTTTAAGAAATGTCATGTTTTCTCATGGTATAATTATTTATATCCCTTTTTTAAAAAAATGAATAATAATTTTTATAGGGCCTAGGAGAGAATTTGAGTCAATAGAATTATTATTTGCTACTGAGGAAGAAAGGGCAAGACATACGGGTTATTTTGAGAGAAGCTTTCTATACTTAGGCACAGTTTACTTATACATGACTATCCAAATGCACTTTGTGGAGAATGGTGGGCTTTTAGTGAACACAGGATTTGGAAGAACTTCTATCGGGGAACTTGTTGCTGATAATATTACTATAGGTCCTGAAAGTGGAGAAGAAGGGCTGCTTGTATTCAGCGGATGTATGTGTCAGAGGGGTGCACGTGCCTTCAGCCCCACCCTATAAGGTCTGTCTCCATAGCACAAGAATAGAGCCATCTACCTGAATCCCATAACATGGACTTGAGCGTTCTCCCCGTATTTACGGGGAAAGATGCCCCTTCATTTAAAATGCATTCTGTGGATTGCTCCAAAAGGCCCCCTGTGCTCAAGGGATTTCTTTTTTTCAGGAACATTTGGAAAGCCTCTGAGGAGACCTCACCTGGATGCCTTTTCAAGCTCTGGGCAGTCATCGGATTGCCAGCCAAGAGCCTTTCACTTGAAAGCTCGTTCTTCCCCGAACTTGGACTATGAGTCAGAGGAAGATGGGAAAGAAAGGACAGATTTTCAGCAAGAAAATCACACGTGTACCTATAAACAGACCTTAGAAAGCCACAGGACTTCAAATTTTCAGTCTTATAACTTGGACACATAAAATAAGACCAAGAACAAGTTTTAACATACTACCTCAAGTGGACTTTTATTTAAGAGAGAGAAGCCTATGTTTTTAAATGGAACTATGAATTTTAAAAGGATAAAATGTCTTATTTATACAGATAGACAAACATTACAAAAAGGCATAAAAATTTTATACGGGGAGTATCTGTCATATAGGAATACCTTTACTATTTTATAACTTTGCTTTATGCAGAAAATATCTTAATGTAAATTAATGGTATAAATCCATGACTATTTTATGTATTTTTATAATGCCAGATTCCTTTTTATCGAAAACGAGTACTAAAGCATTTTAAACAATAACTGTCTTGTACGTTTTTTGAATAGAGGTCACTCCATTTTATTTTGCACATTCTTCTTAATAAATGTCTCATTTTGATCCCAAACCCCATCTATCAGTAACAATCTTCATTGTTTTCAGCACATTTTAGGCATAATTAGTTCATATTATCATGTCTCACATTGGTGGAAATTGCATTCAGCACATTAAAATATGAGAAATGATCATTCTGCATACTTCCTGGGGTGGTTGTAATATCGACTCAAATCAAATTAGTGTGTGTGAAAGCCCACTGTAAAATGAGAGGGAGCCACAAAGGTTTGAGGTACGTTCATTTCTTTCTTAACTCTACAAACAAAAGGATGTGTTGTTGCAGTCCAGTGCTATATAGTACAACCACCGTTGCTTAAATCACTGCTCAAGCCATGTTCTCTTAATTACCATAGTACTGTATGTGGTCTAATGCTTTGTGCGTTTCCAGATAGTTTCACATACCCCATCCCTTTAATTATAACAAGACAGTGGTTTATTGCCCATTTCTATAGTTAAAATGTCTGTAGCAGATGTGGGGTTTCATCATCTGTTCCAGGTTGTAATGGGATGCTGGTGGAATTCTTTCCTGTTCTTACTGATTTTCCGCTGGACAAGCAGTTCTTACACAAAAGGCACTCTCCAGCTATCCGGCAACACTGTTTAAGAATTACAATACTTTTCTAATTTGGTCATCATGGCTGTACTTGTTAAAAACTCAGTATAGCATCTGTTACTTAAACGTGAATAATTATTTTAAATATTTGTTTTAAGCAGTGTTTAGGTGAAAATGTTGTTATGTGACTGGCATATATACATACACATACAGAAAATTACGCATTTCCAAAATGAAATAATGTAGTTTGAAGGAATTGAAACAGCCATTAACTTTAATAGTTTAGATGATCAAACTGTTTTTCCCCTTAGCAAATCTTAAGATTGGGATTGAAGAAGTTAATATAGTACATTAAACTTTAAAGTCTACTAACCCGTTGAAGGTGTGACTTTCTCACTGTCAGTTCTTTGAACTAAACTTAAAAACACATATTAGAAAAGCAGATTCATCTCACAGGATATGTTGGGGGTGAAGTTTCCCTCTTGAGTGAGTTTTGCGTTTTTTTTTGTGAGCCGGAAGCCTGGAACCCAGACTGCAATAATATCTTCCCGCCTTTAATTTAGACACCAGAGTCCGAGACAGGAAGTTGATCCTTCCTGGGACAACCAGTGACTAAGAACAGAAAAGTGATTTCGTATGCTTTGGCTTTATCATATGGCCAAATTTTCAAAATCTTGTTAATTTGTCTTCATTATTACCAGATGTGATCCAAGCAGTGATAAGGGGTCTCCTCAAGGATTATGAACTTCTTTTAAAGGATTTAATTTTTCCCGACTTAAATGCAAAGGTTAATCATTCACACTTGAAATTCAACAATTAGATTCATTCTCCATTCACATGAATTTTTTTTTTTAATTCATCTTGCATGCTGCTAACTTAGGGATTACATATAATTTTAGTGGTCTGGAGAAACAGCAGAAGCTTAATCACTCTTTGACATTTGCAAAAAATATATATATATATATATAATTTTGAGACTCCAGATTGAGTTAACAAAGTGAATCTAGTAGGCATTAAGATATCCTAAGAAAACACAGACTTCATTAGAGGATGTATATAAATATAAAATCACTTATTTATGAAAGAGAATGCTTAAAATTTTCAGTTTAACCTTTCCATGCTTTCTAATACAAGACTAATTCTTTTATAACACATCTTTACAGATACTCTCACAACTTTAGTATATTTTATCTCAATTCCACCTTTGACACAAAATGAAAGGACAGTTACTGGGTATAATCTTACCTGTTTTTTTAAGATTTTGAGGGATATATATTCCTTTTTTAAAAAATATAAATTTATTTTAATTGGAGGTTACTTTACAATATTGTATTGGTTTTGCCATACATCAGCATGAATCTGCCACAGGTATACACATGTTCCCCATCCTGAACCCCCCTCCCTCCTCCCTCCCTGTACCATCCCTCTGGGTCGTCTCAGTGCACCAGCCCCAAGCATCCNGGAGGCCTGGCGTGCTGCGGTTCATGGGGTCACAAAGAGTCGGACATGACTGAGTGACTGAACTGAACTGAACTGAGTATGAGAAGTCATTTCGGTCATGTCCCACTTTTTGCAACCCTATAGACTATAGCCAGCCAGTCTCCTCTGTCCATGGCATTTTCCAGGCAAGAATATTTGAGTGGATTGCCATGCCCTTCTCCAGGGGATCTTCCCAACCCAGGGATCTAATCTGCATATCTTACCTTTCCTGCATTGGCAGGCAATTTCTTTACCACTAGCACCACCTGGGAAGCCCTTATAATGGTGGCCAAAGAAAATTCACTATCATTTGAGTTGTCTTTAAAAAGTGAAGGATCCTACTATGTCGATATCTTGGGTCAGAGCAGACCACTTAGAGTAGAAAGAAAGACTGAAAGTACAAAGGTGTTGAAGCAGGATACTTTGACTGGGGTGACGAGTAGGGATAGAGGGACAAGGGAGCAAAGAGTAGGAAATGATGCTGGAGATGTAACACAAGGCTCAGATCACAGGGCCATTTCAAGGACTTTGGTCTTTTCTCAATGGAGCAGGCCAAGACCTCAAAGAGCTTTGATCAGAGAAAAGACTTCTATGTCAACAGATTGCTCTCATGGCTGTGTGATAATTGACTAAAGAGGGCATGTTGGAAGTAAAGAGACTGATGATGTGACCGTTTTATTAATCCAGACAAGATGTGATAGTTCTTTGGGCTAAAGTTGTAGTGTGAAGGAAGAAGGATAATATTGTTTATATACTGTGAATTTGGAGTCAACCGAATCGCTGATGGGTTGGATGTGACATGTGAGAGGAAAAAGGGGAAACAAAGATGACCATAAGGACTTTGGTCAAAACAACTGAGGGATGGAGTTTTCTTATCTCAGATGGGGAAGACTGTGGGAAGATCAGGTTAGAGACTATCCGCTGGGGCTTGTGTAGATCCATGAACTCTGAGTGACTAAGTGGAAATATCAGGTTGGTAGTTGAAAATGAGTCTTGGATGAATTTACAAATTCAGAAGTCATTAGCATAGAGATAGCATTTAAAGGTTTTGGACCAAATCAATTCACCTAAGGAGTAAGCATAGACAGAGAGGAGGTCCAAGGCTGAGCTCTGGATTTCTTCAATAATGCGATCTGAGAGATAAGAATCCATATATGCCAATTAAGAAGAAACCAATAGTTAAGTANGATGTAACACAAGGCTCAGATCACAGGGCCATTTCAAGGACTTTGGTCTTTTCTCAATGGAGCAGGCCAAGACCTCAAAGAGCTTTGATCAGAGAAAAGACTTCTATGTCAACAGATTGCTCTCATGGCTATGTGATAGACTAAAGAGGGCATGTTGGAAGTAAAGAGACTGATGATGTGACCGTTTTATTAATCCAGACAAGATGTGATAGTCTTTTGGGCTAAAGTTGTAGTGTGAAGGAAGAAGGATAATATTGTTTATATACTGTGAATTTGGAGTCAACCGAATCGCTGATGGGTTGGATGTGACATGTGAGAGGAAAAAGGGGAAACAAAGATGACCATAAGGACTTTGGTCAAAACAACTGAGGGATGGAGTTTTCTTATCTCAGATGGGGAAGACTGTGGGAAGATCAGGTTAGAGACTATCCGCTGGGGCTTGTGTAGATCCATGAACTCTGAGTGACTAAGTGGAAATATCAGGTTGGTAGTTGAAAATGAGTCTTGGATGAATTTACAAATTCAGAAGTCATTAGCATAGAGATAGCATTTAAAGGTTTTGGACCAAATCAATTCACCTAAGGAGTAAGCATAGACAGAGAGGAGGTCCAAGGCTGAGCTCTGGATTTCTTCAATAATGCGATCTGAGAGATAAGAATCCATATATGCCAATTAAGAAGAAACCAATAGTTAAGTAGGAGGAAAAGAGACAAAGACGGTGTCTTTGGAAGCCAAGCCCCCCACCCCTGCAAAAGGGAGGAATAGCTGACCATGTAAAATCCATGTCAAGGGGAAGGGAATAGCTGACCACGTAAAAATCTGCTAACACAGATCAAGAAAGAGCAGGACTGATAATTTATCATTGGATTTGGTAACATGGGGATCATTTGTAACCTTGACAGTAACTGTTCTGGTGGAGTTATGTGTGTGAAAACTTGATTAGAGTAGATTCAAGAGAGAATGGAAAGAAAGAATTTAGACACGTAAAGCATAAATGATTATTCCAGGGTGTCCTTCTGTAACAGAAAGATAAATAGGGCAACTACTTCAAGAGAAAAGCCAGGTAGAGAGTTTTATTTGTTTGATTTTGTTTTATAAGATGGTTGATTTAGTCCCAGTACATTTTATGCTAATGAGAATTAAAAATTGCTAGTGGAGAATTAAAAATTGCTAATGCACAATCTGAAGAAGGCAATGGCACCCCACTCCAGTACTCTTGCCTGGAAAATACCATGGACGGAGGAGCCTGGTAGGCTGCAGTCCATGGGTCGCTAAGAGTCGGACACGACTGAAGTGACTTAGCAGTAGCAGCAGGAACAATGCACAAAAGAGAGACATTGATAGAATCAGAGGATCAGAGTTCAGTGACCAATGGGCAGCCTTAACAATGAGGATGGGTGACAGTTCCAGCCTGGTATCAGGAGGGAAGGTGGGCCATGAGGACACTGATACTGGAAGGTGGGTACATGGTGGTGGAAGATAGCGGGAGTTCTCTTTTGATATCTTTTAACTTCAGTGAACAAGAAGTTGGCTGAGATTGAAATAAAGGAGGTGTGAGAGACTGATCTGATCTCAGACAATACACATATACCAACACAACACTTTTTAAGAACCTGAAGTGATGGCTCATAAACTGGATTCCTCTTGACCACATTTTAAAGCTTCATGAATGAGAAGGTAAGCTAACTCTTTAAAGATGTAATTGTTGTATAATTAAATTACTATTTTGTGACCAGTGTACATACTGGTAAATGTGGTCAAATTATTTTACTTTTTAAATTATGAAAGTATGATAATACATTTACAGGAGACTTGGAAAATACAAAGCAAAGTTGCATATAGTTCCATTATATATTAAAATTATTTTTTATTCAGATAAATTGAAATTTTTAGTTGGAGTTTCAGTATCAAACTCTCAAAAATTAATAGAATGAGTAGACACGAAATTAGAAAGATACAGTAGACCTGAAAAGCAGTATGAACAATGTGACCAAATTAGGTATCTACGTTTCCATAATCAAATCTCAACAACTTGCTGAGGGAAAATTTGGAAAGAAATGTATGGATGAAACCTACCTAATGTTTTAGTATTCATGTTCAATTTATTTTCAGGGAGGCCATATTTTTGGGAAAAAAATACTGATATGTTGGCCAGATTCACTGCTGAATGAGTGATAAGTGTATGAAAGGGGTGAGAATAAGAGAGAAACTTTCTATACAAATAAATTAGATCGAACCTCATCAGTGACTTATTTGTGGAACAAGCAATAAGACTATTATGCAAATAAAACAAGTATTCATAATTAAATGGGACACGTCAGTTTAGTGAAGTCCTGAATTCAAGAGTCAGACATCCCTGATCTAATGACCTAAGATGGAAATTAACATTTCCAAGCCTCTGTTTCCCTGTATGTCATCTGGTGATAACACCTGTTTTCTAGAGTTTCTGTGAAGGCTATAAGTAATACAAAAGAATGTGGCTCCAAGCACTTGGTTAAATAAAAATATCTACGATTATTATTCATTTTACTCTTACTATTATTGAACAACATAGAGCAGATAGGAAACCTGGCTTCATTTCTGCCAGTGAAAATCTTGGACAAATTCTGTGTTGTGGAAAGAAAGAAAGAAGACCTGCTCCTATACTTTTCTCACTCTGAGATTGTAGATGTATATGAAAAACCGTATGTTTGAGGGCAGAGACTTGGGTTCTCCATTTGACCTGAAACTATACATTCCCTAGTGGCTCAGATGGTAAAAAACCTACCTGCAATGCAGGAGACCTGGGTTGGATCCCTGTGTTGGGAAGGTACCCTGGAAAAGGAAATGGCAACTCACTCCAGTATTCTTTCCTGGAGGATTCCATGGACAGAGAAGCCTGATGGGCTACATACAATCATGGGGTCGCAAAGAGTTGGACATAACCGAATAACTAACACTTTATACTCTGAGTGTTTCTGGGAACTATCTTTTATTTCCTCATTTTTAAAATATGGTTCTTAAAATGTGTAAAGTGTTTATCACAGAAATGTGGAGATAGGGAAATAACATATTTGAAAGCACTCAGACTATGGTGCCATATATAAAGGATGAGTATAAAGGCCCAGGACCCACCACTGAAAATGGATTCCATGTTCTTATTATGTTTAAACTGATTTATGCTTTTAAAATTTTTTGGTATGTGGGATCTTAGTTCCCTGACCAGGAATTGAACCTGTGCCCCCTTCTTTGGTCACACAGGGTCTTAACCCCTGGACCAGAAGGGAAGTCCCTGAGCTAATAGTTTTTTGAATGATTTTGAGGCAGTTAGGGTCAGTTAAGGCATCCACTGGAGAACAGGACCCAGGTTGGATGTGAAAAGCTTTTTTCAGCTGTAATGGACTAAGTAATGTTAGTCCAATGGACTAAGCACTAAGTGTGCTCTCTAGAAGGCTTTAGTCTCATTTCAACATGAAGGAAGAAAAATGAGGAAAAGATCTCTATACTTTTATTCTAAGCTTTATAGAATTTATACAGGAATGTGGAGAGTGGAGTGAGCTCCAGATAATTTAACAAAGATTCACTGAGTACTTTGTGAATAGAAATGTGTTGCCACATTCTGTTGGCAAAGGAAAGGTGGATTTTTAAAGAGATAATGATGAATAGCTCAGTTGGTAAAGAACCCGCCTGCAATGCTGGAGACCCCAGTTTGATTCCCGGGTCANGTGGAGTGAGCTCCAGATAATTTAACAAAGATTCACTGAGTACTTTGTGAATAGAAATGTGTTGCCACATTCTGTTGGCAAAGGAAAGGTGGATTTTTAAAGAGATAATGATGAATAGCTCAGTTGGTAAAGAACCCGCCTGCAATGCTGGAGACCCCAGTTTGATTCCTGGGTCAGGAAGATCACTGGAGAAGGGATAGGCTACCCACTCCAGTATTCTTGAGCTTCCCTTGTTGCTCAGCTGGTAAAGAATCTGCCCACAAGGCAGGAGACCTGGGTTCGATCCCTGGGTTGGGAAAATCCTCTGGAGATGGGAAAGTCTACCCACTCTAGTATTCTAGCTATGGAGAATTCCATGGACTACAGTCCACGGGGTCACAAAGAGGCAGACATGACTGAGTGACTTTCACTTTCAGAGATGAATAAGATGAAGGGACAGATTCCTGCCCATCCCCATCACTGCCTCAGTGTGATCCATGACAATGGCCAAGCCAGTGTCTGGAAGCCAAAGGGAGAAGAGATTGATTCTGACTGGTAACCATCTGGCAGGATTTTCCAGTGATGGTCACACTGGAGGTGAGTCTTGAAGAATAACAGGATTTATTTTCCTGAAAGTAAATTAATTACAAGAATTTTGAAAAGAAAAAGTTTACAAAGAATAAAAAATAAAAGAGGACTGTGCTACCACTCCCCAGAGAACTAGTTGTTACCGTTTAGGTGTAAATCCTGCACCTGTCTTCTGTGTGTATGCAGACATATTTCCAAAGTGCCCATTTTAACATGATGCACACAAATTCTTTCACTATGTATCAACTCAGATACTACATGTCTCTCACTATGTATTGCAATCTGATTTTACGTCAGATCTATCTTCTTGGCTATATGACATCTCTGTAACTTCTGGAATCGCTCTTCACCTCCATGCTCTAAGAGATTATTTGTAATTACCATTATTTTGTTTCCCTGATGGCTCAAATAGTAAAGAATCTGCCTGCAATGCAGGAGACCTGGGTTCAATCCCTGGGTCAGGAAGATCCCCTGGAGAAGGGAGTGGCTACCCACTCCAGTATTCTTACCTGGAGAATTCCGTGAACAGAGGAGCCTGGCTTGGCTATAGTCCTTGGAGTCCCAAAGAGTCCATTCTCCTTTTGACTTGAAACTAGACTTTGAGTGTTTTGGGGAACTAGTTTTCATTTCCT
Organism: Neotragus moschatus; assembly: GCA_006410615.1. NCBI lineage: Eukaryota > Metazoa > Chordata > Mammalia > Artiodactyla > Bovidae > Neotragus > Neotragus moschatus. Next base: position 1,326,320 of record SJYA01000944.1, read on the forward strand.
CACTTTTTAAATGTTTTTAAAATTAATATTTATCACAGGAATGTTGTGGAGATTAGGGAAATGACATATCTGAAAACACTCAGACTATGGTGCCCTAGATAAAGGTTGACTATAAGGGCTCAGGACCCCACAGTTTAAAATGGATTTCATGTTCTTATTGTATTTGAGCTGATTTTTCTTTTTCTTGACTGAGCCACTTTCACTTTTCCCCATTACTTTCCAAACAGAAGTCACATAGTAGCCACAGTGGCCATGCTGTGACCTGGATGAGCTATGATTTGGGCACATAGTGACCCAGGTACATCACCATCATGTAAGCAGTGACCAAGGCATGCCAGTCACTCTGTGGCTCACGTACATGGAGAAAGAAGCCCTCGGTAACCAAGGCCAGTGAGCCCCATCCANTTTTTTTTTTTTTTTTGTAAATGAAATCTGTCAGAGGAAAACATTTTGAAGGAATTCTTGGTTTCTTTATCCTCACCCCTCAGGGAAAAATGAAGCCCACCTTTTAGGACCAGGTGTTCTTCTCAGTGAAGTGATAACACGGCAGGAAGAGGCTAAGTTCCACCAACTGTTTACAAAGTTATAAAAGTTTATACTGGCTTGGTGAATGCCTATAATTTTAAACATGTCATGTAAAAATAAAACAGAGAAACACGGTGGCTATGTTCAGTTTTGTTTGCAAACCTCTCATGTCCACAGGAAATTCAGGACTTGGGTAATCTGAAGGGGACCCGGGCTCCCCCAGACCCTCACTCCACCTCCTTCCTACAGATGCTCATATAAATCAATTAGGGGCTGACACAGCAATTGGCTGCCTGGCAAATGTTTCATAATAATGCAGCTCAAGAGAACGTGGAATTTCTGAGGTGCTGGTTATAATGCTTTCAATAGAGCTGTAAATTCCATGCCATGTCAGCACAGGTGGAAAGCTGAGTCATAAATAAAATGTTTCCCCAATTCCTAAAGAGCTCCCTCAATGATTAACCAAAGCAAGTTGTGATTTAATTCAACCACTTAAACTTTCAGGGGGTAAAAACCAGACCTTCGTCAAATTCAGACCAAAAAAGGGCGGGGGAGAGGGAGAGGAGAATATGTGTGGAGGATAGACGGAGGAAGAAGGGAAAAGAGCGCTGCCAGCCAAGTACTAAAATGAGCAAGGCTGCTCCAGCTGAAGCAATTAGAGGACTCATTATTTGACAAATAGTAAAAGAAAAGACCACGGCTAGACATGTGCTCGTTTCCATGGGAATAATTAAAGGAAGCACACCATTTCTCCCCTTCTGTGGACCACAGCATATCGTGCATTCGGTGACTAAAATTTTCCACTGTGTTTTAACGGCTGATGATACACACACACACACACGATTCATGTGGTCGTACCTAACCCTTCTTCCACTTGGAGAGGGCTCATGGATTTAAGCCAGTCAACTTATCTGAGTGGAGGATAGAGGGAGAATGGTTTTCTCCGTGAACCTCCCCCAGGGTAGATACTTCTTTTAGTATTTGCCATTATAACTCTGAGTTCATGGGGGCTTATCAGGTGGCTCAGTGGTAAGGAATCTGCCTGCCAGTGCAGGAGACCCAGGAGACACTGGTTCGATCCCTGGGTCAGGAAGATCCCCTGGAGGAGGGCATGGCAACCTACTCCAGTATTTATTCTTTCCTGAAAAATCCCATGTATAGAGGAGACTGGTGGGCTATAATCCACAGGGTCACAAAGAGTCAGACATGACTAACCACAACGCAAGTTGAATGCATAGTAGACACAAAAACACTACAAGGAATAACTAATAAAATGAAAGGCGTGTCCTCAAAGATGCATTATTTCAGGACACACAAGATAAGTAGGGCAGTGTTAGCAAGTTTAGTTGAACATCTAAAATTTGAACATACCCCTAGCATGACTTTTTTAAACTGCCTGAGTCTGATTATTCTGTCAGATTTGCTCTTAGTTCTTTATAGTTTTAGATGTCATTATGTCCAAGTATATTTTGATTATTTATGGAAAGAATAAAACACTTTTAGAGACACAAGTATCAAAACATATTACTATCTGATTTGACGTTAATGCATACTCTATTTTCGATGCCCAAGTAGAGCAAAATAACTCTATAGCCAAGAGAGTAATTGGTTTTATTTTTACGGTCTTCCATTTCATATTTTATGTAGGATCCCTGCCAAATTTATGAATATCTATCTACCTGCTAGATGTGTGTTTGTGGAATTCTGAGTATGCTCTTAGGATACTTCTACTAATGATACTGAGTATTACAAGTATACCACTAAATTCCTCTCNGCCAACTTTTTCATAGTCTACTGTCTGTGAAATGGTTAATACTTTTCATATTTGTTTTTCATAGTCATGCTTACTTTTCCATTCATGAGACTAACTGTGACTTTAATGTGGGATATCAGTAATTCCCAGTGTATCTGAATTTCTTAAGTATTTATAAATTCCTTAACTCTTGACTTGCACGTCAAGGATCCTAATTCACCAAGTATTTTTATTATCAATGTCAGACAAGACCAAATCCCTACCCATTTGAGTGATTAAGAAGTTAAGAGTAATTATCTATTTGTTAATATATTCTAATATTTCCTTCTTATTATAGATATTATCTATATAATCCCATGAAATACAAGGAAGGAAGAGTGAATCTTCCACCTATTTCAACAAACTCTTATTTTTTTCCTCGTCATGTATTACACTCAGCAATATTTACATGCAACTGTACTATGCTTTTCCTAGTCCCTAGGTCTTAGCACATGCTATATTCCCTGTTTTAGAATATAAGTCCTCTGTCCGTTCTGTTGACTCCAAATCATTCTTAAGGTCTCACTTTCAAGATCCCCTTCCCTGGGAAGATTTTACGGACAGGACAAGTCCTCCCATGCTCCTAAATGATCATTTTAACTTCTTTTGTCAACAAGACTCCCAAACCTCCCGATCTCCTGCTCTCAACTCAGCTAGGTTTACTGAGAAAATAGAGGCAAACAGAATTGTCACAGACTCCACCACTACATCTATTTGCATCAATGTCCAAATGACTAGCCATCTCTCTCATTTTAGTTGACCTGTCATTTTTTCAGCCAAAAGCCTTATCCTTCTGTACTATTCCCAGTTTTTGCCTGAACCAGATCAGGGCACTGTCCTGTCCTCCACCTGGACCAACCTAAGCATATACCACCCAAGATCTAGGTGTATGCTGCTGCCATTGCTATGGCAGGACAAAGGGCCCATTTTGGGCATGGTTTGCAGACTTCAGAGTTGCTGGGAGCATAACCCGTTGACATCTTCTTTACTGTTTTGCTAGGTACACATACCTCTCACCTCCTACCCTGGGTCTCCCCTAAAAGACGACAACTTTGACAGATGGGAGGTGTGAACTGTTGAATAAATCCTTATCTCTCTGAGAACTTACTAACATCTGTGATATGGCATCTCTGAAGATCTCCCTTAAGACTGAGCAATCAGTCTGTCATAAGCTGTAGTCAGATCAACATGATTCTTTTATATTTGCTTCCCTTCCTTTCCCACCACCCTCCCTTTTTCCTCACTTCTGCTTCCTGTGACTTCATCCTCCCAATGAAATATTACCAGTGAAGCTTTGTTTGTCTTGGGAACCCATGAAGACACCTTTTTGTGTGCACAAATGAAGATCATGGCATCTGGCCCCATCACTTCATGGGAAATAGATGGGCAAACAGTGGAAACAGTGTCAGACTTTATCTTGGGGAGCTCCAAAATCACTGCAGATGGTGACTGCAGCCATGAAATTAAAAGACGCTTAGTCCTTGGAAGGAAAGTTATGACCAACCTAAATAGCGTATTCAAAAGCAGAGACATTACTTTGCCAACAAAGGTCCATCTAGTCAAGGCTATGGTTTTTTCAGTGGTCACATATGGATGTGAGAGTTGGACTGTGAAGAAAGCTGAGTGCCCAAGAACTGATGCTTTTGAACTGTGGTGTTGGAGAAGACTTTTGAGAGTCCCTTGGAGTACAAGGAGATCCAACCAGTCCTTTCTAAAGGAGATCAACCCTGGGTGTTCTTTGGAAGGGGATGCTGAAGCTGAAACTCCAGTACTTTGGCCACCTCATGCAAAGAGTTGACTCGTTGGAAAAGACTCTGATGCTGGGAAGGATTGGGGGCAGGAGGAAAAGGGGACGACAGAGGATGAGATGGCTGGATAGCATCACCAACTCGATGGACATGAATTTGAGTGAACTCGGGGAGTTAGTGATGGGCAGGGAGGCCTGACATGCTGCGATTCATGGGGTTGCAAAGAGTCGGACATGACTGAGTGACTGAACTGAACTGAACTGAGATACTCCTTTGCTTTCTCAAGGCCACTGACCCAGAAATTTTCCCTCTGGCATCAACTCAGATGAGTTCATTCATCTTAACTCTGTTGTAATTTTACTTAAAGAAGTTTTATATTTGATGTAATCAAATACAGCACTGGCTTCTTTCCTAGCTTTTGTTTTGATGTAAATTATCCTAAGTCATCTTTATACCAAAGGTATAGAAATTCCACGTATATTTTCTTCTGATTATTTTAGGGGTTCACTTTTTATTTATAAATTATTGGTTCATCTGGAATTTATTTTGATGTAAGGAAAGGACCTAATTTTTTTCAGATGATTTAACAGTGTTCCAAGATCATGTATAAAACCATTCATTCCTCTTCTACTCCTACAAAGTCCTTCTTTTATTGTATACTAAATTCTTATGTCTACTCATATCCGTTTCTAGATTTTTAACCTCCCTTAATTTTGGAAAGGTGTATTTCACAGAGCCATTTTATGGGGGTTTTAGTGTTGTAATTTGGAAAGAACATGGACTTTGGACTTCCTAGACAGTTCTTTGGTCCTTTTTTTTTTTTTTTTTGAAAAAGGGGAAAGCATATTTGCTTAACCTATAGCTAAGGTTGTAAAAAAAAAAAAAAGTTGAAAGTGTTTGTTGCTAAGTCATGTCCAATTCTTTGTGACTCCATGGTCTGTTATCCTTCCAAGCTCTTCTGTCCATGGCATTCTCCAGGAAAGAATACTGGAATAAGTAGCTATTCCCTCCTCCAGGGGATCTTCCTCACCCAGGGATTGAAACTGGGTCTCGGGCATTGCAGACTGATTCTCTGCTGTCTGAGCCACTAGGGATGCATCAAAAACAAAATTTAAAAATATATTTAGTTAACCAAAAAACACATTGTAGATATTTTTCAGTTACCATAGTATGTGATAGTCATTGAATCATCATCATTTAATGGTAGAAAATGAGTTCCTTACTAAAATTAACTTCAATAAAATAGAAATTATTTTTGTCAGTTTACATTGTTTGCAGTACTACTTCTCAACCAGGTCAACAGTTTCATTCATTGTAAGAAAGGAAGACTTTTAACATACAGGGTCAAGTCTTCCCTTCTGTCTTTTTGACAACCAGCTTTCCTCATTACCTTACTTTCATGATAGTTTTCTTTGAAAAGTCAGGTGTATACTTTTCTTCTAAATATGAAAGCAAGTGTAGATATTTCCCCCCAAAATAGATATTGATGCCAGAAGATAACCAACAGCCCTGAGAGGTGTCTGTACAGATTCCCCCTCCTTGTGAGCTAGAGACCCATGGTCTTACACATATGCATGGCTCAGAGCCCCAGAGTTTGCTCAACTATCCGCAATCCACTCTTTATAGCATGCAGAATTAAGGATTTCTTGTGCTCCCATGAGTCTCATCACACAGAAAGGCATTCATCTGATGAGAAATATGTCAAACATCCTGATGCTCATCCTCACCTTACTTATCCCAAATTTTGGCCATAGCGCCTGAAACTGCACTGCTTACTGGGGATTGACAGCTCTTTTCTGGTTGTGCAAAGTACCTTTGGAAAAATCCTCAAACCCAAGTGCCATCTCAGGCACTATGACCAAAAACGTTTATATTTGTGTTGTTACCTTTAATGATATGTAAACTCTTCCTTATCTGAACCCCATCTCACCTGAAACCTCTCTTACACAGAGAAGTATGCGCTCCCCTAGATTAGACTCACTTATGTTCTAGGTCTCTGTTTTCCCAGGGTAAGCTCTTGAACACAGTTTTATGACCTTAGCCCAGAGCCTTTCCTAGAGTCATTACCCAATGTACATGTGTCAGTTGAAATAAAAGTCAGAATGTGGGGAGGTTATTAAAAAACATAGAAGAAGTTATCCAAGCACAAAAAGAAAAAAAAATCAATTAAAAAAATTTTATCTCCCTCATGGTTTTGGCATGAAGAATCCATTAAAAAATACAGTTATTATTACTCTAAGTTTGCAACAGTCATGACTGGAATCGTCTTCTTTGCTTGCCTCCCATTATTCTGAAAGACCTTCTTTGTTTTAAATTGATGTATAGTTAACTTTGAATGTTGTGTTAATTTTATGTGTACAGTAAAGTGATTCTTCTACATAGATATTCTTTCACAGATGCTTTCCATTATAAGTTATCAAAAGATATTGAGTATAATTCCCTGTACTATACAGTAAATCCTTGTCAGATATCTATTCTATGTATAGCAGTGTGTATGTTTATCCCAAACTCCTAATTTATTTCTCCCACTGCTATCCCCTTTGGTAACCATAAGATTGCTTTCTCTGTCTCCAAGTCTACTTCTGACTTTTAAGTAAGTTCATTTGTGTCCCTTTTTTTAGATTCCACATCTAAGGGATAGCATATGAAATGTGCCTTTCTCTGTCTGATTTATTTCACTTAATATAATTTCTAGGTCCATCCAGGTTGCAAACTCCATCATTTCATTTTTTGTGTGGCTGAATGGTATTCCGCTCTTTATATGCACCACATCTCCTTCATCCATTCATCTGTCAGCGAACATTTAGCTTGTTTCTGTCTTGACTATTGTCAGTAGTGTTGCTATCCACATTGGGGTGCATGTATCTTTTCAAATTATGGTCTTCTCCAGGTATATTCCCAGGAGTGGACTTGCTTGATCATGTGGTAACCCTCCTTTTAGTTTTTTAGGGAACCTCCGTACTGTTCTCCATAGTGGCTACACCAATTTACATTCCCACCAGCAGTGCAGGATGGTTCCTTTTTCTCCACACCTTCACCAGTATTTATTAATTATGGACTTTTTAATGACAGTCACTCTGATTGAAGTGATGTGAAAACTCATGTAGTTTTGATTTATTCTGCAACAGCTTTTACACCCTCTTTAGCATAACTGTCGCAAACAGTTGTGTGACCCTATCACTGACTCTCTGTACAGTCTCCCTTGTTTTCCTCCATGTAGCAATTGTTGCCAAGTTTTCAAGATCCATCTCAAAATGGATTTCTTCTGAGAAGTCATATTTTCTTCCTATATAGTTGTTCATCTCCATTGCTTTTTATTACTCATTTGAACCTAATTTACTGAATTGTATTATCAGTTATCTTTTACAAGTCTATCTCCTGTCTGTATGTGCATGCTAAGTCCCTTTAGTCATCGCCAATACTTTGCAAAACTACGGACAGTAGGCCAGGCTCCTCTGTCCACGGGATTCTAGACTGGGTTTCCATGCCCTCCTCCAGGGCATCTTCCTGATCCAGGGGCCAAACCCATGTTTCCTGCTTTGGCAGGTGGCTTCTTTACCACTGAGTCACCTGGGAAGTCCCTCATATTATTCCTGGGCCTTTTAAAATCATCTTTTTAAAACTATACCAGTTCTTCAGTTAATACTAAATAAATATTTGCTTAATTAAACTGCCTTCCTAGCACACACAGTATGTCTAAGAGTCTTAATAGGTAGCCTAAAATCTCTCTGGAAACTGCCCTTCACTTTACATTCATTTCTCCTTTCTCTTCTTCCTGTTATAGCCCCACTGTGCCCAGGGGCTGCTCAACAAATGTTAATGGCCGTGATCTTTTCAATCAGCAATTTGTAAAGTGGGTGATTATTGTCTGTAAGTAACAGGGGAGACGCTATTTTTCTATTCATGCTAATAAAAGACTTGACTTATGAAGACAGTATCTACAAACAGTGAATGACAAAACTAAACCCCTTAGCTCTTCCAAAGCAAATAGGATCCAGTTAGGAGGAAGAGTGACACCTCTTGTTCAGGAGATGCTTGCTGGTCCTTCTCAGCGTTACCTCCTGTTTGACTCTTGCCTGTGTCAAAAAATAAACTGTAAAAAAAAAAAAAGTGCTAATGCAAAATTGCATTGCCAGCCTTTTTTAGCACTAGACATCTGATATCAGAAAAGTATTTGATTTGTCTTGTTTATTGGTGGTTCACAGGTTGGCCAGCAGACATATTTTAACCCATGCCCATTTAATCAGCAAGTCATAAGGATGGAAGAAGAGCTTTGTGAAAGTACAGTGAAGACAGTTTATTTTAAATAACTAAAGAAAAACATGAGTGATTCCATTAAATGTGTCTGGTGAAATATGACTTCTTTCGATAAAATTATAGCTCTGTAATTTTAAAGACAAAAATGAAAGCTTTAAGTTTTATGTCTCATGTGACCTACATTAAAAAATAACTTCTCCTAAAAGGTCATTGTCAACAGCCAAGAGGACACTGACTTTTATGTGGTGATTTTTTTTTAATATGGAGAAGGGCCCATTGGGGATAGTTTGTCATCCAGCTTTGACTTCAAAACCTGTGAAAATGAAGGTCACTCAGTTGTGTCTGACTCTGCGACAACATGGACTATACAGTCCATGGAATTCTCCAGGCCAGAATACTGAAGTGGGTAGCTGTTCCCTTCTCCAGGGCATCTTCCCAACTTAAGGATCGAACCCAGATCTCCTGCATTGCTGGAGGATTCTTTACCAGCTAAGCCACAATACCTGTAGTGGCAAGAATTTCACTATTCCTTGAGGCAGATACAACAATATAATATGTCTTACCTTTGTTACAGTGCTGTTGAACAGATCCAATGTTAAAATGTAGATGAAATGGTGTGTGTATTTTGAAATGTGTATAGTACTCCTACAAGACATAATGAGTACAATGACAACCAGGTCTAGCTAGAAATTCTAAAGAAATTAGTTAATCTGTATAACATGGCTTTTAAAATGCCATTTCCCCTTTAAATATTACACCATATATACACACACACACACACATATTGCAAACTGTGATGGAGATTGATATTTCTATAGAATATAATTGCATCTTTGGTGTTCACAACAGTTTGCCCCAAAGATAATTTATATTTCTATAAATTGCTCACAATCAGCATTCCAGGTAGACTCTCATCTATATATGTTTTATAAATTACACAGCTGTATTGTTCACATGTAACACAAAATATTTGCTGCATTCTCAATGTATTGATAGTATGAATGGTGGCACAAAATCCATACCCTCCAGACAGTCTCAAAATGAGCTGATTTTAAAGCAATATGGAACAAGGAAATTGGGAAATATTAAAAAGGTACTTTTAGGTCCAAAGTTGCAAAGATATACAGGTAAGATTCTCAGAGATACTGAGAACATAGAATATTTATGTGTCAGTCAGGTAAAAATAAAAGGGGGAAGGTGAAAGGACAAGGAAAGGATTATAGGCAAGGAACAGCTAGGTAAGGAAACAGCATGGGTCAAGGCACAGAGAATAGGAATGTTTTATAATTGTCACTTACTCTGCTTTTTTGTTTGGGGATTTACTTGTTCTACTACTAATGAAGAGACAGTGTGGAACTCTCAAATACATTTTAGATTGTCTATTTCTCTTTCCATTTCTACTGGTGAGCTGCATAAATGCAGCTCAGTTATTAGATGCTTCGACCTTTAGGGTCTCTTATTGCTTCTTCATAAATTAACCGCTTTATAAGAAATTACCTTGCTTTTCTTTGATAATGTACTTGTCTGAAATTTTGTCTATCAATCAGCACATTCAGTCAGCTTTTGTTTAGTGTTAACAGTATGTTTTTTCTCATCCTTTAACTTTTAACCAATTTTTTCTTTATACATTGAATTTCTTTTAAGTGGCATACAGTTGGGTCTTGCTTTCTAATTAAATCCTACCTCTGCCTTTTAGATACTTAAACCATTAACATTTAATGTAAGTGTTGATATGGTTGGGTTTAAATCTACCATCTTTTTATTTGTTTTCTAGTTGTCACATCTATTTCCTTTTTGTTCTTTTTCATGATTCCATGTTATCTTTGCCATTGGTTTATTAGCTATAACTCTGTTATATTACTTCAGTGGTTGTTTTGGAGTTTATAATATATATTTTTGACTTATCATATTCCCTCTTCAAATAACAGTACATCATTTAATATGGAGTGTACAATAGTGTTTCCATTTCCCAGCCCTTGTGTTATTAATTACTTTACTGCTACATATGGGCTTCTCTGGTGGCTCAGATGGTAAAGACTCTGCCATCAATGCGGGAGACCTGGGTTAAATCCCTGGCTTGGGAGGATCCCCTGGAGGAGGGCATGGCAACCCATCCCAATAGTCTTGCCTGGAGAATCCCCAGGGACAGAGGAGGATGGCGTGCTACAGTCCATGGGGTTGCAAAGAGCCGGACAGGACTGAGCAAACTAAGGACACACACAGCTATATACATTACAATCCTATGGTACATTGTTATTATTTTTTGTTTTAAATAGTTGACTGTCTTTTATAGAGATGTAAATAATAAGAAAAGACTTTACATTTATCAATGTAGTTTCCATTTATGGTGCTATTTATTCCTTTGTGAAGGTCTGGGTTTCCATCTGATAACATTTTTATTCTGCTTGAAGGACTTCCTGTAACATTTCTGGTTGTGGAGGTCTGTTGGAGGTGACCTCTTTTAGTCTAGGGTTAATTTTCCCCACCACTTAGCCAATAGCCTTCTTGTGCTCTAACCCAAGTCCTGTCAGTTACGAGATTTCTGCCCTGACTGTGAGAGGCAAACACTATTCCTGAAATTGCGATGGCCACTGTTCCCTCTAATTCTTTCAGGTGGTTCATTTTCAAGACTTAAGTCATTTCCTCACACACATGTACTGATAATTCCACAACTAAATACTCAAAGAGGAATATCTGCAAATTCCTAGGATTCTTTCTCTGGGCGGCTTTCTCCTTTCTGGTATTCTGTCCTATAAACTTAAGTCATCCTGGACACTGAGGGGTCCCAGGTGTACATTCTCATCAGGTTCTGCCTTAGTTTCCCCTTATTGTATTGGTTGCTGGAAACCTCCAGGCAGTAAGCAATAGCAGTGGCAGGATTCACCTTACTGTTTTCATTTTATTTATTATTCATGTATTTGGTTGCACCGGGTCTTAATTATGGCACACGGGATATTCTCTGGCCAGGGATCAAGCCTGGGACCCCCTGCATTGGGAGCATAGAGTCTTAGCCACTGGGCCACCAGGGAAGTCCCTCCTTGCTAGTTTTCATCTTTCAGGGATCACTTCCTTTTTTTGGTCTAAAGATCAGTATTATGAGAACTATTTAATGTGCTTTTCCAGCTTTTGGTTATTTCAGTTTAAAAAAGAGACTCTAGCCCCTGTTACTCTATTTTGTCTGGAATTTAAAAAAAAAACTACTTTTAAATTGTATTTAATTTTAATTAATTTAAGTATAAATGATTACATGTGGCTATATTGAATAGCATAGAAGGTACTGATTACAGAGACATTCACCTTGTGAAATTTCATTGAACCATACATGTAGGAGAAGCATCTTTTATTTGTGGATTACTGATTAAGAAAGCTGACAGAAGTTTTTTTTTAATCATAACAGTTTAGCAAGGAAGACATAACCACACAATACCCTCATTTTTCACCCTGGAAAAGGTAAAAGGATGAGTGATAAGTAAAGTTTGTCTACTTAAACTGCATATACTACATTCATATTACAAGATTAAAAATAGTATCATCTTTAAATCCTGGTGAAGTTAAACCGAGTTTTAAGAGAGCTACAGGATATAATAACTTTACTTAATACCTTACAGCTGTTCCATATTTGTTATTTTAATTCCAGCCTTTTAAAACATTTGTAAAATTATACTCAACCCTAGCTAGCTCAATTTGACTGTTTGCATATGACACATATCTGAAGAGACAATGGGCAATAATGTATTGAAGGCCTAAGGTGAATAAAACGGGTTAAGGTTTTAGTTTTCAAATTTTTCATGTAACTTTATACTTACCTACAACCCTTGATTTATTATTTTTGTGAAAATTGAATATTTATTTTATTTTAAAGTATTTTTAAATTTAATTTTATTTTGGCTATACCCAGGACATGCAAGGTCTTAGTTCCCCTAACCAGAGATTGAATTTGTGTCCCTAGAATTAGGAACGTGGAGTCTTAACCACTGGACCACCAGGGAAGTCCCTGAATATTTATTTTAAATGAAGTGACAAATCTTAATAAAATACTAAAATTTTTAAAAGCTGAAAAATACCACAAACGTAAGAAAATCCAGAAAAACAAATGACAGAAAATGTTTGCTAATGAACTGCCTACAACACCTTTATATACCCTATATTTTTCTCTATCTCTTTAGAGTAAAAATCTTTTTTATAATCTGTCCATAGAGAGACAAGAAAGACAATTCAATCTGCTAGAAATTTGTGGGATTTTTAAAAATTATTAATAGTTTAGAAATTTTTTATTTACTTCCAACTCATTATAATGTCAATAAATCTTTGGACTCTTGTCAAATTTGTGATAAGCTTTATCTATCAATAATTTCCTCCATCTGTGAGTGATAAGAAACACAATATTTCAGGTTTATTGTACAATGGCAAATTTCATCTTTTTCCTAGTTTTACTGAGATAAAATTGACATACAACACTGTGTAAGTTTAGATGTACAACATGATGACTTTCTGTACATATATATTGTAAAATATGGACTTCCCATGTGGCTCTAGTGGTAAAGAACCTGCCTGTTGATGCAGGAGACCTAAGAGATACAGGTTTTATCCCTGGGCCAGGAAGATCCCCTGGAGAAACAAATGGCAATCCACTCCAGTATTCTTGCCTGGAGGATCCCATGGACAGAGGAGCTTGGTGGGCTTCAGTCCATAGGCTTGCAGAGAGTTGGACATGGCTGAAGTGATATAGCATGCAAATTATAAAATTATTATCGCAATAAGGTTAATTAGCACATTCCTCACCTCTCATGGGCTTCACTGATAGCTCAGTTGGTAAACAATCCACCTGCAGTGATTTCTGTGGATAGGCTGGAGAAGGGATAGGCTATGCACTCCAGTGTTCTTGGGCTTCCCTTGTGGCTCACCTAGTAAAGAATCTGCCTGCAATGTGGGAAACCTGGGTTGGGAAGATCCCCTGGAGAAAGAGATCCAGTATTCTGACCTGGAGAATTTCATGGACTATATAGTCCATGGGGTCGCAAAGAATCGGACACTACTGAGCAACTTTCACTTTCTTATACCTATTGACTAGTGTATGTCTTCTTTGGAAAAATGTCTATTCAGATCCTTCTCTCACTTTTTAAAAATTTTATTTTTTAATTGGAGGAAAATTGCTTTATAATACTGTGTTGTTTTCTGCCATACAACAATGTGAATCTTTGCTCATTTTTTAATTGGAATTTGTTGTTTGTTTTTTGTAATTGAGATGTATGAGTTTCTATTCATTTTAGAGAAGTTGATATACATGGAGATAAAAGAGTTTTGTCTACTTTGATTTTCTGAATAAATAGGTGTTATTTCACCATTATTATTATTTTTAATTAGGAAAATGAGAGGATTGAATGGAAACTATTAACTGGTAACTAAATTTTCCCTTCCAACACTGACTCATCCAGACATATTATGGTTTGTTCATTATAAAAGTTTTGCATATTATAATAAATTCTTATTAACCTAATTCTTATCAATGATTCATTTCTTTTTGTTGATCTTGAATGGCTTATGAATATTTCAGAGTGACTCTCTGCTCAGACAGAGCTGGCTTTGTAGATTGACTGCCACTTAAGAGCTGTGTGGCCTTGGCTACCTTGTTGCTGTTGTTCAGTCGATAAGTCATGTCCAACTCTTTGCAACCCCATGGACTGTAGCCCGCCAGGCTTCCTGTCCATAGGCTTCTCCAGGCAAGAGTACTGGTGTGGGTTGCCATTTCTTTCTCCAGGGCGTCTTTCCAATCCAGGGATTGAACCCACATCTCCTGCATTGCCCAGGCGGATTCTTCACCACTGAGCCACCAGAGAAGCCCTTGGTTACGTTACTTACGCTGAAAAAAACCTCAGTTCCTTTTTCTGCAGTATAATATGATAATAGCAATAGTAGGTTATTATCAAGTTTAAATGAATTTATGTATTTAAGTGGAAATTAAGAATGTAATGTTGTAACTATTTTTCTTTTTGCCCAAATCAGACTAAGGAATAGATAAATTTAGTACGTAAGGGGAATGATTACAAGAAAAGGAATATTTATATATATAAGAATATAACATATTTCTTTAACTTGCATTTGCATTGTGGTTCAAAATCTTCTTGGTGTCAGTGTCTATTTTTTCCCCTTGAAGCAAAAAGAAATTATATAAAAGATTAAATAGACAAAATACAGCAATATAAACAAAGAGATCCAGATTTTCATGTTGTTTGGGAATTTCATCTTTATTTTATGAGTTTTACACTTAGTGGCATGAACAATTTGATGCTAACAAAATTAAAAGTGCCTTTAGGACTATCACAATTACATACTAGAAGAGAATTTGCCAGAAAGCATTTTATTATGACATGAGGTTGCACTGAAAAAACACTTGTTTCAGCTATAAATGGGAAAATAGCTTCAATTAGTTCTCTGAGGAACCTTGAATTATGTAGACCAGGTGATGAATCCAAGGAATTTAAGGTACTAGATTTACTAAATTAAGTTTAAGGTAGTACTTTGAGATAATGCATAAAACACTGTACTCACTAAGTATTTATAAGATAAAATAAAATAATCATGTTATTCTTCTAAAAACCATCATGAATTTAGACCATTACCTGGAAGAAAAAAATTAATTATTTAAAACATATATACATATAATATGAGCTGAAATCTGCAACAGTGTTAAAATTTTGTAGAAACTAAAAAATTTGATACACTTAATGTTTGCATTTAAATGCGTATCTTTTTTTTTTTTTTTGAATCCTCAAGTAAAGTAACTTCAGTTCAGTTCAGTTCAGTTGCTCAGTTGTGTCCCACTCTTTGCAACCCCATGAATTGCAGCAGCCTCCCTGTCCATCAACTCCTGGAGTTCACACAAACTCACGTCCATCGAGTCAGTGATGCCATCCAGCCATCTCATCTCTGTCGTCCCCTTCTCCTCCTGCCCCCAATCCTTCCCAGCATCAGAGTCTTTTCCAACGAGTCAACTCTTTGCATGAGGTGGCCAAAGTACTGGAATTTCAGCTTTAGCATGATTCCTTCCAAAGAACACCCAGGACTGATCTCCCCCAGAATGGACTGGTTGGATCTCCTTGCAGTCCAAGGGACTCTCAAGAGTCTTCTCCAACACCACGGTTCAAAAGCATCAATTATGTGGTGCTCAGCTTTCTTCACAGTCCAGCTGTCACATCCATACATGACTACTGGAAAAACCATAGCCTTGACTAGATGGATTTTTGTTGGCAAAGTAATGTCTCTGCTTTAGAGACATCTTAAAGAATCCAGATAGACATATTTCCTTACTTCTAAAGCAAGAGTTTCCCTTGTGGCATGAATGTTCTAGAAGCTTCTAGCAGATGAAAGGATCCAAATAAGACCTGGAACAAACACAATGCTGTAGTTCTGAGGAGCTTGATTTAGAAATGTTCTCCCTTCTTTAAAAAGCAGTGATGTAGCCAAAGAAGCAGAGTTCTCAAAACTGTGGGAGAGAAAATGGAAACAGAAGCTTAGTTTTTCTTACCTCTCCGCCTGCTGGCCTTGGTACTGGAAGCAGAATGGTGTTATAGTAAGACTTTCAGCTGCATGTCAGAGCTGCCTGTAACAGCAACTCAAAATGATTTAAACAAGGAACATTTATTATCTCACAAAACAAAGTCCTGAGGGAGAACAGCACCTAAATTGGTTAATTTAATAATTCAAATACATCTTCCAGGAGCCAGGCCCTTTCCACATTTCCAGACACAACACCTAGCAGGAGAAAAAAGAGTGCTCCTTTAAAAGGGTGGAAAGGTTTTCCCAAAGTTCCAAAGCTGTCTTGCCTTCACATCTCACTCACAATTATTGGTCATATGCCCCCTTTCCTAAGCCAGTTACTAGAAAGAGGAATGGGATTATTCTCTTTGCCTCAAACCAAGGTAGACTATCTTCCTCTGGAAGAGGCTGTGAAAGTGTTAGCCACTCAGTCATGTCCGACTCTTTGTGACCCCAGGGACTGTAGCTGCCAGTTTCCTCTGTCCATGGAATTCTCCAGGCAATAATACTGGAGTGAGTTGCCATTTCCTTCTCCAGGGGATCTTCCTGACCCAGGGATTGAACTCAAGTCTCCTGCTTGGTAGGCACATTCATTGCTATCTGAGCCACCAGGGAGGAAGGGGCTAGTGATAAATATTTTAGGCTGTGTGGGCCATACACTTTCTTTTGCACTACTCACCTTTGCTGCTATAGTGAAAAAATAGCCATATATGATACATAAACAAATGGGCATGGCTGTGTTCCAACAAATCTTCATTTATAAAAACATATGGCAGTACAGATTCATCTCATGGGCCAGATTTTGCTGACCCCTGCCTTACAGCAATTGGCATCTACTTCTGACAGTGTCTGAAACACACGAGAAATCCATTTGGGTACAAACAACACTCCTTTGTCCTTTCTGTCTAGAGTCATACCCAAGAATTTAGAGATCTTCTGTGAACTTTGAACTTGTTTTTCAACCTTTTTTTTTTTTCCTTGTCTTTTTTCACTAGCAGGAAGCACTGGAGAATTCTAATACTCATTTGCCTATATTTCTTTCCCAAGACTTTCATAAGAAAGTATAATTGAGAGTTCTTTTAAGGGAAGGCTTTCTGCTCAAAATAATGTATAAGCCCACCAATTGTATCCATTTGGGTGAACAATCAAATACCATTTTTCAAATTAAGAGCAATATCATTTACTCAGAGCTTTATATAATATATATATATATAAATTTAATTTAATGTATATTTTCTTCAAATTCTTGATTCAAGATTATTAGCTGAGCATGTGTTTATCTCCCCACTTCCTCTCCCCATCTTGATATTATATTAAAATGATATAATGGCATAAAATATTATAAATTCTCACCAATGAAAAGAATGGAGAGGCTCTTCAGCAGATGAAGACATTAATAAATTTCTGGAAAGTAAATTTGAAAGACATTTACTGATTAAACATAGAAAAAGAAGCTAGAAATAACTAAACATGAGGAAAAGAGGCTGTAGCCAAGGAGGGTACCTATGTCTCCAGCACAACCTTGGAGAGATTTTGCAGGTAGGCTTTGTGGGGTGGTGAGTACAATGAAGTCCAGAAACATTAAGAAGGGTGGAGAAGAAGGAGACAAGATAATGATGTCTTAACCCTTCTTGATTCTCTTGAATCATCTCTGTGTTCATCATGACTATGCGTTTATCCCAGGCAAAATATTGGAGGAGTCAATCTCCAAAAAAGAAGCCTTCCCCTAGACTGTTCACCTATAAAGCAGAACTTCTTCACTAAAACTTTACCCAGTACACAAAGTTCTATCATCTTGTTTATTCCTTCTCTCAATTCAACAAGTATCTGTTGAGAGCTTAGTGGGAAAGAAATTATGTAAATTACATAATTACAATTATGTAATTTATAATATTAATAGGATTACCAAATATATGAAAAAGTTATAACATGAAAGAGTAAAACCAACATTTTTTAAGTAATCCAAAATAAATGTACTTTGACTAGGTTCTCTGCACAAGGCTTGGAAACAAAGTGTTAGAGAAAATCTGGAAGCTCTTGAGAAAAATCTGTTTCCAATTTTATTCTTGTTGGCAGAATTCAGTTCCTTGTGGTTGAAGGACTGAAATCCTGATGGAATAGTTCCCAGAATCTAGAGGCCACCTGCTTTTTTGCCAAGTGACCCCCTCCATCTTCAGGCTAGCAATGGTGCACTGAATCATTTTTATGCTTCCAATCTCTGATTTTCTTTTCTGTGAAGAGCAAAAACCAAAAAAAAAAAAAAAAAAAAAAAAAAAAANAGTCGATAAGTCATGTCCAACTCTTTGCAACCCCATGGACTGTAGCCCGCCAGGCTTCCTGTCCATAGGCTTCTCCAGGCAAGAGTACTGGTGTGGGTTGCCATTTCTTTCTCCAGGGCGTCTTTCCAATCCAGGGATTGAACCCACATCTCCTGCATTGCCCAGGCGGATTCTTCACCACTGAGCCACCAGAGAAGCCCTTGGTTACGTTACTTACGCTGAAAAAAACCTCAGTTCCTTTTTCTGCAGTATAATATGATAATAGCAATAGTAGGTTATTATCAAGTTTAAATGAATTTATGTATTTAAGTGGAAATTAAGAATGTAATGTTGTAACTATTTTTCTTTTTGCCCAAATCAGACTAAGGAATAGATAAATTTAGTACGTAAGGGGAATGATTACAAGAAAAGGAATATTTATATATATAAGAATATAACATATTTCTTTAACTTGCATTTGCATTGTGGTTCAAAATCTTCTTGGTGTCAGTGTCTATTTTTTCCCCTTGAAGCAAAAAGAAATTATATAAAAGATTAAATAGACAAAATACAGCAATATAAACAAAGAGATCCAGATTTTCATGTTGTTTGGGAATTTCATCTTTATTTTATGAGTTTTACACTTAGTGGCATGAACAATTTGATGCTAACAAAATTAAAAGTGCCTTTAGGACTATCACAATTACATACTAGAAGAGAATTTGCCAGAAAGCATTTTATTATGACATGAGGTTGCACTGAAAAAACACTTGTTTCAGCTATAAATGGGAAAATAGCTTCAATTAGTTCTCTGAGGAACCTTGAATTATGTAGACCAGGTGATGAATCCAAGGAATTTAAGGTACTAGATTTACTAAATTAAGTTTAAGGTAGTACTTTGAGATAATGCATAAAACACTGTACTCACTAAGTATTTATAAGATAAAATAAAATAATCATGTTATTCTTCTAAAAACCATCATGAATTTAGACCATTACCTGGAAGAAAAAAATTAATTATTTAAAACATATATACATATAATATGAGCTGAAATCTGCAACAGTGTTAAAATTTTGTAGAAACTAAAAAATTTGATACACTTAATGTTTGCATTTAAATGCGTATCTTTTTTTTTTTTTTTGAATCCTCAAGTAAAGTAACTTCAGTTCAGTTCAGTTCAGTTGCTCAGTTGTGTCCCACTCTTTGCAACCCCATGAATTGCAGCAGCCTCCCTGTCCATCAACTCCTGGAGTTCACACAAACTCACGTCCATCGAGTCAGTGATGCCATCCAGCCATCTCATCTCTGTCGTCCCCTTCTCCTCCTGCCCCCAATCCTTCCCAGCATCAGAGTCTTTTCCAACGAGTCAACTCTTTGCATGAGGTGGCCAAAGTACTGGAATTTCAGCTTTAGCATGATTCCTTCCAAAGAACACCCAGGACTGATCTCCCCCAGAATGGACTGGTTGGATCTCCTTGCAGTCCAAGGGACTCTCAAGAGTCTTCTCCAACACCACGGTTCAAAAGCATCAATTATGTGGTGCTCAGCTTTCTTCACAGTCCAGCTGTCACATCCATACATGACTACTGGAAAAACCATAGCCTTGACTAGATGGATTTTTGTTGGCAAAGTAATGTCTCTGCTTTAGAGACATCTTAAAGAATCCAGATAGACATATTTCCTTACTTCTAAAGCAAGAGTTTCCCTTGTGGCATGAATGTTCTAGAAGCTTCTAGCAGATGAAAGGATCCAAATAAGACCTGGAACAAACACAATGCTGTAGTTCTGAGGAGCTTGATTTAGAAATGTTCTCCCTTCTTTAAAAAGCAGTGATGTAGCCAAAGAAGCAGAGTTCTCAAAACTGTGGGAGAGAAAATGGAAACAGAAGCTTAGTTTTTCTTACCTCTCCGCCTGCTGGCCTTGGTACTGGAAGCAGAATGGTGTTATAGTAAGACTTTCAGCTGCATGTCAGAGCTGCCTGTAACAGCAACTCAAAATGATTTAAACAAGGAACATTTATTATCTCACAAAACAAAGTCCTGAGGGAGAACAGCACCTAAATTGGTTAATTTAATAATTCAAATACATCTTCCAGGAGCCAGGCCCTTTCCACATTTCCAGACACAACACCTAGCAGGAGAAAAAAGAGTGCTCCTTTAAAAGGGTGGAAAGGTTTTCCCAAAGTTCCAAAGCTGTCTTGCCTTCACATCTCACTCACAATTATTGGTCATATGCCCCCTTTCCTAAGCCAGTTACTAGAAAGAGGAATGGGATTATTCTCTTTGCCTCAAACCAAGGTAGACTATCTTCCTCTGGAAGAGGCTGTGAAAGTGTTAGCCACTCAGTCATGTCCGACTCTTTGTGACCCCAGGGACTGTAGCTGCCAGTTTCCTCTGTCCATGGAATTCTCCAGGCAATAATACTGGAGTGAGTTGCCATTTCCTTCTCCAGGGGATCTTCCTGACCCAGGGATTGAACTCAAGTCTCCTGCTTGGTAGGCACATTCATTGCTATCTGAGCCACCAGGGAGGAAGGGGCTAGTGATAAATATTTTAGGCTGTGTGGGCCATACACTTTCTTTTGCACTACTCACCTTTGCTGCTATAGTGAAAAAATAGCCATATATGATACATAAACAAATGGGCATGGCTGTGTTCCAACAAATCTTCATTTATAAAAACATATGGCAGTACAGATTCATCTCATGGGCCAGATTTTGCTGACCCCTGCCTTACAGCAATTGGCATCTACTTCTGACAGTGTCTGAAACACACGAGAAATCCATTTGGGTACAAACAACACTCCTTTGTCCTTTCTGTCTAGAGTCATACCCAAGAATTTAGAGATCTTCTGTGAACTTTGAACTTGTTTTTCAACCTTTTTTTTTTTTCCTTGTCTTTTTTCACTAGCAGGAAGCACTGGAGAATTCTAATACTCATTTGCCTATATTTCTTTCCCAAGACTTTCATAAGAAAGTATAATTGAGAGTTCTTTTAAGGGAAGGCTTTCTGCTCAAAATAATGTATAAGCCCACCAATTGTATCCATTTGGGTGAACAATCAAATACCATTTTTCAAATTAAGAGCAATATCATTTACTCAGAGCTTTATATAATATATATATATATAAATTTAATTTAATGTATATTTTCTTCAAATTCTTGATTCAAGATTATTAGCTGAGCATGTGTTTATCTCCCCACTTCCTCTCCCCATCTTGATATTATATTAAAATGATATAATGGCATAAAATATTATAAATTCTCACCAATGAAAAGAATGGAGAGGCTCTTCAGCAGATGAAGACATTAATAAATTTCTGGAAAGTAAATTTGAAAGACATTTACTGATTAAACATAGAAAAAGAAGCTAGAAATAACTAAACATGAGGAAAAGAGGCTGTAGCCAAGGAGGGTACCTATGTCTCCAGCACAACCTTGGAGAGATTTTGCAGGTAGGCTTTGTGGGGTGGTGAGTACAATGAAGTCCAGAAACATTAAGAAGGGTGGAGAAGAAGGAGACAAGATAATGATGTCTTAACCCTTCTTGATTCTCTTGAATCATCTCTGTGTTCATCATGACTATGCGTTTATCCCAGGCAAAATATTGGAGGAGTCAATCTCCAAAAAAGAAGCCTTCCCCTAGACTGTTCACCTATAAAGCAGAACTTCTTCACTAAAACTTTACCCAGTACACAAAGTTCTATCATCTTGTTTATTCCTTCTCTCAATTCAACAAGTATCTGTTGAGAGCTTAGTGGGAAAGAAATTATGTAAATTACATAATTACAATTATGTAATTTATAATATTAATAGGATTACCAAATATATGAAAAAGTTATAACATGAAAGAGTAAAACCAACATTTTTTAAGTAATCCAAAATAAATGTACTTTGACTAGGTTCTCTGCACAAGGCTTGGAAACAAAGTGTTAGAGAAAATCTGGAAGCTCTTGAGAAAAATCTGTTTCCAATTTTATTCTTGTTGGCAGAATTCAGTTCCTTGTGGTTGAAGGACTGAAATCCTGATGGAATAGTTCCCAGAATCTAGAGGCCACCTGCTTTTTTGCCAAGTGACCCCCTCCATCTTCAGGCTAGCAATGGTGCACTGAATCATTTTTATGCTTCCAATCTCTGATTTTCTTTTCTGTGAAGAGCAAAAACCAAAAAAAAAAAAAAAAAAAAAAAGACAAAATCAACTTTTCTGTTATTAAAGGATTCATGTAATTAATTCAAGCTCCTAGTTAATCCCCCTATCTTAAGTTCAACTGTGCCATAAACTTAAGCTCATTAATGAGAGTAAAACTCATAAGATTCACAGACCCTAGGATTATGTAGAGCATGTTGATCAGGGTGGCAGAAAATCTTGGGAGACATCTTAAAATTCTTCCTAACACAGACCTACACCAGGCCTATATAGAAAATCTCAAAACATCAAAGTGATTAGATTGTAAGGTAGAAGTATACCACGTACCATAGAATAAGAAACAGATAATTATCAGACTTATCATCGGCAATAAAAGCTTTTGGAAGATAACCAAACAATGCTTTCAAATGTCTACGGGAATATTTTTTCAAGATCAAATTATTTTTTCTAGTTAAATTATCACTCAACAATATAGGCAGAATAAAGATATTTTCAGATATGCGAGTCAAAAATTTTTATTTCCCATGTGCCCTTTCTGAAGAGTTAAAGGAGACAGAAAATCAAGAAAGAGGATAAGACCAGATTCAAGTAGATCTCACCCCAGAGAGTAGTAAAGGGAATGTGCAAGATGGCTGCTTAGCAAGTCTAGATATTTGTGGTCCAGACTGGAGCGAGGAAAAAGTCATTAAGATTATAGAAGCCTGAATTATCTGCTAGTTCATAAGGTCATTGCATGTGTGGTCAGTCACTTCAATCATGTCCAACTCTGGGAACCCATGGACCATAGCCCGAGAAACTCCTCTGTCCATGGAATTTCCTAGTCAAGAGTACTGGAGTGGCTTGCCATTTCCTTCTCCAGGATATCTTCCTGACCCAGGGATTGAACCCATATCTTTTCCATTTCCTGCATTTCAGGCAGATTTTTTTTACCACTGAGCCACTTACAAAGACTAAGTTACAGGCCGTTACAAAGATGAAGTTAAATAAGTGGAAAGGACTTAGAATAGGATCTTACATTTATAAGTGCTTCATAAGCATTTATGAAATACTTTTAGAAAACTATTAATACTTTAGGAAAATCTTCTCTTTTAGCCCAAGCATCATCACAAAATAATGACAAATTGGGAATTTAAAAAATTCTTTCAACATGCATAATTTGAGAAGCACCACTTTAGAGCACTGCTCCATACAGAGACTTGGCCTTAAGAGGACTCGGCTTCTGGCTCCTCAGCCACTGCCCAGGGACATGGGGGAAGGCACTGAACTTCTGTAAGACTTTATAACTTTGTCTTTCACATAAGGGCAATCATTCATACCTCATAGAGCTGCTATGTCAGTAAAATGAGACAAATGGTTGTAAATTGATTGATTCTCCATATAGAGGGAACAACTAACTCCAAGTGAAACAGACTTCCATCATTGTTCTGTGTGTTATCAAAGAAAGAATCTCTGCCCTTTCCCTGGGAAATAGTACTTTGTAAAAATGTATCTTGCCTTCACTCATTTTAGGGTTCTTTGGAAAATGTCTGGCTCCAATGTTGTTTGTATTGAACTGTGCAGTAACAGGTTTCTCTTTAGTGTGTAGTGAGCAACAAACATGGCTCCAGTTTTCTCTCCCTTTGTGTTGTCTTGCTGCTTATTGGCAGCGCCCTACATTGCTAATCTAGGGGCTAATGAATGAAATATGGTTGGCGAGCCCTGTGACATTGAGTTATAATGCCATTAATCTTTCACATTCCTTCTGTAGATTCGGCCAATCTTATGCAAAGCGAATGGACCTGGATCACCTCCAGACACTTAGCAAACTGCCTGAGCAGATGCAATTTCTTAAGATCCCCTTTCTGTCTTATTTTTATATCATCATGCATTTTAACAGCTGATTGAAATGGAATCCATGCATGAGAGGTATTTAGAATTTGTATCCAATTAGCATGGGCCACTTTATACCGTGTAGATACATTTTTTTTTCCAACTGTCAACTGTAAGTTTGCATGAATTTATTCTTAACTGTATTTAGACTTTGAGTTCAGGATGGAAATTACCCTTTGCAAGGAGTTTTACCTAGGTGGGTGTAAATCTATAATATCTTGGGAATAAAATAACCCCAGAGGAATAATTTTGCACACCTATTTCAATTTTTATACCAACTAAATTGGTATGATCGACCTCACCATCATCACACAAAACAGGTTTCTAGGCCATGTCCTCACCTCTTGCTTAGAGAAAGCCAGCAGATTTATTTGGCCCTTCTCTGATTTAAAATCATCTATCTTCTATTCAGGGTTTTATGTCTTCTAATCATAAGAGCAAAAAGTACTGAAACTAACCTATTTTCATGGTTGCCTCTCAATCAATATAGAACATGCTTTCTGTTTTGTCTTCATCAGAAATAAATGTACTTAAAACCCCTGATCTTCTTAAAATGTCAAATATGTGGGGTATGATATCATCTCTAAAGTAGAAACTTCTGGAGATGGCATTGTTAGAAGGCTTACAAAAGTATTTTGCGAGCCCATAACATCATTCTAGAACAGGTTTTATTGCCTTTGAAGATACTAGCATTCTTCTCTGGAGATTAAGAAATTGTTGTAATTGCTATGTGAAAGAGCTGGCAGAGAGATAGTATTCGCTAATAAACATTCAAGTACTTTAGAAAAGAAGGTCAGAATAGCTTTAACTATATAACCTCCTTTCTTTCCTCCTAATTGCCAAAATCCTATTCCTCCATATGCTAGCTGTTCATTCCTCCCACTTACAGCTTCAGTTTGCCTCAGCTCTATTGTGACATAGTTTTAATCATATCCAAGCAGTTGAGTCACTTGGAGAGATTACCTGCTACATTCAACAAGGAAATAAGCATCATCAACAGAGCTGAAAATATTGTTTTGGAAGGCCACGGGGTTTTGTGTGTTAACTTCTAGGAACAACAGAAAAATGAACTGTGACTATAATTTATGCCAAGCTGTATATTTGCTACTCTACATTTAATGCTTTATTAATTGCTCTTATCAGTTAGACTCACTGGCAGCATTTTACCTCTTTTAATAGCTGCTCATTTTTCCTGCCCGTCCTCTAGCTTCCTTTAGTGCTCTCTAAAGGGTACTATTCTTCTATGTGACAGATGGACATAACTTTACAAGAAACTGATTAAGTCATTAACATCCACACATACGGACTATTCTTGCTAAGAAAACACCTCTGGTAGGAACACAAGTGGAGAAGGCAATGGCACCCCACTCCAGTACTCTTGCCTGGAAAATCCCATGGATGGAGGAGGCTGGCAGGCTGTAGTCCATGGGGTCACTAAAAGTCGGACACGGCTGAGCGACTTCACTTTCACTTTTCACCTTCATGCATTGGAGAAGGAAGTGGCAACCCACTCCAGTGTTCTTGCCTGGAGAATCCCAGGAACGGGGGACCTGGTGGGCTGCCATCTGTGGAGTCTCACAGACTCAGACACAACTGAAGTGACTTAGCAGCAGCAGCAGCAGGAATACAAGAGCAGTGTGGCTTTTGAGGGAAACCATATCTCATAAGTTGAAATGGAAAAATACTTTCAGATGAAATAATTTTCATTAGAATTATTGGTGAGGGGCAGGACTACAGAAGAAGGCAGGTCCAAGAACAAAGATTTTCCACTAGGACACCTCAAGAGTTTGAAGGTGGTAGCTGGTGGTAGCAGAGTGGGGCAGATCCATCAGGTATGTGACATGGAAGGACAGCTGAAGCAAACGATCTTAAAGACTGAATTAGCACCAATGGATTAGCACCATATCCCTGTCCCTTGGATATGGTGGCTTCTGTTTGAGAACCTATCAATATGGACTTGCCATATTGATCAGATACATCCTATGCCCATCAGTTCCTCTTGCTCCAGGTCAAACCTTATCCCTTCTGTCTCTGAAAGGACATCCTCAGTGCCATGAAGGACATAATTAAATGTATTAATACAAGCAAAAATATTCTCCTTTGTGTAGACCCATTTCCATATTTCTGTGAATCCATTCTGAGTTGTTAAGGATGCATGTATTCCTTAATTGTATTCTGGAGTGACTACTATGTACTAACTAAACTGGATGCTAGGGAAAACTCCATGCCTAATCTCAGAAAGCAAGAGTCTATTGTGAGAAACTTGTCCATTAAATGAGTAATTAATTACCATTTAAAATGTGAATTAACCATCACAGCAATAAATTAATGCACATTATAGTGAGTCTTCTGTGTTGAGGAAAGTGTTTTCTTTTGAAGCATGTCTCTTTCATAATATTGTTTTTTTCTGTACAACACACAAACGGAAGTGCTCAGTTTTGCAGGTGATGTCACTAAAGCAGAAGAGACTAGGTGAAGGAATTCCCCAGTTGTCCAGTGGTTAGCACTTTCAGTACTGAGGGCACAGGTTGAATCCTTGGTTGGGGAACTAACATTCCACAAGCCATGTAGTGCAGCCAAAAAAAAAAAAAAAAAGTTTGGGTGAGTTCTCGAAATCTCACTTTTATGTGTTCATTGCTCTCTGTCCTGAATATATGCTTCCTTATTATCACTTTGCATCATAATTTGTTGATTAAATTAAATACAGAATTCCTACTTCCTAGTTTTAGTACATGGTAGAACTCCATTTCATATAACTCAGATTTGCCATTTTGTGGGTATGATTTTTTTTTTGTTTTTAAATGTATTTTTAAACAGAACATTCCAAAAATATAAAATTACAGGAAATTCTGAATAGTACAGTACATGAGGAATATAGAAAACCAGAAAGGAGTTAATTAATAAGTAAATAAGTAGTTAAGGTGATGACACAGAGGAGATTTCCTAATGGAGGCGTGGAGCTTTGAAAATAGCTAAGAGATGAAGTAACATCAAGTAAGAGACTCTTGAATATACTTCCTAGTCATACATACGTCTTTTGTTCTGTGCTTACAAAATGTCTTATTCTTTAGGTTACGTTGTCCTACAGTGACCCTACAGGAATGCTCCAAGCAGGCATGGCCCTTCTGTCTTTACAGGGAAATTTGTCTTGTCTAATGTTAGCCAACTAATAAGGAACAATGCTGAGACTCAGACTCAGGACTTTGGCTCCAGATCTACTCTGTCTGCTTAATGACAATATCCTGCCCTTCACCTGCTAGTAATACCTCTGATTGTGTTTGTTCCAGTGGTTTTGCANGAATATATGCTTCCTTATTATCACTTTGCATCATAATTTGTTGATTAAATTAAATACAGAATTCCTACTTCCTAGTTTTAGTACATGGTAGAACTCCATTTCATATAACTCAGATTTGCCATTTTGTGGGTATGATTTTTTTTTTGTTTTTAAATGTATTTTTAAACAGAACATTCCAAAAATATAAAATTACAGGAAATTCTGAATAGTACAGTACATGAGGAATATAGAAAACCAGAAAGGAGTTAATTAATAAGTAAATAAGTAGTTAAGGTGATGACACAGAGGAGATTTCCTAATGGAGGCGTGGAGCTTTGAAAATAGCTAAGAGATGAAGTAACATCAAGTAAGAGACTCTTGAATATACTTCCTAGTCATACATACGTCTTTTGTTCTGTGCTTACAAAATGTCTTATTCTTTAGGTTACGTTGTCCTACAGTGACCCTACAGGAATGCTCCAAGCAGGCATGGCCCTTCTGTCTTTACAGGGAAATTTGTCTTGTCTAATGTTAGCCAACTAATAAGGAACAATGCTGAGACTCAGACTCAGGACTTTGGCTCCAGATCTACTCTGTCTGCTTAATGACAATATCCTGCCCTTCACCTGCTAGTAATACCTCTGATTGTGTTTGTTCCAGTGGTTTTGCATGATCGATGATCAGACAAAAGGAATCAGATTTACAGCACCAAGACCCTACTTTTAGAGAGAACTTCAGAAGTTTTGCAGAAAATTTAGAAAATCTAGAGAGACAACAAAAAATCACTCATGATTTCATCAGTCACATGTAACCAGTTTTCAGCCATACATATATAACCTTGCAGATTTTTTTCTTGCATATTACTTTTTTTACAAAAAGAGATTACATAATTCTTTGTCTTTGCCAATTGCAGTTTAAAATTAGCAAGATATTTTGTATACTGCCCTATATTGACATTCATCTATTGCAGCTATATTTCTTTTGTAAGAATTCATGTTAATTTGTTGACTGATCTTCAATTGTTAGGTACCATTTTTTCACAAGATATATATGGCAGTGGTACATTATGTTTCCCGCGTTAAAAAAAAAAAGTGCTTATCTGTAATGTTTGCCAAATTCCATGGTATAAATACTTCCATCATGACTGATTTCTTTCTCAATTGCTAATAAAGATTCCCTGTCACTTGTGATGATTATTGATATTTACATATTTTTAGTCACCTTTTCTTAACCATATATTGGTAGTTTTTGTCTCTATCTTGTTCTCGTTTGTGTTTAAAGAACAAAGGAATCTAGGACAGTCATTGAAATATATAGTATTTTGAGTTACTTGAATTTGCAAATTTAAAACATTCTTAAGACCAGATGCAATAGCATAATAGACAGATATGAACTGTGATACCAACTCTATCAATAAACTGATTGTTAAATTTGAGCTATGGACCAACCTCTCTCAGGCTGTTACTTCATCTGCAATGCACAAACCATGTTTATTTCACAGGATTATTGTGAGAGTATTATATA
The DNA here is from genome assembly GCA_006410615.1 of Neotragus moschatus. NCBI lineage: Eukaryota > Metazoa > Chordata > Mammalia > Artiodactyla > Bovidae > Neotragus > Neotragus moschatus. The sequence goes on from SJYA01000944.1 coordinate 1,355,252, forward strand.
AGATTTAAAGACCTTTGTTGTGGGACAGAGCATGATGACACAGGGACAGAGGAAAGGCAGAACTCTAAGTATTGACAACTCCATATGACAGCACAGAGGTTGTTTCCAGAGAGAAGATGACAGCAAGCTGGATTGTGAGGGGCTGGAAGAGGGACAACTTTTGTATGGGGAGTCAGGTGTGGACGGGTACGGTGTTGCAGGCTTTCAGTGGATAGGCTAATTCAAATAATTTTCAGGCTCCCAGGTATAGGGTCTGTCCCTTGTCCTCTGGTATCCCCTCAGAGACAGTTAGGGCTGATGCCTGGAGCTTGAGAACTTAATGGAAGAGTGTGGGATGTGAATTTAACCAGCTGCTCAAGAAAGGAAACTAACATGCTTCTGGCCACAGCCTCAAAACTGAAAATACATCTAGATGAATAAATAAATGGGCTAATAAACACGACGCTCAAAGCCTCTGCCTTCACCCTCATTTAAGGCTTTCCTAGGAGAGGAAAATGAACATTATCCACAGAAGCCATAACAGAGTACTTTTTAACCTTTGTGTAGTGTAGTTTCATCCGTAAATTGAATATTGGGATAACAGTTGTTCTTAACATTCTGGAGTCAAAAGCTCATTGAGAATTCTTTGAAAGCTATCACCAGCCTCCCCTGAAACGTGTAAGCTTATGTACAAAAAAATTTGCTGCAGTTTATTTTGTTGCTTTAGAAACTGCACTTTACAGAAGCATTTATTTTGGTATTAGACAGCTCACTCTGCCTCCATTTTCTTTTCTATCGGAGCAGCTTGGTCAAAGGAGATTATAAGGCCTTCAGCAAAAGCTTGTTAGTTACTGCAGGGCATCAAAACAGAAAGCTACCTGATTAGGTTGGCTAAAATTATCCACCAAACAATCCAGGTCAGTAATTAGCCTCTCCTTGTCAAACTGCTTTGGAATGGGCTTTCTCTAATCTTGAATAAAAATGAAATGTCTTCCTCAGGTTCAATCAAGTTTTTTGTGACTTGTCTTCTGGAAACTCATAGATTTTTGTACATAGGGAAAAAGAAATTTATATTCTGTTTCCATTTCTTATAAACTTGAAGAAATTCTATTTTTCATGAAGGCAACAGCATCATAGCAATAGACATGGCTTATTTCAAGATAATTGGCAAAATCTTTGATGTCATTGCATTCTAATGTATTTGTAATAATTAATTTAGCAAATATTTATTAAAGTACCAACTAGGGATTAAGACTTCTCTTGGATTTTACGGATATAACAAGGAATGGGAAAGATAATTATTGCAATGAGCCGTAATGTGGTGTAGGGCTTCTATCTTTAGCCAATCAAAAAAAAAAAAAAACAAACCCAGATGTACTGCCAAATCTTTCAAATGTTCTACCTAACTAGAATGTCCCAACATTTTGCTTTCAGTCAAAGACACTGTGTTTTTCTTTTCTAACAGAGACATCAATTTCCTTGAAGTTTCCAGAACAGACATAAAATAGGAAAATATTTTGGCATCATAGTTTATATATTCAACAAATATCCTGAGTACCTACTGTATGCCATTCACTGTGGATGCAGCAGTAAACCATCTAGACCTGGTCCCAAGTCCTGTAGTGAGCTGTAACGGAAGAAAACCAGGAACTATCTGCATTTGAGGACATCAGTAATTCCATCCAGTTTATGCCAAAGAAAGAGGCCATACCTGCCAATTTCTCTAAGACTTCCTTCAAAATATTAAGTGAAAGATCCACATTTCTGGAGTGGATGATACAGACAGGCGCAAACCACTAGCTGAGGCACAAATCACTTCTATTTCCAACGCACAGTTTCCTTGAAGCCGCTCCAATTTGTGTCACATCTCTTCTTGGCAGTACAATAAAAAACTCACAGAGCACTTCAGCTCTTGCACTGGGACTTATTTACAGGATTGTCTACTAGACCTTTTCTGAAAATTCTTTTTTCCTCCAAACATATAGTTAAACAGGCGCTCCCATGATTCTGTAATATGACCCAATTCAATAGTCATAGCCACTGAGCTAAGAGATGGACACCTAACCCCGAATGACAAATACATCTTTCTTCTGCAGCATCTGGATCTGTAATTAAGAATTTAAGAAAAGCATACATTTAAGAAAGGGATCTCAGAACTACCTAATAAGAGCAAGGATTCATTTTTTCCTAATGTGTATCAGAGAAAAATGATGCTGGACATCATAACATGGCAGCACAACCACCACATGTCATTTTACCGTCTACAGCAGCGCCTGAAGCTCCTGCACAGTGGCCTTAACACATACTTTAATCATTTGACTTTATTAATTTGACAAAGATCTGTCCAAAGGATAATTTTCAGTCGTAAAATAAAATGAAAGAAAACTCACTTGGAACAACCCTGAATCCTATCCTTGGACCTCCTTCGAGGCCCGTGTTCCAGGATCTTAGAAGATGTATTTTTCTTTCATTACTCAAGCCTTCAGTGTTGCTACCTATTCCTTCCCAGGCCGGAAATGACTTGGCTGTTTCCAAGGCAGTCATGGTGGACTCCCACTGATTTGGAATATTAGTGGGAACTGAGGTCTGCAGGCGAGAGGAAAGGTTGCCCTTGGTGAATTATAATCTCATCCTTCAAGTGCCAGATACAGAATAACCACAGGGTACAGTTTGTATTGGGACCTCTCCTGCTCTCTGAAGCTGTCGCTTGGTTTCTTTTCTAGTCCTATGTGCTAGCTGCATTGTGTTCCAAAGTTTCCTTTTAAAATACATGGTTGCTAATTTCAGCTTCAAGTGTGAGGAAAGAGCAACTCCATTTTTTTCATGTGTGAGTCCCATCCTTCTAAATATGTTAGTGGCAGTGCCCATCATTTCTCAGTTTCTTGAGGTTTACTCTAGTATGTGAATGTGTGTGTGCTTAGTCATGTCCGACTCTTTGCGACTCCGTGGACTATAGCCGGCCAGTCTCCTCTGTCCATGGGATTTTCCCAAGCGAGAGTACTAGAGTGGGTTGCCATTTTCTTCTCCAGGGGATCTTCCTAACCCAGAGATTGAACCCATGTCTCCTGCATTTCCTACAGTGGCAGGCAGATTTTCTTACTCTAAAACAACATAAATGATTGTCAAACATAGGGCCCTTACTGGTTATCAGATACTTCTCATCATTTTACAGACCACATGACTGAGTTTCAGAGAATTCCTCTAAAGACACGCAGTTATTTAACAACAGAAGTGAGGTCTTGTTCCCAGGACTCCTGACTCTAAAATCATTGCTTTTTAAAAAAATTAGTTTTTACTGGAGTATAGTTGCTTTATAAAATCATTGCTTTTGATGATACCAGGTTTATTCTTCCCCCTGAAGATAGTGCAGAGGAAAAGATTGCCACATTTCTTTTTAATCTCAGGAATCATCCCTATAATACTTTTGTAGTTAGCAAGCTTTTATCTGTTGCTTTTTTCCCTGAAATTTTAAAGTAATTCTCATGAATTATTCCAAGCACATGGAAGTCAGGTATAAAAGGAGAAAAGAAGGAATAATAGAATACAAAGCTGCAAGCAGGAACCTCTTTTTTATATGTGAAAGTCACTCAGTCATGTATGACTCTTTGCAATCCCATGGACTATACAGTCCATGCAATTCTCCAGGNTAAAGTAATTCTCATGAATTATTCCAAGCACATGGAAGTCAGGTATAAAAGGAGAAAAGAAGGAATAATAGAATACAAAGCTGCAAGCAGGAACCTCTTTTTTATATGTGAAAGTCACTCAGTCATGTACGACTCTTTGCAATCCCATGGACTATACAGTCCATGCAATTCTCCAGGCCAGAATACTAGAGTGGGTAGCCTTTCGCTTCTCCAGGGGATCTTCCCAACTCAGGGACTGAAACCAGGTCTCCCACACTGCAGGTAGATTCTTTACCAGCTGAGCCACCCGGGAAGCCCAAGAATACTGGAATGGGTAGCCTATCCCTTCTTCAGTGGATCTTCCCAATGCAGAAATTGAACCAGGTCTCCTGCATTGCAGGTGGATTCTTTACCAGCTGAGCCACCAGGGAATGTTTAATTTCCCATTAGTTGTCAGCAAGAAGACATCCAAAATGCCTCAGAACTAGTTACTATCCAATATGAAATCTTCTCTGCTGCTTCTGCTAGCCAGCATTCCATTTCTCCCTGTAACCTTCTCTGTTTTTTTTTTTTTTCAATCCAGGAAGATAATCATTGTCTTGATATTCAATTCTTAGTATTGCTGCACTAAGAAAAAATATGTATCCTGTGCCTGGAACATTCTCCTCCTGCTTGTACTCTTTCTCTTTGGACTGAATTGAGGTATTGGGAATTTCAATCACTGTAAACGTTGAAAGAAACACTGTTCTCATGTTTTAAAAGATGGAAACGTGAAGCAGCTCCCCTAGGCTAGATTAGAGAGCCCCAAATGAGCTGAATATTATACAGCTGCCTGTGGTGATTACAAGACCACACAGATCTTTCCGTCTTCCAAAAATTAGACTTTGGTACTTCTTATTTGATCCAAAGGAGCCTTGTATCAATAAACAACATCATCTTGATAAATCCCTGGTACTCATCCACTGCATATTCCAATGCTGTCAGAGGATGCAAAATGACACACGAAGTTACATGGTTATGGAGACAGAACTGATGAGTCTGTCAAGTGTGATTGTCTTTATCCATCAACCTTAAAGTGTGGAGTCAGGACGAGCAACTCCAGAACCTCTCTAGAAATGTCCATTTCTGTCATCATCAGAGAGTGAGGACTAGGCTGAAAGGATCAGAAGACCTGACACGATGCCGTTCTCAAGAAGATATTGTCATTTTCCATTTCAATAAACTACAATTTCACAGGGAAATAATAAGTTATTGCCCTTCTTAGGAATAGGAATTTATATGTGCTACTAAATTATTTTTACATTTGCACAATTGAATCACCTGATCTCAAAACAAGGGAGATGAAAACCTTTGTATCAGTTAATCTATACATCAACACCTGAAAATAACCCAAAGGAGGAAGAAGCAATCAGCTCTGGTAACAGCAACAGGGCAGATAAAAAGAGATNGCTCCCCTAGGCTAGATTAGAGAGCCCCAAATGAGCTGAATATTATACAGCTGCCTGTGGTGATTACAAAACCACACAGATCTTTCTGTCTTCCAAAAATTAGACTTTGGTACTTCTTATTTGATCCAAAGGAGTCTTGTATCAATAAACAACATCATCTTGATAAATCCCTGGTACTCATCCACTGCCTATTCCAATGCTGTCAGAAGATACAAAATGACACACGAAGTTAAATGGTCATGGAGACAGAACTGATGAGTCTGTCGAGTGTGATTGTCTTTATCCATCAACCTTAAAATGTGGAGTCAGGAAGAGCAACTCCAGAACCTCTCTAGAAATGTCCGTNTATTCCAATGCTGTCAGAAGATACAAAATGACACACGAAGTTAAATGGTCATGGAGACAGAACTGATGAGTCTGTCGAGTGTGATTGTCTTTATCCATCAACCTTAAAATGTGGAGTCAGGAAGAGCAACTCCAGAACCTCTCTAGAAATGTCCGTTTCTGTCATCATCAGAGAGTGAGGACTAGGCTGAAAGGATCAGAAGACCTGACACGATGCCGTTCTCAAGAAGATATTGTCATTTTCCATTTCAATAAACTACAATTTCACAGGGGAATAATAAATTATTCCCCTTCTTAGGAATAGGAATTTATATGTGCTACCAAATTATTTTTACATTTGCACAATTGATATCACCTGATCTCAAAACAAGGGAGATGAAAACCTTTGTATCAGTTAATCTATACATCAACCCCTGAAAATAACCCAAAGGAGGAAGAAGCAATCAGCTCTGGTAACAGCAACAGGGCAGATAAAAAGAGATGTGACTCGGGCAGCAGCAGAATTCTCAAACACAGACTTGTTTCTGACCTAAATGTTGCCAGAGAAGCAGATTCCTAGATGTATCTTGGGGCCTGCNCCTGAAAATAACCCAAAGGAGGAAGAAGCAATCAGCTCTGGTAACAGCAACAGGGCAGATAAAAAGAGATGTGACTCAGGCAGCAGCAGAATTCTCAAACACAGACTTGTTTCTGACCTAAATGTTGCCAGAGAAGCAGATTCCTAGATGTATCTTGGGGCCTGCAGCTGCCAGGAATGTTTTCTGGGTGGTCACAGAGCTCATTAATCACTACTCTGTGATCACTAGCCTCGTGGCAGGTTGATGTGTAGAAGCCTTAAGGAGTGGGTAAGCTGGCAAATCTCATCATTTTATTGGCTTGTTGAAAACCCTTCAAAACCTAAACTCCTTTACAAGGTAAATGAGGCATTTCCTAATATAACCTAAACCTCTCTTCCACGTCATCTCCAACTCTTCCCTCCGCCCAGTCCTGAGCTTTCAGTTTTGCTTCTATGCCAGTTAAATTCTTCTCCCTTGGTCTTAGCCTTCCTCCTCTGGTCAATCTGGTGAACTATTGTTGTTAGGCTCTAAGTCGTGCCCGACTCTGCGACCCCATGGACCACAGCATGCCAGGCTCCTCTGTCCTCCACGATTTCCCTCAGTTTGCTCAGATTCACGTTCACTGAGTCGGTGTGCTATCTAACCATCCTATCCTCTGCTGCCCCCTTCTCCTGTTGCCTTCAATCTTACCCAGCATCAGGGTCTTTTCCAATGAGTCGGCTCTTCACATCAGATGGCCAAAGTATTGGAGCTTCAGCATCAGTCCTTCCAATGAATATTCAGGGTTGATTTTCTTAACCATATAGCTTTCAAAACCCAGATCAAGCTCCACTTACCACAGATGGTCTATTATTGCCTTGGATCCATCCTCATCACTCAATTTTCTAATTTCTTGTTTACCATTTTGTAACCATTGTTTACTATTGTGACTACTGTTTACTACTGTTACTATTGTTTACCACTGTTAACTATTGCTTATATTAAAAATATTGTTCACTACTTTGTAACCATTCTATAAGTGTAGGAATCANTTATTGCCTTGGATCCATCCTCATCACTCAATTTTCTAATTTCTTGTTTACCATTTTGTAACCATTGTTTACTATTGTGACTACTGTTTACTACTGTTACTATTGTTTACCACTGTTAACTATTGCTTATATTAAAAATATTGTTCACTACTTTGTAACCATTCTATAAGTGTAGGAATCAACCCATTTAAGGCCTTATCTCAGCACAGAACACAATACTTGGCACAAGACTAGAGCTTAGTGAATATTTAGTGAATAAATAAGAGAGTGGATCCAGCCAATGAGTGTCTAGATTGTGGCCCAACAATGCTGAAGTTAAACGTACTTTTATTTTAGAATCTAACTATAAACCAAAATTGTTGCTCTCAGTCCTAAGTGTTTAAAACTTGGGTTTAGAAGTAAGGCCAAGAGACAAGACAATGAAATTTTAGACAAATCCAGAAGCCAGGCTACATAAAGAATTGGAACAAAGGTTCCAAGTCAGTGACTGACTTTTCCATAAGGAAACTTAAAAATAGTCAAGAACACAAATCTAAAGTCAGGACAGAAAATGATACAGTAGCCCGGGAAGAATGGGAAGAAGACAACTGTGGACGACAAACAGTCAAAATCATGTTCCGGCTCCAGATGTCTGACTATACCGAAAAGGGTTACAAAAAACTTACTTTGGGTTCAGCAAAAGAAAATTCAGTCACCAAGGGCCAACTAGGAATTCAGTCTGTAAACATCTCAGGAACAAGGAATAAAGTCTAAAAAGAACTAAGCAATAGATCAACAAGAGTGCCTCATGCCAGGCCATTTACTTGCTTGTTTCTACTTGTATTTTTTCTGCCAAGGACAAGCCCTGGTCATAGAATTTAAAGGACTATCCATATCTGTGAGCAGTGAGAGTGGTGTTTAATAGTTAAGCTGTGGAGTCAGATTGCCTGGGCAAAAAGCCCCAATCCATTGCTTTCCAGCTATGAGGCATTAGTCAGTTACTTAACCTCTGTGAACTGTAAAATGGGGCTGAAAATAACACTGACTTCAGATAGCTGTTGGGAAGATTGAATGAGTTAATCCACTGGAAGAACTTAACCCAGAGACTAGAAGATTCAGAGCAACTAGGCAGGCAGTTAATTATACTTTTTTGAGAAACTCAGGGTAAAAAGCACATATTTATTTTTTCATGTCGAACTAAAAGAAATTCTCTTTCTATTTTTTGTTTTGCTTCTATAAAATAATTATCACAATGCTCTTTAGAGGAAAAAACATACCAACTAAAAAGATACCCCTTTGTGCAGAAATAAGAACACAGAAATATAAAACCTAGCTAAAACTTTACAAAATAAGCAGAATGCTATTTGCTAGTTGATGTATTAGTTAGAATAAAGGTTGGGTTACAGTTTTTTAAAGCAGTTGCTTAAATATTGATATTATAACAATATAAAATTTAATTTTGTGCATAGGCCATTAAGGTTGATCCCATCGTTGTACAGTCTTCTGAACTTATAGTTTTCTGTTCCACCATCTCAAAAGTGAGCTATCTTGGTCCTTCAAGTTCAAGATCATGATCATTAAAGCTCCAATCATCACATATACATTCCAAGGATCAAAAAAGGAGGATGAAAGGAATGCACTTAAAAATCAGAAATCACCACATCACTTCCCTACACTTAGTCATTTTATCACACCTAGTAGCTGAAAAGACAGAGAAATAAAATCTGTGTTCAGGTGATGATATACTCAACCCCAAATGAGGGATTTTATTATGGTAGGGGAAGAGGGGGAAACTAACTGCCTTTAACAGAGCTGGTTTGCATGTGCTCCTTGTGGACTGGGGTGTTTGTCTCATAACTCTGCTGCAATAAAAAACATTTGTAGGAAGGCAATGTGTTTGCCAGTTAGTAACTCATTAAGTTAAACTTCAGCTTTCATGAGTTTCTCCCTATCCTTGAGTTTTGTGTCAAAGAAATAGTTGTTTCTGACCAGATGAATTTCACTCTTTGTATAACTATTTCTCAGGCTCAAAGTCCTACTTCTATATCAGAAGCAATATTTGTGAAGTGTTGACTCATAGATTCAAGTCACAGAAAGCCAAGGGCATTTAAAACTGCCTTTTTCCTTGATCAGTGGCCCTTTGTCCATGCTGTTCCCATTGTCATGAATACCTTCTCTCTACCTAGCAGACTCTTACTCATTCTTCAAAACCAGTTTAAAATTTTTCATCTTAGTGATGGCTCCTCTCATTCTCCCAGGCACATTTGGCTTTGCCCCCCTTTCAATGGCTTTACCCACTCCAGTAATCTTGCCTGGAAAATTCCATGGACAGAGGAGCCTGGGGGGCTACTGTCCATGGGGTCACAAAGAATAGGACACGACTTAGTGACCTCACTTTCACTTTGGCTCCCACAGCACATTGGTTCTATCTAGGGATGTCACACTTGGCACACTATAATGTGACTACTTGCCTTTTTGCCCTCTCAAGTTGATGGTGAATTTAGGGAGGCACCCAGGCTTGAAATTAAAAGATGCTTGCTCCTTGGAAGAAATGCTATGACCTAGACAGCATATTAAAAAGCAGAGACATTATTTTGCCAACAAAGATCTATCTAGTCAAAGCTATGGTTTTTCCAATAGTCATATATGGATGTGAGAGTTGGACTATAAAGAAAGCTGAGTGTCGAAGAATTGATGCTTTTGAACTGTGGTGTTGGAGAAGACTCTTGAGAGTCCCTTGGACTGCAAGGAGATCCAACCAGCCCATCCTAAAGGAAATCAGTCCTGAATACTCACTGGAAGAACTGATGCTGAAACTCCAATACTTTGGCCATCTGATGCAAAGAACTGACTCATTGGAAAAGACCCTGATTCTGGGAAAGATTGAAAGTGAAAGGAGAATGGGATGACAGAGGATGAGATGGTTGGATGGCATCGCCAACTCAATGGACATGAATTTGAGCACGCTCTGGGAGTTTGTGAAGGACAGGGAAGCCTGGCATGCTGCTGTCTATGTGGTTGCAAAGAGTCAGACATGACTGAGTGACTGAACTGAACAGGTTTTCAGAAATATTTATTTAATGAATGAATAAATTGACTCCTCTCCCAGTAGGTATTGGTATGAAACTGTGAAAGTGTTACTCATTTATTGGACTAAGAATACTGGAGTGGGTTGCCATTTCCTTCTCCAGGGGATCCTTAGGTATTGGTATATGGGGCATTATTTCCAAGAAAGTTCCTATGATCAACAAATACAACACGAATGATAATAACCACATTGATAATAGTGGTGCCAGTAGCAGTGGCAGCTATTACTATTTTGCTTGAGTGTAATAATTGTGTCTGAGTGTCAGGAACTTGATAGATAACATGTCAAATCTCTTTAAAACTTCTAAAATTAAGTATGATTATTTATACTTGCAGCTGATTGTACTGAGGCCCAGCTAGGGCACATAGCCTACAGGTGGTGGAGCTGTGGACCCCAGACCCTGCTATGAATTGTATTTCTTAATTAGCACTTCACTCTCTGGCATTAGGCAGAGGTCATTTCTCTCTTCAGACATATTTCTTTTAAAAGCAAACACTCGGAGAGTCACTATCACTGAAATCCCTGACATATGAGGAGACTTCCTTCATTAGATTCCTCTCCTTATAACAGAAGGAGCAAGGAATGCACAAAAGCCATGACGGAGGAAACAAGGTTATAAATGAGAGTAGAGTGGTCGTGTGCGCCATTAAGGTCTAACCAAACATTGGCTTTCTCCAAAGGATTAGGCCATCTCCTGGAAACTGTATTTGCTTCTATTTCAGCTTACTTGAAGGTTTCCCAACAATTGCTTTACTGACATATCTCTTCGCTAACCTAAGTGTCATTCCATGAACACACTACATGCACGCACTCTACACGTGACTTCTTCAACTTCACAGAGAAAATATAACCAGAAGATTGAAAATGCCTTCTGGCCATCACATCTGTAAACTTTTCTGCATCCCTATCTCTTGTCTCTTCTGCCCTCATTTCCTCCTATTATGGTGCAGCAGATAGCCCTCCACTGGGTTAGTGGTCTCACATCCCCATGCTTTCCCCAGGACCTCACACCAGTCTTTTTTGTTCCCTTTTCTTTAATTTCTTTCTGTGGCATCTTTCCCATCATTATTTAAATAATGCACATATTTTAAAAGTGAAGAAATATTCACTTCCATATTTAAAATAAACCACCATTTTTGGACTCTATTAATGCTTTCCTTTTGATAGTTGCTATATTTTTCCCTCTCCTGTGCAAAGCCTTGAAAACACTGCCTGTTCTCACTGATTCACTCATCTGCCACTCATTCCTCAACTCTCTCCAATCTGGGCTCCTGTCCCCCTCCTTCATCCACATGGCTTCCTGCAATGGTCACCAGCGAATTCTCTGTCTGCCATGCCAATGGACATTTTTCTGTCTTCCTGTTAATGGACTTCTCAGCACATTTGAAATTGTAGATTCTCCTGTCTTTCTTGAAACACTCTGCTCTGGGCTTCAGTAGGATCTAACTTTCCCTGTTCTTTCATCTTTGGCATTAATTTATCTCAGAGTCCCTGGCAGGATCACTGTCCTTAAGTGGCTTTTAATCTTGAGTTATTCAAGGCTTTGAACTTGGTTTCTTCTTTTTCTTACTTTATAGTCTCTCTCTCTTATAATTTATTCCATGTCCATATTGTTAATTATCATCTGCATGCTGAATACTTTCAAGTAAATATCTTTATTCCAAACTTTCCCTCTGAGCTACACACATCTAACAAATTGTTGACTTGGCTCTTCTCATTGTCCATCTCAAATTAACCACAAGCTTAACCAGTTTAACCATATCCATAACTGAGCTCTCCTTTCCCAAACCCAGCCTTCCACCAGCATTCTCTTGCTTAATAAAGATCCTTTCTGTCTATCCAGTTGTTCCCATTGGAAACCTGGGAGCTAACATTTTCTCTAAAGAAGCGATTACAACTCTATGTAGCCTGATATCCTATCAGTCTGAGGTGACTTTGGCATATTTCGGTACGCAGCCTCTACATGGCCGTCAATGATCCTGCACACTGCTACTCTCCCTCATGAATACCCACCCCTTGAGTGTAGTTGGACTTGATGATTCTACTGGTTGGAATATGGCAAAAGTAATGGGATGTTACTTCCAAAATTAAGTTACAAAAGGACTGGCTTATACCTTGCCTCTTTCTCTCTCTCTCTCCCTCACTCAACACTTGTACTGGAGAAAACTAGCTCACATATCATTAGTTCGCTCAGGAACACAATGAAAAGGTTCACACATCCAGGAACTAAAGGTTTNTCCAGTTGTTCCCATTGGAAACCTGGGAGCTAACATTTTCTCTAAAGAAGCGATTACAACTCTATGTAGCCTGATATCCTATCAGTCTGAGGTGACTTTGGCATATTTCGGTACGCAGCCTCTACATGGCCGTCAATGATCCTGCACACTGCTACTCTCCCTCATGAATACCCACCCCTTGAGTGTAGTTGGACTTGATGATTCTACTGGTTGGAATATGGCAAAAGTAATGGGATGTTACTTCCAAAATTAAGTTACAAAAGGACTGGCTTATACCTTGCCTCTTTCTCTCTCTCTCTCCCTCACTCAACACTTGTACTGGAGAAAACTAGCTCACATATCATTAGTTCGCTCAGGAACACAATGAAAAGGTTCACACATCCAGGAACTAAAGGTTTTAGCTGAAAATACCATTTGAGGAATGAAAACACCTAAATAATTTTTAAAATTTTGCTTTTCCCTCATTACATAAGATGTGGAACATCTTTTAATATGTTTATTTTCCATCTGTATATCTTCTTTGGTGAAGTGTGTATCTTCTTTGGTGAGGCGTTTAGGTCTTTGGTCTATTTTTCCATCAGGTTGTTTGTTTTCTTATTGTTGAGTTTTAAGAGTTCTTTGTATATTTTGGATAACAATCCTGTATCAAATATATCTTTTGCAAATATTTTCTCCCAGTCTGTTTCTTGTCTTTCCATTTTCTTGATAGATCTTTTACAGAACCACTGCCCTTTCTCAGAGCCCTGCCAATAACCACATGGGTGAGGTTGGAAGTAGATTTTTCAGCTCTAATTAAGCTTCAGGATGACTTTAGTATTAGCTGATGGCTAGACTACAACCACATGAGACTCTGGACTAACTAAACTCTTTGTTGTTTTAGATTGCTGTTTGAGATAATTTCTAATATAGCACAATATATTAATAACAATATACACTGAAGACTGAAAACGTACTCTTGTGAACCTAGAGAAACCAGATGGCTTTTTATTTATAACTTTATCACTCTGTAAAGACTGCAAAACAAACTTATATAGGATATTGCATAGATACTCACCTGATTAGCAGCACAACAAATTAAATGCTTTCCTATAAAAGTAGCAGCAAAAGTTTGTTTTCAGCATGAGTTGTCTGTTTTAAAAACTTTAGGTTCACAGTAACATTGAAAGTACAGAGATTTTCCACATCCTCATTACCCACACACATGCTGTTTTCCCCATGACCATCATCCCCCACCACAGTGGAATATTTGTTACAGTTGATTGAACCTTCATTGACACATCACATTCCCCCAAAATTCATAGTCTGTATTCGAAATCACTCTTGGGGTTGTACGTTTTATGAATCTGAACAAAAGTATAATGACATAAGGACATCATTATGATATCAAAGAAGAGTCTTACTGCACAAAAAATCCTCTGTGGTTTGTCTATTCATCGCTTCTCTCCTCACTCTTTGGACTGTTACTTCTGAAAAACTTAAACTGCCACACAAACATAAAGAAGAGAAAGTTAAATATCCACAATTTATGACCTATAGACATCGATAAAATAACCTGACAAAGCTTAGGCAACACATTATTGACCTCTTCTCACATGTTCTGCTGAAATATTGGATGGCAAAATTTCTATTGGCTGTCCAAAGATTTGTGAGAATCACCTACAAGTTCAACATACATTAATATGTCCCTTTCCTGAGTACAATTTTTTATTTTTAATTCAAGGCTAAGATTTTTAAGTACTTTTCCATCTAATTTTTAATTGATTGTAAACTGATCCTCATTTGATTCTTAATCTCTCTTCCTTCTTTTTCCTCCTTGTGTGCTAAATCGCTTTACCTCCTTAATTCACTTACCTACTGCTTCTCTTTTTCAACTTATCTGTCCAGAGATACTGGTCATTTATTTATCATGAATTTTATACCCAAGCACAAAGGATTCAGGAACCAAGTGAAAGTGAAATTTGCTCAGGCATGTCCAACTACTTGTGACCGCATGGACTGTAGCCTGCCAGCCTCCTCTGTCTATGGAATTCTCCAGACCAGAATACTGGAGTGGGTAGCTGTTCCCTTCTCCAGGGGATCTTCCCAACTCTGGGATCGAACCCACGTCTCCTGCATTGCAGGCGGATTCTTTACTGTCTGAATCACCAGCAAAGCCCTTTGCAGGAACCAAAGGCAAGTACATATAATAAAAAGAAGTAACATGGGCAATGACTAAAGTCAGACATTATAGCACAGGTGAAAATAAAGATGCAAGCCTTAGTTCATGTGTTCTCTGAAAAGAATAATATACTCTGGTAGTTTAGTCCTTTACAATTATCAGACAACTCCCTAAGAAGGATAAACCCAGGCACCTCAGAGGTTTGAAATAGAAAAACATATCTTTCAAAATAGGCAACAGTAGTAATAGTCACATGGTTAAATTTGATATAAAAATTAAAAAAAAAATTATTCACAATAAATATTAGAAACCTAAAACAGCTTGGTACCAAAATCTTAACATGCATAAGTAAGAATAATTTAACTAAGAATTTAGCATGATATATAATTGTACTAACATCTAATAATAAATATTTTTAATATTCAATAATAAATTATTGAGAAATCTTTGTGACAACATTGAAAGTTTGAATTAACTTATAGATAGCATCTTTTCTAGAACTAAAATGACTGTAAGAATTAGTCATATTTCTCCATTTAAATTTAATGGTGAAAATAAAGACTGTAATTATTTTAAAAAGAATCTTCTGTTAACTGAAGTTATCTAATTACTTTCATTGACATTGTGTGGGTGGAAAAGGGATAGAAATAATTGCTATGACTATATTAATCAAGCATTGCTTGAACAAGAGTACTATTTTAGGAGAAATCATATTAAAGTAACATTAGTGGAACTTTCCTAGTACAACTAGGTGATTTGATGTAAAATTTTTAGCAGTTATTACTCTTCACCATTCACTTTTTCACAAGCTCATGGATCCCTATAAAGGGGGTACATACCAGAACTGATTGATCACAGTATATCTTTTTTTAAAAAAACGTGGCACCAAAGATTTTTCTGGTTTAAAAGTAACTGGTTACCAGTTACCCTGCTGCTGATAGATTTCTGGTTGCACACATTGAAGTTAATGAGAAAACCATTTTATTATCATTTCTACACACACACTCCTACCTGAAAACATCACTAATATCTACAAATGTGTTTCTTTTATATCTTCCATAATTTCCTATTAGCTAATTCTACATTGTTTTGCTTTGTCAATTTTGTCTAAGATAGTCTATAAATGTTTTCTTTCTTAATTTTTATTTATTTATTTATTTTTGGTTGTGCTGGATCTTTGTTGCTTTGTGAGCTTTTCTCTAATTGTGGAGAGTCGTGGCTACTCTCTAACTGAGTTGAGCAGGCTTCTTGTCTTGGTTTCTCTTATTCGGAACATGGGTCCTAGGGCACGCGGGCTTCAGTAGTTGCAGTCCGTGGGCACGGTAGTTGTGGCTTCTGGGCTCTAAAGCACAGGAGTTATGGTGTAAGTTATGTAAGTTATGGTGTAAGTAGTTATGGTGTAAGGGCTTAGTTGCTCCTCGGCATGCAGGATCTTCTTGGATCAAGGATCAAACCCATGTCTCCTACACTGGCAGGCAAATTCTTCACCACTGAGTCACTAGGAAAGCTCTATAGACAGTTGCTTATACCTCTTTTATGTGGAAAACTGTAGAGTAATAATGCCAATGATTACACTAAATATGGTTTTTAATAAAAACCAAAAGATCAAGCAAAAGAAAGATGCCTATTATATAAATTATATAAAATAAAATTTTATTAAGCTGTTTCTCAACTATAGTAACATAAAGTTTGATGAAAACCAGTAAAAATTCTTTTTTTATTGAGATATAATTTACACATAATAAAATTCACCTTTTAAAAATACAACTCAGTGGATTTTAGTATACTCACAAAATTGTGCAGTCATCACTATTTGGTAATTCCAGAACATTTTCATCACCTGCAAAAGAAACCCTATTTTAGTCATCACTCCTATTCCTCCCTATCTCCAGCCTCTGGTAACTACTATTTGTCTCTACTTGCCTATTTAAGATAAATAGAATCATACAACATATAAGCTTTGTGGACAACTTCTATCACTTAGTGTAATATTTTGAGGTTCATACATGTTGTAGCTTATTTCAGAGCTCCATTCTTTTTTATGGCTGAGTAATATTCTGTTGGAGCTTTCCTGGTGGCTCAGTGGTAAAGAACCTACCAAAGCAGGAGACCCATGTTCAATCCCTAGGCCAGGAAGATCCCCTGAGAAGGAAATGGTAACCCACTCCAGTATTCTTGCCTGGAAAATCCAACAGACAGAGGCACCTGGCAGGCTACAGTCCACACGGTAGCATAAGAGTTGGACATGACTCAGGGACTAAACAACAAAAATATTCTGTTGCATGAATATACATTTTTCACCCATTTAACAGTTGTTAGACATTTGGACCATTTCTACATTTAGGATATTACAAAGAATGTTACTATGAACATTCATGTACAAGTTTTTGTGTGAACACACGTCTTCAATTCTGTTGGGTAGTTTCACTTCCAGTAGGAGTGGAACTGCTGGGTTGGATTCTGTGTTCTATGTGTTGGATTCTACTGTATTCTGATTCTATCATATATTTTTCATATTGAGGAACCACCTAAACATTTTCCACAATGGCTGTAGAATTTTACATTCCTATCAGTAATGTATGATGGTTCCAATTTCTCTACATCCTCCCCCAATACTTGTTATTTTTTGCTTGTTGGTTTTTTAAAAACATTTTAAAAAAGCTTTAACCTGTTGAACATGAGTGGTCTCATTGTTGTTTTGATTTGCATTTCCCTGAGGACCAGGGCTGTAGAGCACCTTTTCATGTACTTATGGTCCATGTTTCTTAAATGTACATAGAGTGACTGAAGCTCCACTTCAACAAATAAAAACATCAACCAAAAAAAAAAAAATTTCCTTGCATTTTTCCAAATCTTAAGGGAGAGCATTCAATCTTTCATCATGAGGTACAATGTTAAATGTAGGTTTTTTTAAATAAAGCCCTTTAACAGATTGAAGAAATTCCTTCCTATCTTAGTGTATTGAATGTTTTGTCAAATGCTTTAAAAGCATATATTAAGATAATCATGCATGTTTTGACATTCATTGTATCAACTGGTTTATTATACCAGTTGACTTTTGAACCAGACTTGCAATTCTGGGGAAAATCCCACTTGGTCATTTTGTATAATACTTTTCATGCGTTGTGGACTATTTTTCTAGTATTTTGTAGAGTCGTTTTGCATTTATATTCATAAATGATATTAGTCTATATTTTGCTCCTTTTGTGATGTCTTTGTCTTTGTGATATTTTTGGTATTAGTGTAATATGGTCTAATGGGATGACTTGAAGAGTATAGAATACTTCTATTTTTTTGGAAGAGTTTGTGAAGTATTGTTATTGCCCTTAGATGTTGGAAGAATTCATCACTGAAGTCATTCAGTCTTGGGATTTTCTGTGTAAGGTTTTTTGAGTACTGACTGAATCTCTTCAGTTGGTATGGATCTATTTAGATTTCAGTAGCTTATGCCTTTCTGGGATTTGTCATTTTGTCTAGGTTATCAAATTTGTTGACATATAATTACTTAAAATTTTCTCTCTGTAATTTTCTTCTAGTGATATTGGTATTAATGTTCCCTCTTTCATTTCTGAGTTTAGTAATTTGAGCATTCTTTGTTTTTTCTTGGCCAGTCTAGCTAAAGACTTGCCAGTTTTGGTCTTCTGTCCGATAGGAGCTCAGGAGAGCTGGATAGAGCTAAGCTGCCAGGTGTTGGAATACCAATTAAAATAGCAAGCCAAAATAACGGTCAAGTCTTTAATTATTTCCTTACCTGGTCTATCCAAGAGGCTAACCTTGAGAGAATGCTGATTCTCCTTTGTTCCATTTTCCTCATGAAACGACACTGGTCAAGGACCAAGTTAATTAGCATATGGGTGGGAGTCATTGCTCTGTAGAGGGAGCCCTGAACAGAAAACGCTCCTGAAGGTTCATGTACCCAGAACCCTGAGGAACACCAAGGGGAAAGGCAAGAAACGGGAAGTACTGAGTGAAGAAAACTGTCATTAGGAGTCCCCCTGTTCTTTCCAGAGTAAGGTAGACTCTGCAATGGCAGCTGAGGAAGGCTTCTAATGAAGGCTCCAGATGAAGAGATCTTTCAATAAAGGTACCTGGACTCATAATGCTGAAAGCATACTTTTTATGATTTCAATTTATTGAGATTTGTTTTATAGGCTAATATATGGTCTATCTTGGAGAATGTTCCTGTGTACTTGAGAAGGACGTATTTTCTGCTGCTGTTCTGTGGAGTGTCTTTAAAATGTCTGTTAGGTCCAGTTGATTCATGATGCTGTTCATGTCTTCAGCTTCCTTGAAAATCATGGTCTAGTTTTCTATTCATTAGTGAAAGTAGTGTATTAAATACACATTATTAAAATCTCCACTTACTGTTGAATTGTATATTTCTCCTCTTTGTCAATTTTGTTCTGTATTTAGAGACTTTGATTATGGTTTATATATATAATTAATATATTAATATGATAATAATATATAAATGAAATAATATAGTGATTAATATTAGTCATATCTTCTTAATGATTGACCTTGTATCATAGAACACTCTATATGGCCCTATTCTCTTCCCTCTCATTAGTACAAATTACATATTTATACAGTGTATACTGTTAGTCTTAATAGAAAAATGTTTTAAAAACATTTATTTATTTGGCTGTGTCAGGTCTTTGGACATGCCAGATCTTTACATGAGGCTTGTGGGATCAGGGACTGAACTCAGGCCGCTTCCATTGGGGATGCAAAGACTTAGCCACTGGACTACCAGGGAATTCCCAAGTACAGATTTAAGATTATTGCTTTATATAGTTCTATTTTAAGTCAGATAGGAAAAGGAGTTATAAACAAAAACAAAAAAAATTTATACTATCTTTTATATTTACCTTTGTAAATATTTTTACTTGTTTTTATATCTTTATGTGAATTGGAATTGACTGTCTAGAGGCAAAAGAACACGTTTTAGTATTTCTTACAGGGCAGGTCTTCTAATGATAAATTTGTTCAGTTTTTTATTTCATGGAAATGTCTTTTTCTTTTCTGAAGATTAGTGTGCTAGAAATAGAATTTTTGATTGGCAGTTTCTCTATGCATTTGAAAATGTCACCCCACTGTCTTTAGGCCTTCACAGTTCCTTTTTTTTTTTTTTTTTTTTTTTAAGATTTCTACAGTTTGGCTGCTCTGGGTCATTTTTGCTGCATATGGGCTTTCTCTAATTGCAACAAGCGGGGGCTAGACTTTGTTGAAGTGCATGAGGCTCTCATTGCAGTGGCATCTCTTGCTGTAGAGCACAGGCTCCGGGCTTCAGTAGTTATGGCCCNGAAGATTAGTGTGCTAGAAATAGAATTTTTGATTGGCAGTTTCTCTATGCATTTGAAAATGTCACCCCACTGTCTTTAGGCCTTCACAGTTCCTTTTTTTTTTTTTTAAGATTTCTAAAGTTTGGCTGCTCTGGGTCATTTTTGCTGCATATGGGCTTTCTCTAATTGCAACAAGCGGGGGCTACACTTTGTTGAAGTGCATGGGGCTCTCATTGCAGTGGCATCTCTTGCTGTAGAGCACAGGCTCCGGGCTTCAGTAGTTATGGCCCACTGGCTTAGTTGCTCTGAAGCATGTGGGATCTTCCTGGACCAGAGATCAAATCTGTGTCCCTTGCATTGGCAGGCAGATTGTTAACCACTAGACCACCAGGGAAGCCCCAGTCCTTCACAGTTTCTGATGAGAATTATTAATCTTATTGAGGGCCTTTTGAATGTCCTAGTCACTTTTCTCTTGTTGCTTTCATGGTTCTCTCTTTGACTTCGGCATATGAAATTTTGATTGTGGTGCCTCTACATTTGGCTCTTTTTGAGTTTTTCCTTCTTGAATTGAGATTATTGTATGTGTAGAGTAATGTTTACATTAAATTTGGAAGGGCTTGGCCATTAATTTTTCAAATATTCTTTCTGTTGCTTTCTTTCTGGGATTCTCATTACACATATGTTGATACATTTGATGGTATCTCCCAGAACTTTCAGACTCTCTTCATTTTCTTCACTTCTTTTTCTTTCTGTTTCTCAGATTCAGTTCAGTTCAGTTCAATCACTCAGTCATGTCCAACTCTTTGTGACCCCATGAATTGCAGCACACCAGGCCTCCCTGAGAACTTCAAATAATCTATCTTCAAGTCCATTGATTCTTTTGGAAGCTGAGTCTGCCATTGAGACTCTTTACAGAATTTTTCAATTAAGCTATTGTCCTTTACAACTCAGAATTTCTCTTTGGTTCTTTTTCATCATTTATATCTATATATTGATATTCTTTATTTGATGAGATTGTTCTTATATAAAGCTCTTTGAACATATTTGAAATGCTGAATTTAAGCTAGATAGAATGTCTTCGTTTAGTAAGTCCAATGTCTGGGCTTCTCCACATACAATTTCTGTTGACGCTTTTCTCCTTCCTATGTATAGACCACACTTTATTATTTCTTCACATATTCTGTAATTACTTTTGAAAATTGGACATTTTAGGGATATAAAGCAGTAACACTGGAAATAAAATTCCTCCTCCTCACCAGTATTTGTTGTTGTTGCTGTTTTTTAAATATGGCTGGGTTTTTGTTTTTTTTTTTAATTTCCTGAACTAAGTCTGTATTCTTTGTTGTGTGTGCCTACTTGTTCAATTAGCTTAGTGGTTAGATAATGACTGGTCTGTGATATTTTTAAAGGCCTTGAACCAATGTGTCTCTCTTTGGGGCCTTTGATGAAACCTTTTATGAAGGACTCATTGTCTATTTGGGGACAGACCCTAAATGCGAGGGCAGGTTGTTTGCCACACTGTCTTAGTCTTCACTTTCTGATCACACAGAACCTCAGAGTAACAGTAAGTGAGATGGTAGAGCCCTCTCAGATCTTTCTTATGCATTTACAGAGCTCAACTCTTGTATGCTGCTTTTTAGATTCTCAGGAATCTGTTGGAACTTTTTAAAGCCTCCTCTGGACATTTCATTCTCCAGGTATTCATTTAAGTGCTTTGTTCTATTTGTTGTTTGCACCAATCATTATCACAGCTTCAAGCAGTTGTCATGTCTTGTTAAACAGCTGCCATTGATTGTTATTGACAAATGCCCCAGAGAAAAGGCTGTTTTTTTTTCCCCCCCACTGAGAGAGCTCTTGTTGTTCAGTCACTCAGTCGTGTCTGAATCTTTGTGACCCCATGGACTGCAGCATGCCAGGCTTCCCTGTCCTTCACCATCTCCTGGAACTTGCTCAAACTCATGTCCATTGAGTTAGCAATGCCATCCAAGCATCTCAATACTCTGTCGTCCCCTTCTTCTGCCTTCAATCTTTCCCAGGATCAGGGTCTTTTCTAATGAACTGACATTTTGCATCAGGTTGCCAAAGTATTGGAGCTTCAGTGTGAGCATCAGTCCTTCCAATGAATATTTAGGACTGATTTTCTTTAGGGTCTGCTGCTTTGATCTCCTTGCAGTCCAAGAGATTCTCAAGAGTCTTCACCAACACCACAGTTCGAAAAAAGGAGCTCTCAGTCAGATCAAATAGACAAGGTTCACAAAAGGGATTTTTTAGGAAAATGCCAGGGAGGCCAGAAAACAATAGTTATCTGGGAAGGAGAACTTAAAGGAACTCAAACCCCTTCTTTGGCCTCCAGTGTCCACTAGGCAGCCAGCTTTCACCACAGTTTCAGGGCTGTTGGCTTTTAAGGCTCTCACAGCACTGTGAAGGTGAGTGGGGACTGGAACAAGGTAAAAGCCACAGAGCTTGCTGTTCTTACTGAAGTTTAGTCATCTTTCTTAAATGATGTCCAGGTTGTTGCAAGCCTTTGGTTAATTTCTAGAGTTTTAAAAAATTAAATAATTTTTTTTGCCAGTGCTCTTATTGTTTTTATGGAAGAGAGAGGTTTTGGTGGGCTTTATTTAGCCATACGCATTGCCATTCAGCATCATTTCCTTTTCCAAAATATTTCTTTCTTTATTTAAAATGATTATTTATTTATTTTTGGCTGCACTGGCTCTTCATTGCTGCATAGGGGCTTTCTCAAGTTGCAGAGACTGAGGGCTAATTTTCATTGTGGTGCTTGGGTTTCTCATAGTGGTGGCTTCTCTTGCTGTGGAGCATGGGCTCTAGACATGCAAGTTTCAGCAGTTGTGGTGTATGGGCTTAGAAGTTGCAGCTTGCAGGCTCTAGAGCATTGGCTCAATAGTTGGAGTGCACAGGCTTAGTTGCCTCGTAGCTTGTAGCATCTTCCTGGACCAGGGATTGAACTGCTGTCCCCTGCATTGCAAGGTGGATTCTTAAGCACTGGATTACCAGGGAAACCTGACTATTTATTTATTTATTTGCCTGCACCTAGTCTTAGTTGTGGCACACATGATCTTCATGGGACACACATGTGGCAGTGCCCAGACTCTCTAGTTGTGGCTTGAGTGCTTTGTTGGTCCCCAGTATGTGGGATCTTAGTTCTTCAACCANTGTCCCCTGCATTGCAAGGTGGATTCTTAAGCACTGGATTACCAGGGAAACCTGACTATTTATTTATTTATTTGCCTGCACCTAGTCTTAGTTGTGGCACACATGATCTTCATGGGACACACATGTGGCAGTGCCCAGACTCTCTAGTTGTGGCTTGAGTGCTTTGTTGGTCCCCAGTATGTGGGATCTTAGTTCTTCAACCAAGGATCAAACCCACGTTTCCTGCATTGCAAGGCAGATTCTTAATCCATGGACCACCAGGGAAGTCCCCAATATCATTTCTTAAGATGACATTCTTCTTTTTCTTCTCCAGAAATTTTTTACTGAAATGAGTTATAGTCAGTGGACATATCAAATATTTTCATAGCAAGCTTGTATTTGTATCTGCTTCTTTGTTCCTAAGAAATATTTGTTGAAATTGGAAACTTTAAAAAGAAAAACTTTTGACATGTTAATGGAATTCAAATAAGTTTAGTAACTTTTGATACAACATCTTGGTACACAGAGGTCTCCAAGTGATGGATTGGCTTGAAAACTGATAAAGAAAAAAAAAAGATGATCTGAGCCACAGTAACTATTAATCTTATGATTATTATTATTGACTATAACAACTATATATTGAGCTTTTGCTATGTGAAATGCCCATCTAGGGAGAATTGCAAAGCAAATAAGATTATATTAATGATTTAATACAACAAACTTCATTACCTTATTAATCATTACAGTCATCAGTTACCAGTGTTTAAGCATATGAGATTTATTTCTACAGATAAGTCAATATATCTGATGCCTTTTTTGCTTGAAGTTATAAAAACTACATATGACAAGTCTAATGATGAAGATTCCTGCATTATAGCTTTCATTTTCTAATATAGTATACATAATTTTTACAATAGTGCAAAAGAAATGTAACCTTTCCATTGATATTTATTTACTGTTTTTATTTATTTCCATACATTCTTACACTTTTTCATGAATACTAATAGCACAAATTCNCTGAGACTGTCAATTAAGTCATTAGAAAGGGTCAATTTGAGTAAGAAAGTGAAGAGCCTATAATTTAGTGACTTCATTCTCTAATAGAGGTAACTTCCAGCCAGAAAATGCTGGGTCATTTTCTTTATGATATTACCACTACTCAGAAGGCTTGGTTTCCTGGAAATAGTAAGGGATGCCATATGTGTTAAAGCTATTTCAAAACTGACTGAGATAACTGGCAGGTAATATTCGTATTTATACAGACATAAGCAAATCTATTATGCCAACGTGGAAGTACCCAGCTTGTTGACCTAAAATAACTAAGATTCACTAGTTGAGAAAACAAGGGGAGCAACAAACAAAATCTTACGACTACTAGCTTTCAATAAAGGGGTGCATATTGCCTAATGTTCATTGCAGAACTGTGTACAACAGCTAGGACATGGCAGCAACCTAAATGTCATCAACAGATGAATACAGATGAATGGATAAAGAAGTCGTGGTACATATATGCACTGGACTATTACTCAGCCATAAAAAGGAAAGACTGGGTCATTTGGAGTGATGTGGATGGATCTAGAGTCTATCATACAGAGTGAAGAAAGCAGGAAAGAGAAAAACAAATATTGTGTCTTAATGCATATGTATGGAATCTAGAAAGATGGTACAGATGAGCCTGTTTGCAGGGCAGAAAGAGAGACACAGATGCAGAGAACAGACCTGTGGAACTGAGGAGGGGAGAGGAGGGGAGAGACAAACTGGGAGAGTAGGATTGACATACATATACTGTAAAATAGCTAGTGAGAAGCTGCTGTCTAATACAGGGAACTCAGCTTGGTGCTCTGTGATAATGTAGAGGGGTGGAATGGGGGGGTTAGAGGGAAGCTCAAAAGGGAGGGGATATATGTGTACATATAGCTGATTATACAGCAGAAACTAATGTAACATTGTAAAGCAATCATACTAAAAAAAAAAAGTATACATTTTGAAATAATTAAAGTACCAAGCTTTTATCTTGCCGAGTGAGGGAAAAAACAGAGGCAATTGGCTAGATAATTCAGGAGAAGATATGATAGTTTACTTAAGAAGTTCAGTACAATGACTTCAGAAGAAATCCAGATAGACATGTAACAATTTTATTATTTGCTTCATCAATGACTAAGGGATCCTTGGGCTTTCCAGTTGACTCAGTGGTAAAGAACCCACATGCCAATGCAGATGCCTAGGAGACACGGGTTTGATCCCTGGGTCAGGAAGATACCTTGGAGAAGGGAATGGCAACCCACTTCAGTATGTTTGCTTGGAGAATCCCATGGACAGAGAATCCTGGTGGGCTACAGTCCATGGGGTCGCAAAGAGTCAGATACAACTGAACACGCATGCAGGAAAGGGACCTTTATGTGACTGTTTTCCTAGAAAATATTCTAATATTGTTTTACTAACACTTGAAAATAGTTCCCAGAAAAAAATTACCTTTGATTGTTAACATCTGTCTTTTAAAAAGAGAGTTTTTATCAGGTTTGAAACACCTGATGTAAGAAAATCGTGTTTTTATTTCCAAAGTCTTTGCATTGTTCCCAGATTTTATTCAAGCATTTTTCAGAAAATAATGATACATAAAAAGGGATAAAGTTGGGAATAAAAATTAGATGAAGCTTGCTAAAGGGGTGTGGCATTAATAATAAGTGTTCCCTGGTGGCTCAGACAGTAAAGTGTCTGCCTACAGTGCGGGAGACCTGGACTTGATCCCTTGGTCAGGAAGATCCCCTGGAGAAGGAAATGGTAACCCACTCCAGCACTCTTGCCTGGAAAATCCTATGGACAGAGGAGCATAGTAGGCTACAGTCCATGGGGTCTCAAAATTCAGACACAACTGAGTGACTTCATTTCACTTCACTTCTGGACATTTACAGTGATTATTAGATAAAAACCAACTGCCCCTCCTCAGAGACCATTGTTCTCATTTGTGTTTTATATGTAATTACTCTGTATGCTGGCCTCTTGAAGCAGTAAGGAAGGGGTTCCTCTTGGTTTCCTCTTCCCCATTCAGTTTCCATAGCCAGTGTTAGCTGTCCACAGTTAAGCTTAAAGAATAACAGCCCATTATGAATACCCTGTGTTAACGGGCAGCTTCTTATAGGGGAGAATGTTTACCTTGATGACAACCAACTGACAATTAGGGC